>OZ030020.1:72911347-73283847 GCA_964023405.1 Apodemus agrarius | reverse complement strand
GATAAGCTAGGCACATGCACAGACCATGCCCACGTGCTACTGTACTGTGCTGAACCTCCCCTCTGCTCTCACCCACGGTTTTTCTCTTTTGCTTTAACCTACATGACTTTTGTTACACTCACCACCGTCTACCCAGACACACCGCTTGCTTACAGCGTTTGTTTAATCTGTTCCTTCTCATCACACCTTCTGACACTGGGATGCAACTCTGGTCAGCAATTCTGTTTCATTAAACTGGGTGAACAGAAGGATTTTGTAAATATATTCATGTGAATTTTAATCACCATTATGTGCTGTGGGTCCACAGTACGAAGATGAGCACAATAACCCCCTTGCTCTCTCAGAGTTTGAAGGCTGGTTCACTATCTAGGTAAGGCATGGAAAAGAGCGGACACACAGGCACATCACTGCCGGAAGACTGCAGTAGCTGCTGTCAGAGGGCAAGAGAGGAGGACTAACTTCCGGAAGCTAAGAGAAAAAAACGTCTGGAACCCATATCAAATTTTGCGTGAACATCAAGAAGTTCAAAAGCAGCCACTGGAATTCAATTGGTCATCAGGAACATGCTTGAGAGAGTACTTTGCAAACTTGACTTTATTTACCCTTATATAAGGAAATCATTGAATCCTGCGTCAATGACCACATTGAGAAATGAAGGATCCCAGAGTAACTTCCATAGTATTACACAGATATTCAAGAGTTCAGCTCAGTGTCCTCTTCAAGTCTAGTTCACCCCTTGTGTGAAGACCAAGGTTTTAGGCATTTGAAAGGCTCCCTGAAGCCTTTCCTACTGGGTGAGAAAAGATCCTAGTCCCTGCTTGCCTTCCTCTGCTGACTGCTGAAGGATCCTGCTTGCTCGTTCCGGTTCCCTCACTGTACCAAGCAGACACTGCTTGCGCCCCCTCTTCCTGCAGTGGCTCCTAATTCACCTCAGTGCTTCCGATATGCTCAACCCCAGCTCATCTTCGACAGGGTGGCTTCCATTCTCTTTGGAAATCAGATCATGCCATTAAAATCGTGTCCCATCCCAGTGAGGTCTCTCTAAGGACTTACTAGGTCTCACGTACTGAGATTATTGTCCACAGTGTTGGCCTTGCCCTTCGCTATAGTCTGCTCCGTTCTCATTCCATGGACTGTCCTTTTGGCCTTTTACAAGTCCGTACATTCTGGACTTGACACCGTGACTTCTTCCTGGATGTTTGTTCCAACAATTTTCATTTGTCTGGCCTTTCCTCCTCTTTCCACTATCAGCTCAAAAGCCACCTCTTCAGGGCGGTCTTCCTTCCCCATCTAACAAAAGGGCGTCCCATTCAGCTTTCATTGACAGAGCTTGTTATATCAGTCTTTGAACTAATCACCTATTTGTTTACTCATGCCTTCCCTCTTTGTACAGTTTGTCATTCTCAGAGTCTAGAAGAGTGCTTAGGTTCAAAGGTAGCTGCTCTGTTTTTGGCACATATGTAGCATTGTTTTGTAGGCTAAAAATATTTGTGGAAGTTTCCATATATATGCATTGTAAGTTGAGGCCAACCATTCATATCCTTTCTATGGTCTTTTTTCACCCCACTCTCTCTGTTCCCTCACCCCTCCCTACTCTCTCTCTCTCTTCTCTTCCCCTTCCCCATGCTCTCTGTTCTCCCCAACACAAATTCACTTCTACTTTCATGTCAAGTATACATGCTTGATTTTATGTATTTATATAATACTCTGGGCTTAAGGAATTATATAATAATCTAGGAACCACAAATAATAGGAAACATACCAGAATCTTCTTCTGAGACTGACTTGATTTATCTGAGTATATCCAGCTGCATCCATTTACTTGAAAACACCCTAAATTCAGTCTTCTTTTTCCCTTAAAAATTCCATTGTAGATGTATGTCACCTTCACTTTATTCAGCCCTCAAGTTGGATGTTACTGGTATTTACTCATTTAATATTTAGTTACAACTTGTAGGCAATTAAGACTCTTGCCCACATCAGTGGGTGGTAATGCTTTAGACAAGCATTTCTCCTACTCTAGTGCCCCTGGCATCACCCAGGCACTGATGACAGTGGAGGTTGCTGTGGCATTTTCTTTAGTAGGTGTGGTGTGGGCTCTGAGAATTTCCACACCACGCTTTCAGAATCAGTCAAAAGAACCTAGAATTATT
Source organism: Apodemus agrarius (assembly GCA_964023405.1). NCBI lineage: Eukaryota > Metazoa > Chordata > Mammalia > Rodentia > Muridae > Apodemus > Apodemus agrarius. The sequence goes on along the minus strand of OZ030020.1, from coordinate 73,281,694 downwards.
TCTCCTGTTATCCATATGAATATCCACATTCCCATAATCTATCAAGATACTCTCTGTGTGGCAGAAGGAGCCAAGGCTCCTGGGAACATCCTGACCTTCCATGAACTGCAGAGGCAATAAATGGGAAAGTTGCTTGGACACAATCGTTGGATCTAAATCAAGCCATCTTCACTTTGTCTCCATGTGGTATTGCATTTTAAATAATGATGTCGTACAGATAAATTGTAAAGATATTTTGAACAAAGGAGCCTCATGGGAACAGAGGAAATTTGCATATTTTCTCCTGTTTTCTTTGATGTTTTGTTGTTGTAATTTGATTTGATTTAATTTGAGTGATGAAGACGGTTTCATCATGTAAGTTGACTTGCAAATTATTTTCTGTCTAATTTAGACATTCCATACGTTGGGTCCCACCCCTTTCCTTTGTGTTCCATGTGTCCTGAGTTTCTGATAGATTGTGCATGAGGATTCTCTATTACTGGTGTCATAAAGAAACTTCCTTAAAAAAAGAACGGTGAAATTCAGGAATGCTGATTAAAATGTATAGATTTTTATTTTTATCACTTAATCTTTTTGTAAATAAGACAATTGCTCTAAAATGATTTTTAAAATTTGTATTGAATTAAATTAAAAAATTGTGATCAAGACAATGTTCACGAAGACATATGAAGAACACTTGGATTTGTTTCTTGCACAGCAACTGTATTATACCCTAGAGGGTCTGAGCCACCGAACTGTTTTCACAGGTCCTGTTCGGTATTAACATTCCAATGCTGTATTCATACGACAAAGACTAATAAGAGAAAACAGCACACCCTGGATCTATTTTAGTGAAAAAGACAGGAGTGGGAAATGGTAGCCCCTACCCTGTCCTCATTACCACAGTGCTAAAACTGCCATCAATTATAATCGCCCGGCATCTCCCCAATATGAAACTTGGTTGGTAACTTATTTCAACAGGGGCTCCATCTCCTTTAATCCAGTCTGTCTGTGGAACGTGGATGGAAATATATTGATAGTGCTCACATTGATATCATTCTCTCCACTTATAAAAGCTTGTGTTGAAAAAGATGTGATGTCAGCACATAGCAGTGGATTTCTATGGACAGCCATTTCCATTTTATTGCCTATCATTTTATAGGCAAAATAGAAAATGTTATAAGTGTTTCCCTTGACCTATATTTCACAGACATAGTTAGTGATGCTTAGCGTTTCTTTTCTCTTTGCCAAATATGCAGAAATGCTTTTGTACCCCCTCTGCCTGAGGTCTTATGTACCCCCTCTGCCTGAGGTATTATGTACCCCTGCTGCCTGAGGTCTTATATACCCCCTCTGCCTGATGTCTTATGCTCAACATCCCACTCTCTGAACTGTGGACTGAAGCTAAGACTTCATACATGCAAACAGAGCCCTCTACCACTTACCTCAAGCAGCTGTCTGGTTAGTTTAACTCTGCTCTTATTTACCTTCTTTCTTCTCTCCCATTGATTCTTTTTTTTTCCCAATTATTATGTCCATAAAATTCTAGATTTGGAAAGTAAGATGCTAAGTCAACAAGAGAAAACCAGACATGAACTCATGGTTCAGAGTGCTACCTCACTAAAACCAGCAAGAGAATAACAGACTAGAGGGCACAAGCACCCAGCTGAGACAGCGATCCCAGGGAACTAGCATTGTCATAATCTTCTTATCAAAGAAACTTTAGATATTTCTTGCTGTGTGATGGCTATCTCAAATGATAGTGGCTTAGTAACACTGAGCTATGCTTTGTCATAATTATACCATCTGGCCTGGACTGGGCTCTCTTCTGATGTCTCTTCCCTCTACTTGGGTTGGGGTTTCCAGAATAGGTTCTTCTCTCTCACATATCCCTCTCCCTTCCAAGTTTGTGGTCTCCTTTTCTTTAATTGTTTGTCTCTGTGTACAAATAAATATGTGCTTAGACCATGCTGAATTTGTGCAGTAATTGTTCATAGGTGATGTGTATGTTTAAATGTGTATGCATCACCTTAAATATCTGCACTTGGTGGCAGCTGACCCTCACCCCTGTCCTTTCCTCTCCTGGACACTACCTATGGAGCACTCTGGATGAGTGGCCCAGCCCCAAATGGGAGCATGTCCAGAGCCTGAGTCCTGGTGTGCCCGCTCTTTTCAGGGCTGCTGCTGTGACTCTTGACTAGGCCCCACAGCCAAAACAAGTCAGCATGGGGAGTGTGAATTGTGCCAGGCCTGGGTCACTGGGAAGCACCAATGCAAATGAAACACTAGAAAGTAAAGCCAGAGATGGAATGTTTGGGCTGCAATGTTAAGAAAACCGGTGAGACCATGTGTTTACAGTGGAAGAGGCTATGTGAGAGACCTTGCTTCCATGAAAAGTGTGACATGAAGATGTTCTCTAGGTAGATTAGATGGAATGCACAAAAGAAGGAGAGCTTAAGTGAAGCCTGAAGAATTAAATGCTGGAAGATAGGACTAAAAGATTGTCAGAGGACCTGGGAGCCAGTCAGCTGTAAGACTATGTCTTCTAGATATCCTGGGAAAGCTATACCCAGGAGATCTGAACAACATGGATGCCTTAGCAAGACCTGAACAGTGACAACACCAATTGGCATTCCAACATTGACAAGGGAAGTGCCATGAAGCTCCACCCCTAAATCAGGAGATACAGACAATTAAGGATTAGAGAGAGGGAGAATTAGCTCTGAAAACACACACATATAAACAATTACCATGTGGACTCAGCCTGTTCTGTTCACATATCTGTTTGCACATATATACACACATGTACACACACATATATGCATGCAAATAATTAGAGAAAAGGAGGTCACAAATTTAGGAGAGAGGGGACAGGGAAATTCATGGAAAGGAAGGGAAGGAGAAGAGGGAGTGAATGACATAATTATATTTTAATTACATAGAAAATTAAAAACAAAATAAACAATGAATAGCTCATCAAATGGTTCATACGGTGAGTATATAGGATCTGAAGAAGCAGAAAGAGTGCACCAGTACCTGGTATCAAGCCCTTCAGGCCAGACTGGAGCGCAAAGATCCCATACATTGCTTTCGTATTTTGGGAGAGTATTAGCGTTTTTAACATCTCTGATTGAATTCAGCTCTCACTTCAGCACAAATAAGATGGAGCAGGGGTGATAATTCAACTTTATTTGGGAGACTTTCACTGTGGATATTGGCCAGCACTAGAGTTTACCGACTTTAACATGTGTGTTTACCAACATAGTGTGAGGTGTTCTCATGGTCCCCAGGCAGGGCAGAGTCTCTGCAAGGAGGCATACGTTCCTGGTGCAGTACAGTCGAGTGAGATTTACTATGCCCACTATCAATACTGTTGCATGCTGTCCTGTTTCCAGAAACAACATATTTGTACAAAAGCTCCGTTTCTACCATGAGTCAGTTTTCTTCTGTGAAATGCTTCCTCTTTAATGTTAGGCTGGATCAGACAAGCCCATGAAATTAACAATTTAGTACAGACCTTTTCTTGGTATCCACTGACACAGTGAAGACAGTTTACAGAGGAAATGAGTAGTTTTCTAAGAACCCATTGCACACTGAAAGAGATTGGTTGCGGAAGTGCGTGCAGAGATTCTGAGAGGTTGTCAGGGAGCTTGGAATGTATAAACTTGTACAATCATTGCCTCCGCTTTTTGAGTCACCTGGATGCTCCAGTCAATGGGACACTCAGATTCTAGCAACCAAGGGAAGCCTGGAAAGCATGAGCGGGAACAGGATATACCAAAGAACTGAATGCTTATGCTTACCTAGAGCGTGGGAGGGAGCAGGATATGCCAAAGAAACTGAATGCATTATACTTACCTAGACAGCTGCTTTGAGGGGAAAGTGTGGAAGTTAAGAATCCAGGAAAGGGGATAACATTTGAAATGTAAATAAAGAAAATATTTAATTAAAAAAAAAAAAGAATCCAGTCAAAATGAAATGAAGCCATGATAACCCGTGGAGCCTACAGTGCCACTGGCTCATCCCCTTTGACTTTCAGCTGACTTGGAGACAGCGGTATGGCAAACACATGCTCACTTACCTTAAAGGAGGGTGGGATGACCATACCGTGCCTCTAAATTTATATGCACACCATAATAATTTATTAAGTGTGCAACTTCCTGTGCTCGCTTTTTAAAGTTTATTTTTAAATTGACTTTATATTCTGCTCACTGTCCCCTCCTTTCACCCCCTCCCACAATCCTTCCCCATCCCTCCTTTTCCTCTGAGAGGTTAGGGGCCCCCTGGCATATAAGTGTCTATGAGGCTAGGCTCTCCCACTGAAGCCAGACAAAGCAGCCCACCCACCCAGCTAGTAGAACATATCCCACAGACAGGCACCAGTGTTGGGAGAGCCCTGCTCCACTATTCAGGACCCACATGGAGACCAAGCCACACATCTGCTACACGAAGATAAACACAGCTGACATTTATTGAGTTCCTACTTTCTGATGAGTATTTTAAGTGTACTATTTTAATGGTACTCACTGAAGTTTTGAGTTAGAAAGTATTATTGTGCTTTCTTTGGATACACAGAAAGCTTACATTCCCTGTCCAAGACAACCCAGCAGAATATGAGGCATTTGAGAATCTTCAGTATAATTTAATTTTTTCAAACATTATTTTTTTTTTTTTTGGTTTTTCGAGACAGGGTTTCTCTGTGTAGTCCTGGCTGTCCTGGAACTCACTTTGTAGACCAGGCTGGCCTCGAACTCAGAAATCCGCCTGCCTCTGCCTCCCAAGTGCTGGGTTTGCAGGCATGCACCACCACGCCCGGCTCAAACATTTTTTTTTTATTTTATTTTATTTTCTATATTCTATGTTTACATTCCAAAGGCTTTCCCCTTTCCCAGTTCCCACCCACCATAGTTCCCATAGTTCCTCTCCCCCCCATCTGTTCCCCAATAATTCCCCCTCCCCCCTCGGTTTCTTTACTAAACTGGAAGCAATCTTTACAGGCCCAGGGTCCTCTCCTTTCTTCTTCTTGGGAATCATTTGACTTGCTATTTGTGTCTTGAGTATTTAGGGCTTCTGGGCTCATTAATATCCACTTATCAGTGATTGCATTTCAGGTGCATTCTTTTGTGATTGGGTTAGTTCACTCAGGATGATATTTTCCAGGTCTAACCATTTACCTACAAATTGCATGAATTCATTATTTTTAATTGCTGTGTAGTATTCCTTTGTATAAATATACCACATTTTCTGTATCCATTCCTCCTTTGAGGGATATTTGGGCTGCTTCCAAATTCTGGCTATTATAAACAAGGCTGCTATAAACATAGTGGAGCATGTGTCCTTATTGCATGCAGGGGAATCCTCTGGGTATATGCCCAGGAGTGGTATGCCAGGGTCCTCTGGAAGTAACATGCCCAATTTTCTGAAGAACCGCCAAACTGATTTCCAGAGCGGTTTTACCATTTTGCAATCCCACCAACAGTGGAGGAGTGTTCCTCTTTCTCCACATCCTCGCCAGCACTTGTTGTCTCTTGAGTTTTTAATCTTAGCCATTCTGACTGGTGTGAGGTGGAATCTCAGGGTTGTTTTGATTTGCATTTCCCTGATGACTAATGATGTTGAACATCTTTTAAGGTGTTTCTCAGCCATCCGAATTTCTTCTGGTGAAAATTCTTTGTTTAGCTCTGTGCCCCATTTTTTGATAGGGTTATTTGGTTCTTTGCGGTCTAACTTCTTGAGTTCTTTGTATATATTGGATATTAGCCCTCTGTCGGATGTGGAGTTGGTGAAGATCTTTTCCCACTTTGTTGGTTGCCGTTTTGTCCTTCTGACAGTGTCCTTTGCTTTGCAGAAACTTTGTAATTTTATGAGGTCCCATTTGTCGATTCTTGATCTTAGAGCATAAGCTATTGGTGTTCTGTTCAGGAACTTTTCCCCTGTGCCCAAGTCCTCCAGGGTCTTCCCAAGTTTCTTTTCTAATAGTTTCAGTGTGTCTGGTTTTATGTGGAGGTCCTTGATCCACTTGGAGTTGATCTTAGTGCAAAGAGATAAGATTGGATCAATTCGCATTCTTCTGCATGTTGACTTCCAGTTGAACCAGCACCATTTGTTAAAAAGGCTATCTTTATTCCACCGGATGGTTGTGGCTCCTTTATCAAAGATCAAGTGACCATAAGTCTGTGGGTTAACCTCTGGGTCTTCAATCCTGTTCCATTGATCTGCTTGCCTGTTGCTATACCAATACCATGCAGTTTTTAACACAATTGCTCTGTAGTACTGCTTGAGGTCAGGGATATTGATTCCCCCAGAAGTCCTTTTATTGTTGAGAATAGTTTTAGCTATCCTGGGTTTTTTGTTGCTCCAGATGAATTTGAGAATTGCTCTTTCTAGATCTATGAAGAATTGAGTTGGGATTTTGATGGGGATCGCATTGAATCTGTATATTGCTTTTGGCAAGATGGCCATTTTTACTATATTGATCCTGCCAATCCAGGAGCAAGAAATATTTTTCCATCTTCTGAGGTCTTCTTCGATTTCTTTCTTCAAGGACTTGAAGTTCCTGTTGTACAGATCTTTCACTTGTTTGGTTAGAGTTACGCCAAGATACTTTATGTTGTTTGTGGCTATTGTGAAGGGTGTTATTTCCCTAATTTCTTTCTCTGCCTGCTTGTCCTTTGAGTACAAGAAGGCCACTGACTTGCTTGAGTTAATTTTATAACCTGCCACTTTGCTGAAGTTGTTTATTAGCTGTAGAAGTTCTCTGGTGGAGTTTTTTGGGTCGCTTAGGTAAACTATCATATCGTCTGCAAATAATGATAGTTTCACTTCTTCCTTTCCAATTTGTATCCCTTTGACTTCCTTATGTTGTCTAATTGCTCTTGCTAGAACTTCAAGTACTATATTGAAAAGATATGGAGAGAGAGGGCAGCCTTGTCTAGTCCCTGATTTTAGTGGGAATGCTTCAAGTTTCTCTCCATTTATTTTGATGTTGGCTACTGGTTTGCTGTAGATTGCTTTTACTATGTTTAGGTATGGGCCTTGAATTCCTGCTCTTTCCAAGACTTTTAGCATGAAAGGATGCTGAATTTTGTCGAATGCTTTTTCAGCATCTAATGAGATGACCATGTGGTTTTTTTCTTTCAGTTTGTTTATGTAGTGGATTACATTGATGGATTTCCGTATATTGAACCATCCCTGCATCCCTGGGATGAAGCCTACTTGATCATGGTGGATGATCGTTTTGATGTGCTCTTGGATTCGGTTAGCAAGAATTTTATTTAGTATTTTTGCATCTATATTCATAAGAGAAATTGGCCTGTAGTTCTCTTTCTTTGTTGGATCTTTTTGTGGTTTAGGTATTAGCGTAATTGTGGCTTCGAAGAATGAGTTGGGCAGTGTCCCTTCTGTCTCTATTTTGTGGAATAGTTTGGAGAGTATTGGTGTTAAGTCTTCTTTGAAGGTCTGGTAGAATTCTGCACTAAAACCATCTGGTCCCGTACTTTTTTTGGTTGGGAGGCTTTCTATAACCCCTTCTATTTCTTTAGGGGTTATGGGACTATTTAGCTGATCTACTTGATGCTGATTTAATTTTGGTATTTGATATCTGTCTAGGAAATTGTCCATTTCCTCCAGGTTCTCCAGTTGTTTTGAGTATAGACCTTTGTAGTAGGATCTGATGATGTTTTGAATTTCCTCAGTTTCTGTTGTTATGTCTCCCTTTTCATTTCTAATTTTGTTAATTTGTATACTGTCTCTGTGTCCTTTGGTTAGTCTGGCTAAGGGTTTATCTATCTTGTTGATTTTCTCAAAGAACCAGCTCCTGGTCTTGTTGATTCTTTGTATGGTTCTCTTTGTTTCTATTTGATTGATTTCAGCCCTGAGTTTGATGATTTCTTGTCTTCTACTCCTCCTGGGTGAATTAACTTGTTTTTCTTCCAGGGCTTTAAGGTGTGCCATTAAGCTGCTAGTATATGCTCTCTCCAGTTTCTTTTTGGATGCACTTAGAGCTATGAGTTTTCCTCTTAGCACTGCTTTCATTGTGTCCCATAGATTTGGGTAGGTTGTACCTTCATTTTCATTGAATTCTAAAAAGTCTTTGATTTCTTTTTTTATTTCTTCCTTGACCAAGGTGTCATTGAGTAGAGTATTGTTCAGTTTCCATGTGTATGTGGGCTTTCTGTTGTTTTTGTTGTTATTGAAGACCACTCTTATTCCATGGTGATCTGATAGAAGGCATGGGATTAGCTTGATATTCTTGTATTTGTTGACATCTGTCTTGTGACCAATTATATGGTCTATTTTGGAGAAGGTCCCATGTGGAGCTGAGAAAAAGGTATATTCTTTAGCTTTAGGATGAAATGTCCTATATATATCTGTTAAATCCAATTGGTCCAGAGTTTCAATTAGTTTCACTGTGTCCCTGTTTAGTTTCTGCTTTCCTGATCGGTCCATTGAGGAGAGTGGAGTGTTGAAGTCACCCACAATTATTGTGTTAGGTGTAATGTGTGCTTTAAGCTTTAGTAAGGTTTCTTTTACGAATGAGGCTGCCCTTGCATTTGGAGCATAGATGTTCAGTATTGAGAGCTCTTCTTGGTGGATTTTTCCTTTGGCCAGCAAGAAGTGACCTTCTGAGTCTCTTTTGATGATTTTAGGTTGGAAGTCAATTTTATCTGATATTAGAATGGCTACTCCAGCTTGTTTCCTGAGACCGTTTGCTTGTAAAATTGTCTTCCAGCCTTTTACTCTAAGGCAGTGTTTGTCTTTGACACTGAGATGTGTTTCCTGTATGCAGCAAAATGTAGGGTCCTGTTTCCGTATCCAGTCTGTTAATCTATGTCTTTTTTTGGGGGAATTGAGTCCATTGATGTTAAGAGGTATTAAGGAATAGTAATTATTTCCTCCAGACATTTTTGAAATTGTATTTATTTATTTTATTTATTTTTTATATTCGAGAGGTTACCTTCATTTGGGTTTGATGAGAGGAGGTTTCTATCTTGCTTCTTCCCGGGTGTAGTTTCCGTCCTTGTCTTGGTGTTTTCCCCCTATTATCCTTTGTAGGGCTGGATTTGTGGAAAGATATCGTGCAAATTTGGTTTTGTCATGGAATACCTTGATGTCTCCGTCTATGGTGATTGAGAGCTTTGCTGGGTAAAGTAGTTTTGGCTGAAGTTTGTGTTCTCTTAGAGTTTGCATGATATCTGCCCAGGATCTTCTAGCTTTCATGGTCTCAGGTGAGAAGTCTGGTGTTATTCTGATAGGTCTTCCTTTATAAGTTACTTGGCCTTTTTCTCTTGCTGCCTTTAATATTCTTTCTTTGTTTAGTACATTTGGAGTTTTGATTATTATGTGACGGGATGTATTTCTGTTCTGATCCAGTCTGTTTGGGGTTCTGTATGCTTCTTGTATATTCATGGGCATCTCTCTCTTTAGGTTGGGGAAGTTTTCTTCCATAATTTTGTAGAAGATATTTGCTGTCCCTTTAACTTGTACATCTTCATTCTCGTCTATACCTATAATCCTTAGGTTTGGTCTTCTCATTGTGTCCTGGATTTCCTGGATGTTTTGGGTTACAGCCTTTTTGCATTTAGTATTTTCTTTGACTGTTGAATCAATGGTTCCTATGGTATCTTCGGCTTCTGATATTCTGTCTTCTATCTCTTGTATTCTATTGTTGATATTTGCATCTATGGCTCCTGATTTCTTCCCAAGGTTTTCTATCTCCAATGTTGTCTCCCTCTGCGATTTCTTAGTTGTTTCTACTTCTGTTTTTAGTGTCTGGATGGATGTGCTCAGATCTTTCGCTTGCTTGATTGTGTTTTCATGTATTTCTTTGATAGATTTTTGTGTTTCCTCTTTCATAGCTTCTACTTGTTGGCCCACGTTCTTCTGTATTTCTTTAAGTGATTTTTGTCTTTCCTCCTTATTGTCTTCTTCTTTTTGATCTATCTTCTCCTGCATTTCTTGAAGTGATTTTTGTATTTGCCTTGTAAAGGCTTCTAACTTTTGATCCATTTTCTCTTCTATTTCTTTACGAGATTTTTCTATGTGTTCAGCTACCAGCATCCTGACCAGTGATTTTATATCCAAGTCTTGTTTTTCTGGTGTTTTGGGGTATCCAGGGCTTCCTGTTGTTGGCGAACTGGGTTCAGATGCTGTCATGTTGTCTTGATTTCTGTTAGTGACATTCCTTCGTTTACCTTTTGCCATCTGGTTATTTCTGGTGTTAGTTGACCTTGTTGTCACTGGCTGGTGTTTGAATCTCCTATGAGGCTGGGCTTACTTGTTGTTTCTCTACTGGTGGTTATGCGTGATTGCTGCTCAACGGGATCACGAGCTGGCTGCCACCCACTGACTTTGTGCACGGCCTGAGGTCTCCGGGAAGTGTGGGGGAGTGCAGCAGAGCCTCGGCAGGTGCTGCTGGGCCTGCCTAGTAGCGAGAGCCTAGCAGATCCCCCCACGTGGTAGCCCCTGATGGAATCTGTCTACCTGTTCCTTTCCAGCTGTGTTCTGGTTGCAGTATGGAGGCCTGCCGCTATCGCTGGTCCGGGCTCCTGGGGAGCTGGGTGGTGCCGGTTGCCTCGGTGCACGGCCTAAGCTCGCAGGGACGTGCTGCAGATCCTAGGCGCCTGGGCCCGCCTGTGGGTGAGAGCTTAGCAGCTCTCCCTGCTCTAGCCCCAGGCAGAGTCTCTATCTGCACCTTTCCAGCTGTGTCCTGGTTGCAATATGGAGGCCTGCCGCTATAGCTGGTCCTCACTCTTCTTAATAAACAAGAATTGTTGCTTATCCTGGTTCTGTGGGCAGGGTCTGAGCACCTGGCAAGCTGGCTAGGTCTGGCTGACCTGCTACCGGCTGGATGGGATGCTGCAGACAAGATGGCGCTGCCTGCAGGGGGTTTGGGGTTTGGCCTGCGAGCACAGAGGGCAGGCACGGCCGCTGTATTTCAAACCGCTAGGCTGTGCGCAGTTCCTGCCCCAGACCTGAGTCCCCGGAGGTCTTAAACTCGGGCTGTCTCTGGTACCTGGTTCCGCTGGCAGGGTCTCAGCACCTGGCAGGCTGGCTAGGTCTGGCTGACCTGCTACCGGCTGGATGGGAAGCTGCAGACAAGATGGCGCTGCCTGCAGGGGGTTCGGGTCTGGCCTGTGAGCGCAGAGCTCAGGCACGGCCGCTGAACTCCAAACCGCTAGGCTGTGCGCAGTTCCTGCCCCAGACCTGAGTCCCCGGAGGTCTTAAACTCGGGCTGTTTCTGGTACCTGGTTCCGCTGGCAGGGTCTCAGCACCTGGCAGGCTGGCTACATATGGCTGACCTGCTACCTGCTGGATGGGATGCTGCAGACAAGATGGCGCTGCCTGCAGGGGGTTCGGGGGTCTGGCCTGCGAGCGCAGAGCTCAGGCACGGCCGCTGAACTCCAAACCGCTAGGCTGTGCGCAGTTCCTGCCCCAGACCTGCGTCCTCGGAGGTCTTAAACTCTGGCTGTCTCTGGTACCTGGTTCCGCCGGCAGGGTCTCAGCACCTGACAGGTTGGCTAGGTCTGGCTGATCCGCTACCGGCTGGATGGGATGCTGCAGACAAGATGGCGCTGCCTGCAGGGGGTTCGGGGGTCTGGCCTGCGAGCTCAAACATTATTTTTAATGATGGTTTTTAAAAGCTCTAACCTCCCTCGTAGCCCACCACCCACAACATGTAGTGGAAAGAAAGGATATGGAGGAAGTGGACCTGTTTAGGAAGGTTCTTTGGAACAATTGCTGTCTGTATTGTCTGGAAGTCAGCAGTTGAGTTCACAGGCTAGCAGGTAGGGGTCTCTCAGTCCAAAAGTAAACAATTCAAGGATATGCCAGCATCCCAGTCTGGTCGAACACAGTTAGCAACAGCGTGATACCTAGCACAGACAGCCAGACCTCAGCCTCAGCTCAAGTCAGCAGGAGCGACTAACAGAACACCAGGAAAAATTCTCAGCTGTGCCTCTCTCAGGGAAGCAAATATCAGCAAAAAGACCTCCAAGTGTTAAACAGCTAGCTCTATATGCAAGCCAAGCTCTGTCTCTGTCACTCCATGTTGACCTGTTTATATCCTGCAAGCATCATGTGTCCTCCACGTGTCTTGCTTGACCTTGAACTGTGAAATTTGGAGACAAGTTTGCCAGTGGAGAAAGGGCATTTGCTATTATATGATATTTTCTTGCTGTTTTCAAGTGATATTTACTATTAATAGTTGTTAGAATCACTGTAGATCAGTATTTAAACTTTTAATTATTTTGTTTAAAACATTTTATATGAGGACACTGGACATCTTCCCCACTTACGCCTCTGCCCCCTCTTGTCCCTCCCTGCTCCCGTCAATCAACTCCTGCACCTTAGATAGTTTTATATCTACTCTCATGTCAATATACATCTGTGACTTTGTGAATCTGTCTGTGCTGGTTAATTTGGATTGTTTACTTGAAACACTGGGAAGAGGGAACCTCAACTGACTAATTCCCTCTGTCAGGTGGATCTTTAGACATGTCTGTGGAACATTATTTTTTATTTCCAGTCAGTGTAAGATAGTACAGTTTGCTGAGGGAAGTACCATCCATAGAGAGAGATATCTGTGTAAGGAAAGTAGCTGAATAAAGTCCTATTCAGAAAATCCTTGCCTGTGACTAAATCATGAAGCCTTTCCCCTACTTTGTCCTTAGTTTATCCAGTAGTTTCAGAGTTTCAGATCTTATATTAGGGTCTTTGAACTATTTGGAATTGATTTTTACATAGTGTAAGAGATTGAGGGTGAATTTTCATTGTTTTAAATGTGGAAATTTAATTTTCTAAGAATCATTTCTTTAAGAATCAGGTGACTGTACATCTGTCCTGTTCTTTGAAGTGTGTTTCATATTTTAGGTAATTAATTGTCATTGCATCCCTGTGAGATAGACACTCTTGTTATCTTCCTCTTACATATAAGACAATATGAACAGGTTAAGTAATGTTTTCAAGATAACCAAGAGTGTTTTGGTAAAGATCTCAACAGTCTGTCCTGAACTTCATATATCTCACCTTTCCACGTTTTTTAATTTTTATTTTATTTCATTTTATTTTATTTTATTTTATTTTATTTTATTTTATTTTAAGAGCTTTGCCTTCTTCATATTGCTTAATTTTTGCAGTTTTTCTTGCCCCTTATAAAATCAGTTAACTTAATGTGTGTCTTCATATTTAATCAACTGCCTACAAGTTGAGAATTCTTACTCATTACCAGAGCAGAAAAATTTTTGAACTTCTCCTAAATATCATTTAAACAAAATACTCTCTTGATTTTACTTGAAAACAATACTACAATTAGAGTATTCAATGTATCATCTCATTTAGTATCATAAAAACATAGTTACCCTTTCTTTTTCTATGCCATTATGTGGTAGAGAGTTGCTGTGTGAACTGGTAGATGCTTTCCCTTGTACAATTCTTTCATACTCAAATGAACCCATGCATAGGAAACTACCAACCATTTCAGCACAATTCAAAGCTATGTATTTTAGAGAACAGGGTCTTCACTGACTTTTATTTCATAAAAGTATTATCAGCATTTTCACTGAAGTGTGAAGAGAAGCCCCCTTTAAAAGGCCTAGTGATACCGTTGAAAGAAAAATCGTTCATGGGACATGCCTAGGAGGTTTCCATGTTGATCTTGTCTACCCAGAAAAAGTTCCAAAGTCCTGGGTCAGACAACACTTCAGACTGCAGTTGTCATTCTTTACCAAACATTGTAATTACCTTTCTCAATTTCTCTCTATTAGGAATTTTTTAATTTAAGAATTTCTAAATAAATTGTATTCAGAATATAAAGCTCAGGACCTGCTTCATGACTGGCTTCCCTTAATAAACAGAATTATGGAGGATTTCCTATGAAGTCATCACACTTTAGTTTTCTTGAATGTTAAATCTGAAATGTAAAAGCTGTCATGTATTTTACAAAAGAAAGAACACAAGGAGCTGAAGATATGACTCAGTTGATTAAAAGGCTGTCACATTCTTTAGAAGACTCAAAGTGGTTCCCACACACATGTGGGGAAGCTAACAGCCGACTGAAACTCCACCTCCATAGGAGTTTGACGTCTCTGGCCTCCTTTGCTGAGGACTCCTTTGAGACCTGCACTTTCATGTACATATTCATAGATATAAAACACACACAGTTTATTAATTAAAGTTAAAATAAATGAAAGTTAATTTAAAATTAATAAGATAAGCCTCAAAAATGAAGTTTACACCTATTATACTATGATATTGGATCATATCTTTTGCCTTTGCTATGACTTGAGTCTTGATTTTCAATAATTTTATTTTTTAATTATTTATTTTATTTTCATCCCAACAAACTTATTTTTATAACATGTCAGTTATCAGTAAATTTGATATCTAACTTTAAAATCATGTAAAAACATCACTGTAACATTTTAAAATCTACAGGACCTGAAATATATGTAATAGCAGCCCTTAGCAGAACACCAATTGCTTATGCTCTAAGAGCAAGAATAGACAAATGGGACTTGATAAAATTACCAAGTTTCTGTAAGGCAAAAGACACTGTCAAAAGGACAAATCGGCAACCAACAAATTGGGAAAAGATCTTCACCAACCCCACATCCGACAGAGGGCTAATATCCAATGTATACAAAGAACTCAAGAAGTTAGACCCCAGAAAACCAAATAACCCTATCCAAAAATGGGGTACAGAGCTAAACAGAGACTTTTCACCTGAAGAAATTCGAATGGCTGAGAAACACCTTAAAAAATGTTCAACATCATTAGTCATTAGGGAAATGCAAATCAAAACAACCCTGAGATTTCACCTCACACCAGTCAGAATGGCTAAGATTAAAAACTCAGAAGACATCAGGTGTTGGCGAGAATGTGGAGAAAGAGGAACACTCCTCCACTGCTGGTGGGAATGCAAGCTGGTACAACCACTCTGGAAATCAGTATGGTGGTTCCTCAGAAAACTGGACGTGATACTTCCGGAGGACTCAGCCATACCACTCCTGGGCATATACCCAGAAGATTCCCCAGCATGCAATAAGGATACATGCTCCACTATGTTCATAGCAGCCTTATATATAATAGCCAGAAGCTGGAAAGAACCCAGATGTCCCTCAACAGAGGAATGGATACAAAAAATGTGGTATATATACACAATGGAGTACTATTCAGCCATTAGAAACAACGAATTCATGAAATTCTTAGAGAAATGGATGGAGCTGGAGAATGCCATACTAAGTGAGGTAACCCAGTCTCAAAAGAATACCCATGGTATGCAGTCACTGATAAGTGGATATTAGCCTAGAAGCTTGGAACACCAAAGACATAAATCACATACCAAGTGATGTCTGACAAGAAGAAAGGAGTGGACACTGGTGCTAGAATGGACCAAAGCATCATTGTGGGGGAGTACAAGAACAGTGAGGTGGGAGGGGGTGGATGAGGGAGCAGGGGGAGGGAAAAGGGCATGTGGGACCTTTGGGGGTGGGGAACCAGAAAAAGGGAAATGAAATGTAAATATAGAATATATCCATTAAAAAAAAGAATATTCACAGACATAAATTTCTTCCCATTTTCAAATAAATTGGAGTTTCCATTGAACTTTTAACAGAAAATAGTTTTAATTATTACTTTAAAATTAGCATTTTAAGTAAATTACTTGTATTTTAAGAATACCCAGAATTAAAAAACAGAATAACTGATAATATTGGCACATAATAACTAGGTATGTAATTTTCATAATTCGGGATGTGTAAATAACTATAGATATACAACACTAGTGTATCTTTTCATTTTGAGAAGAGTAGTGATGAGTGGGGCTTTAACATCATAACTTTGAGGATTCTCTGGTATTTTTGTTATGCATGAACTGATGAATAACTAAATATCCTTTAGTTACAAACTTTCTTTCAGTGAGCATTGAGTTTAAGGACTATTCTGTGTAGGAATATGAATCATGAATCAGGAAGATCTTTCTGCTAGCTTCTTATATCCCCACAGTGATAGCAGGTATTAAGCTGCAGCTAGAGGGAGATTCCTTATTTCATGTGGTCTTCAAACAATTTTAAGCCATCTAAATTCTCTTCAAGCTCAAATTTCATGTGTTTCAATAACCCTAGGCTTCTTTTTGTTGAAGCTTGTTATCACAGAATATGAGCTTTTAGAAATATTTTTTTTATTTAAGTCATAAAATACAATGTACCCCTGCTATAGCATGGCTATTTCCTGGCTTTGGGTTTAACATAAGCCAAGCTTTTCTCAGCCAACACGACTGTTAGAATTGGGGTTCCCACAAAATCACAAACAGCGAGGCCTGCATTTTATAAGAAATGTTACTAAACATTCCAGCAATGGAGGGAAGGTTTTGCATTTCATAGCACATCCAAGCGGGTAGGAGCCCTTGGCTTCAACTCAAGTTTAGTGACTGGGGATGGCTGGAAGGGCTAATGGCAGACAATAGACATGAGCTGTACCCACACTGGAAAAATACTAACACAGCTATTTGTATATTTTATCAATATTAGGGTAGTTTTATTCTGATTTAATGATCCAGTCTCCACTTAAGGTAGTATACAAAGCGAACACATACATAATCTTGTTTTTTGTTAAATTCATAGCGATATTCCATTGGTGGTAGTCTCTTTTTAGAGGACACCAAATGTTTGGAGAAGAATATTGTAAACCTACTAATTTACCCATTTCTCCATTCTTTTAGTCATCCATTTAGCAAGCCTTTGTTGCTTTTTTGGTATGAAATTGGTCCTGCAGTTGTTTTAAAACGCACTGATAATCAAAAACAATATAAAAAGTTAAATAAACACATATATTTGACCCTTGCTCTTATGAAGATTTAGACTTACAGTGGCGGCAAACATTAATTACAGCATTTCACTAATCAAACTGGAATTAAGGTTGTTATCTTTTGGAAAGCACTCAATCATTGTCTAGGGGTAAGGTAGGCTCTGATGAGGTCTGGATAAAATGCAGCATGAGGCAATACTCATACAATAGAAGAACAAGTATTTGCAAAAGCCCAAGGAAAGAGGAAGAGATGGAGAATTTGAAGGGTTGCCAGATTTGAAGGGGTTCAGAAGAGAAGAGGAGAGAAACATACAGATAGACCAGAGATAAAGCATTTAGTAGCTTTTAGATCACCAGTAAGCTTAAGTCTTTTTTTTGTTTGAAGTTTTGCTTTTTAAGACAGTGTTATGGTATAGATGGGGATCTAAGCTGAAACACCCAGTGTAGAGCACGTGGCTCAGACATGCAATTGCCCTTCTGTTTATGCCCACCACCCCCCAATGCTAGGATTGCAGGCATCAATACTATGAAAGCCCTAAGAACTTTTCTTGACTACTGTTTCTGTTTCTTAAGTCCTGGTGATGGTGGAGTCTGAAGGGAGTGAATCGTGCCCTTCCACAGATTATGGGGTAGGAGGGAAGTAGGGACCAGTTATTATTCATGAATATGTGTGTACAATCAAAGAGGAAATCTTATTAGTTTGCTAAGATCATTGTCTTACTTTATATTGGATTCTAAATCAGTATACCAAATTTATTTGATGGTTGATCAAGAAGAGTGCACAGGCAAGCAGATATCCTTTCAATATAATGGTTCATGAAAGGAAAATTTCCAAAGGTTTTCTCTAGGGATGAAACATGTGCAGTTAAGAAGTTGTGGTAACATTCATTTGTATACAGAATGGCAAAGACTACTCCCTCTTTCTTTTAAATGAGGGGACTAAACAACCTGAGTCATTACACTTCCTTTCGGCCGATAATTTCTTGTTTTGTCCCATATGATAGCCATTTGTAATAATGACCTTTACAATGTAGTAAGTGCACATGTTCTTGAATATTACCCAACCATGGTGAATGAAATGATGTTGTTTGCAAATGGACCCAGACATCATCATGTTAAGCAAAGTAAACCAGATTAAGAAAGGGAAATACCACACATGTGGGTTTTTTTTTTGTCACAAGAAGTGTTTTAGATTAAAACAACAAGCCATGAATGTAAAAAGGAAACTATTTGTATAAGGAAAGAGACCCATGGAAAAGAGAGGTGAAACAAAAGAACATAATACAGCCATGAACATCACCAAAGGACACTCTAAACATGCCTGGCCATGTCATGGCAAATTCATTACTGTACACAATTCACATGTGGTAATGACTCTCGGTGTGAACCCTCATCCACTTCTTCCACACCACTGTAAACATACTTTAAGAAATGTTTTGCTTCTGTTTTGTAAACTAATTTTAAAGACTAAAAATTCTATTTATCAAGTATGTAGCACAGGGCTAGGGAGACAACTCAGAGGGCAAATGTGCAGCAGACATACCTGTATTCCCAGTTACCCAACTGAATGGTGGGAGGGAGAGACAGGAGGAGCGGTCAAGAGAAGACCATAAGCCATTAACAACATCAACCAACAGAAACTCTGCCTGAACAAGGTGGAAGACAAGAACAGCCTTCAAAAGGTTGGTCTGTGACCTCTGCAGCTGTGCTGTAGCAGGCTCATACCTACACACACACACACACACACACACACACACACACACACACCACTACATAAATAAATATTAATAGTATGTAATGCATTTCTTAGATGCAATAGGAGCCGAATAAATAAAATCTATTATTACGATTCTTTCAATAGTTTTAAGTTCTCTAGACATAGCAGGACTGACACACACATAGGCTCGCAGTGACTGTGACAACATGCACGATCTGAGCCAGATGGGTTCCCAGGACCGAGAGGGGAAGTGGACAGAGACCTACCTCTAAGCCAGAGTCTAACGTCAACTGACAGCCACTCACACAGGAAAAATTCGTTTTGTCCAATAGAGTTTCACTAGGTATACAAATCATAATAATAAGGGAGGCCCCACACCCAGCAGTAGATGGCAAACACAAAACAAACTCAATAGTATTTTTTGCAATTTATTTTTGTTTCATAATTCTTTGAGTATTTTTTAACTTTATAAGTCTTTTGCTCATATTTTATTCTTTCTGCTTTTGTTTTTAGGAACTTCCTGTATGGAGGAATGTATGTCTGTATGTGTTTCTTGTGTTTTCTCTTTGACTCTTCCTCCCTCCCTCCCTCCCTCCCTCCCTCCCTCCCTCCCTCCCTCCCTCCCTCCCTCCCTCTCTTTCTGTTTGTGTGGTTTCCCCTTTTGTTTGTTTGCTTTGCTTTTATTTTACATTTTATTTTATTCTTTTTCAGATGCCTCTTTATTTTCTAGTGAGAGAGAGGAAGAAATGGTGTGATAGAAAGAATTGGCTGGGAGCTGGAGAGATGGCTCATCAGGTAAGAGCGCCACCTGCTTTTCCAAAGGTCACAAGTTCAAATCCCAGTACCCACATGGTGGCTCACAAGCATCCCTAAAGAGATTTGACACTCTCTTCTGGTGTCTGAAAAGAGCTACAGTGTAGTTACATATAATAAATAAATACATCTTTTAAAAAAAAAAAGGAAAGAATTGGCTGGGTGGGGACGCTCTGGGAGATGTTGAATGTCTACAAACAGTTGCTGGTGTGGCCACTTAGCTCGCTGTCTGAAGACAATGTGGGAAGGTGAGCACACTTGGGCATGCACAGTGCAGCTGCTTCAGAGGAGAAAGCAAGGCCGAGAGACAAAAGAATTAGGAATGGTGAAGATCTCAGGCTTTTCATAGCCCAATTCCATCACACTTACATGTGCTTGGGGAGTAGTAAGGCAGTATGCTTAAAATAGCGTATTAAAAAATCTTACGGTGGTTATCTTACATACCTGTTGGTTTCATGTGTTAACAAAAAAAAAATCTTCCTGGGTGTGTCTTTGGTGCCTTTGGGAGCTACAGCTTCTGCATTCTCTTCACAGAAATTTTCTTTCATGAACTATTGTTTTAGATGAAGACCAAGGACAGTTCCTTCCCTGGTCTCTCCTAGAGAAATTGCATATAGTTGGCTTTCTGTATATCCTGGTGTTCCAGATCATCTGATTCAACCAACTCTGGAAGGAGATACATATAAAATTTTCATAAAGTTCTAAATATCAAACTTGGCTTTTATATGAGCTGTGTACCACCGTCGCCCGTGATGTGCTGGCACACCCTGCCATAGCTTCTTGCTGCCCAGAGTGCAGATGGTCACCAGCACAGATGGACAGAGCATCAGTCCATGGCATTACGGTCTATGCAGTTGTTCTATACATCTGTATAGAGTGTATATGGATACATTCCCTAAACAATGCAGAACGGCATCTTTTCACATAGTATTGGCAGTGTGTTAGGTTTCATAAGTAATCTACAGATGGATTTAGAATATACTGGAGGATGTGGGTAAGACACATGCAAGCACAGCAGCATTCTATAGAAGGGGCTCAAACATCTGCAGACTGTGGTATCATCAGGGGGTCTTGGATCAATCTGCTGTGTATATGAAGGGACAACTGCATTTCTGTTTAAACCGTGTTTGGAAATCACCTAGATTCATATTCTCTTCCATTTTATCTGAGAAGTGCACGATGTTTACTTGTGAAATGGAAATGAATTGTAGTATTGCACTTACTGCTGGGGGCTGTAGAGTTGACTTCATCTCATTAAATGCATGGGTGAATTAGTGTATTTATTTGCATGTATGATATATCTGTATTTCAAAGCAAACATTTCAAAGGATCATAGAAATATGTATGTAAAGTTTGTATTTGCCTCCTAGTGATGTTCTTAGAGAGAGTAGGCACCACACTCATGCTTTTATAAGAAAAATTGGACTGTTTGGAATTCCATTACTCAATTTTCATGGGCACAGATGTAAACAGTCTTCTAGATGCAAAATTTTCAACTGTTTATGACATAATTTTAAAATATGGCAATAAATAGGTAAGATCAAATTCTACTCACAGGTAACTTACTGTGAACCCAGGCAGCAGCTCCTCTCTCTGTGTTTATAACAGAATCAAGACGCACAGGGCCAAGCATCACTTTGCGAGACAGCTCTGAGTCACACACATTTCCTTTTATAAAGTGGGTGCTTTGCAGTAAATAACCGGAGATGGAGCGCCTACTGGAAACAATGCCAGGGGCTGCTGAGGCGGTTTAACCATCCCCAGACGTGAACTCTTTTAATTAAGCACAACATGGTTTTCCATACAGCTTCCTTTGGATTTTAGTCCTTGTTTTTTATTTTATCATAAATAGATTTTAATCATGATTTAAACATGCATGAGCCTATTTTCACTTTGATGTAGGTAGATATGATCCCCATGAAAGTTAATGGGAGTTATGGATGCATGCAGAGGAAAAAAAATGTACCTACAGTTTCCAAAACAAATTTAGAACAATTTAAAATGCCCTGCAGTAGTAAGGAGCTGGCTTAAGGGGTCAATAAGAGGGTAACTGTATATTTAAAAAAATATTTTTTGTGAAAATTCTTATGGTTTTAAGGCCCAAGGGAAGAATAAATGGGTGTGACCCCCTCCCCCCAAACCTGACAGTTGCATCTGAGCTACTGTATGAATTATGGTTTACCTTTGCAGAAAGTGGGTGTTTGCTCACATTCTTTATGAATGCTGCTTTATATTTTCTCTTTTTCAAAGACGTTTTATTCTTTATGAGTTTCACATCATGTACCCCAGTTCACAAATCTCCCATTCCCCTCTTATCCACTTTTCACCCTTGCAACCTCACCCCACCCCAGAATAAAGCACATAAGCAAACACCCCCCCACACACACCATAACAACAACAAACAAAGGATAGAGGTCATCTCATCATGGGAGCTGTAGTACGCCAGTGTTCCCTCTGTCATCATGGGAGCTGTAGCACCCCAGTGTTCCGTCTGTCCACACATCCTTACTTGCAAATGAGCATTGCAGTGAATCATTAGTCTGGTTTGAGACCTCTGGCTTCTGTGACACCATCAACACTGAATCTTCATGGGGGAGATGGGGACTTCTGGTTATCCTGCTGTTGCCCTGTATCCAGAAGATCCTATAGGTTGGGATCAGCAGGGCTGACCCTTTCAAGGTCCCAACCATTCACAGATGACATAGAATTTGGGGTGGGCCAATTCAGAGCCCTGAATCTGGGCTTGGGTAGTAGCTGAACTGATCAGTCCACTGGCTCTTCCTTATTTGTTCTACCAGGGCGAGCTTTCCAGCGCTGCTTGTGCTAGGCACCCCGTGCGGCCATCTGTAGGATGCCCTCAATGCCAGCTTACTCTCATCTAGGACTCCTCCACTGTGCTGCCCAGTCGGACTGCAGGCCAGCTCCTCCTGGGCTGACTCACCTGTGCCTTCGCCATTGGAACCAGTTACAGTGTGCCATCCAGGCAAGGTGCAGGGCCCTCTCTCTCAAGTGCTACAGCCAGTGAGGGGGCAGCGACAGCTCTCCCACTATCATGACCCCAGAGACAGCTCTCACAACGAGGAGCTGTTCCCCCTCAGCTCTTCCACACTCTCATCGCAGGCCAGCTAACCTGTGCTCCCTTTGCTAGCACCAACTTAACGGCAGGAGGTTCTAGGCGCTTTCTCCCTTGAGTGCTGCAGCCAACAAGGGCAGCTCGCCCACTCTCATGAATCCAGGGTCAGTTCTTGTCGCAGGTGGTGAGGAGCAAGGAGGAGGGTGCCACCCCGACACCCACACGACCTAATGGCAGATGAGTGCCAGGGCCACGTTTCCCTTGCTCCGTCTTGGGGATCCATTCCCCCTTGGCCAGAACTAGCACTATTCTGCTGCCCAGGCAGGGTGCAGGGCCTGCTCTCTCAAGTGCTCATTTGGTGAGGGACAGGGCCTGCTCCCCTGCTCGCCTGACCCTGTGTACAGGTGTCTTGATTGCTGCGGGTGATAAGGGGGAAGGGAGCAGGGCATCACACCCATATCCATGGCGCTTCATGGCAGACTGGTGGCGGGTCCGCTCTCTTGAGCTTTAGTCCTTGGGGTGGACTCACTTGTTCCCCCACCCCCAGTCAGGTTAGCCGTGCCGTGCTGTCCAGGCGAGGTGCAGGGCCTGCTCTCCTGGTGAGGGGCGGGGCTAGTTCACTTGAGCTCATTACCTTGTGAGCCGCTTTCCCGACCGA
The DNA here is from genome assembly GCA_964023405.1 of Apodemus agrarius. NCBI lineage: Eukaryota > Metazoa > Chordata > Mammalia > Rodentia > Muridae > Apodemus > Apodemus agrarius. The sequence continues at coordinate 73,258,651 of OZ030020.1, read as the reverse complement.
CCGACCGCTAGAGGAACGATGTGGGGAAGACCACCTTTTTGTCCATGCCACCCCACAGCAGACACATGGCAGGGTAAGTTCTCACACTCACATTCTTGGGGCTGATTCGCCCACACCCTGCCACCAGGACCAGCTCCCCTGTACTGCCTAGGCGATGTGCCAGGCGCAGGGGGCCTGCTCTCCAGAGTATTGCCCGCTGCTGTTGGTGAGAGAAGAGAGTCAGCTCTCCTGAATGCCGCATCCAGTGAAGGGCAGATCCAGTTATGTATAGCTCCTGAGCACGCAAGTACTACTCCCCAGTGCCTGCCCCATCAGGGACAGCCCCGCGTTCTCAAGTGGTAATATGAGCCACTTCACATCGACACCGCTCCCTGCCACTGCATAGCCATGGACTTGGACATGGCCTCTCAGTGGCGGCTGGGGCTGGGACCTCACCATGGTCTCAGGTGGCAGGGTTGAGCAGTCCTAACAGGCTCCTCCTCTCCTCCTCGTGTCTCCAGCTCCACCTCTCTTTTTAAGGCTCAAGCTGCTCCACTTCCTTATCTCCCATCTGACCCCCCCACACGGCAGACCGGAGCCCTGGGCAGCTTCCTCTATCCCTGCTGCATGCTATGGAGGCGTGGCCCACCTGTGTCACGTGCTTGGGAACAGGTCTGTTCTGTGGGTGGTCTGGAAGTCTGTAGGTCACTGTCTGTTTTCTTCCTCCTGAGCTGTACAGCCTGGATTTGATTTGATCTAATTTTTGTGAGTCCTAGACATAAGACAGCTTTGGCCAGCCAGCCAAGCATCATGCTAGGATGAACCGAGGTCTGCCTTCTGCTCTATCCCTGACTCATATGAGAACACTGCCACTAACAAGGTGTCTCTTTGCCCATTGTGCGCGCAGAGGGGGAGAGGAGGGGAGTGCTCTTTATAGTTTCAAGGGTGGTGTAACCATTGTTCAGGACTCACAGTGTCTCTGTGAGGTGTGCATTTCTACCAGAGCAGCCTCCTCCTTGAGAGTGACATGGAGACACATTTATCATTTGGTTTCTAGAATCTAATGTTTTTAGTTATCAACTTAGCTTCCATCAGTATGCACCTGGACGAATACAGCCAGATGGTTAACAGAGGTTAGAACTTTCTTCAGTCTCTTGTGTGGTGACACGCGGGCTAGATTTTACAGGAAACCCCTCTCCCGTGTGTCTAGAATGAATAGACCATATATGTTGCAATACCATTCTTGCCTTCCCAACTTTTCATTCCATGTCTGTGTTGTCACCAGTTATCAAGATGCAAGCAAGGACAATACATGGCTAGAACCTGTGTCTTCAGATGCTATTCATATATTGGAACTCTTCCCTACTTCGTAAGCCACCAGCAAATATTAGCTATATCGGTAAAACCAGATACAAATTTTTACTACTTCCTCCGAGGCATGGTGATAAGAATAAGCCAATGTCAGTCTTGGTTATGGCACACAGCAGTCTAGATCACCTACGAGACAGCATTATGCCGTGTGAAAAGACAAAAGATCATTGAAGTAAAGTCAGAGGACTTGGCTTCTTTTTTCAGTGTTTGAAACTGGAACTGTTCACTGGAAAAATACGATGAGTTTTAAATAAAATACAGATGGAAAGGGTTGGAGAATTGCTCGGTGGTTGGGAGCACGTGATGCCGAATGATCCAGGAAAGCTCTTGCATAGGCCTACGAAGCCAGCACTCAGTAAAGCAGAAATAAGAAGACGGTTGGATCTTAGACTGAGAGCCAAGCCGAAACACACATTTCTTATTCAGCCAGAGACTCTGTGTCAAAGGAATAAAGCAGAGAGGGAAGAAGGATAGCCACCTACCTCCTTACACCTCTGTCCACACACAGACTTGGCTCTTCACACACGTGTGTGCACACACACCCCACACACATACTACATATGTTAAGGTATCAGCAGCTAAATAAAAGGGTAACAAACCAACACAAATTATGGTTTAGTAATGAATAATGATGATAAGAATAATAACGATGAGTTTTAAATAAAATAGAAACCACAAAGCTCCTTTGAGGGATAAATTGGTGCCGGGCTTCTGCCAATCCATATAAATAGGAGATATTGCTAATAGCTAAAGGGATAACGAGGCCCTGACATAGAGAGACAAGTAGAACAAATTATAATACACAGCATTGCAGAGTCTTCTTTCTTTTCTTTATTCTTTTCTCTTTTTTTCCTTTTTTAAAATTCCACAGAACTCTTCAGGATAGCAATGTAGACTATAAGAATGTGGTCAGGTTAGGTATCAGAGAAGATATAAAGTATGAATGGACTGAGTCTTGAGGGGCGCATGGAAGTAGGTCAGATGCAGAAAGGGGGATGAGTCCTGCAGGCAGATGGGGGGCAGCAGGAGAAGTGGGTGTGCACAGCACACTGAGAAAGCAGCATGATGCTCATATCACTGCTTTTGAGAATTCATTTGGGGAACTAGTAGAAAATGAATTCAGGTGGCCAAGGCCAAATATGAGTGGGTTTGTTATTCATTATAAAGGATATGGGGATACACTTTATTTTCTAGAGGGCAGGAATAGATCGAGCTGCTATGTTTTGAAAATCTACTCCAGTAACCTTTGGAGAAGGAAGGAGACCAGAGCAGTCCACTGCTGCTGTGTCCCAGGCAAAGTCGATTAAAGATTGAACTAAGGGCAGACTGGAAGGAATGGATTACTAGACTGAGTTACTTTGAAGGGGAAATTCAACAAGTTCAGTACAAAGATACGAAAGTCATGATGATTTTAAAAATAAAATTAATCATGAAAACTGGAGTGTTGAAATGGAGCTGTGGTGGGCTGGATAATGACTCCAAAATCAACACCCCAAACTCTAAAACCTGTGAATAGGTTGCTTTGATGGCAAAGGGGCCTTTGCAGATGCCTTTTTTGAGGAAGAGATGTCATCTTGGTTAATGGAGGGAGGTCCAGTATGATAACCAGGGTCCTTGGAAGAGAGTAAAGGGCAAGAGTCAGCGCAGAGACATGACGAGAGAGTAGGAAGGTAAGGCGATGGGACCAAGCCATCGGAGCTGCGGATGGTGAGTTGCCTCTGGAAGCCAAGAAAGGAGAAGCTCTGGAAGATCCGGTGAAACGTGAGGCCAAGTCTCTTAGAGAGCACAAGTAAGGGACACATCCCTACAGAGCTTATGTCGTTTCCCCCACTAGCATCTTTTCATAGCCTGAAGAATACCTTCCTGTACCAAGGACAGCTATAACATGGGGTGAAGTTTCTATTGTCTTGACAACAGCCTGGGTTATTCTGGGATTTTCATAGGACACCTTTGGCCAATGACTCAATGGATGTAACCCAGTCTCTATTCTGGAAACTTCATCTTGTTTCAAGTGATGGCCGGTTGGGGATCCATATCTCTTACTTGGAGGTTTAATATAGATTGCCTTCATACATTTTAGGAAGTTTCCACTGCCCTAGGTTTCCCTACCACCCCCTCAAATGTCCCTCAGTTCTAGATATCTTTCTGTATTCTCTGCATGAATCCAATTACCTCCACCCCATCTTCCCATTCTTACCAAGCCCCACCCCAGTCCACCCACAAAATCTATTCTATTTTCCCCTCCAGGGACATCCATGTGTTTGATGTCCTTTTAGTTCCTTTCTCTATGCCTAACATCTGTGGTTCTACAGATTATAAGCTGGTTATCACTTATTTAACAATTAATATCTACATGTAAGCAAATACACACCATATTCATCTATTTGAGTCTGGGTCAGGACAATTTCTTTATAGGTCTATTCATTTCCCTGCAAAGTGTTATTTTTTTAACTGTTGAGTTTACACAACTCCAGTTGTGTAAAGATACCAAATTTTCTTTATCCATTCTTCTGTTGAGGAACATCTAGGTTGTTTCCAATTTATGTTTATTATGAATAGAACAGCAATGAACATGGTTGAGTAAGTGTCCTTGTGGTAGTATGAGACATCCTTTGGGTATATGCCCAAGAGTGGTATAACTGGATCTCTAGGGAGATGATTTTGTATTTTTCTGAGGAACTGTCATACCGATTTCCATAGTAGCTGTAGAAGTTTCTACTGCCATCAGCAATGGAGTGTTCTTCTTGTTCTCTATTCTCATCAGCATGAACTGTCACTAGATTTATTGATCTTAGCTATTCTGACAGGTGGAAGATGAAATTTCAAAGTAGTTTTGATTCACGTTTCCATGGTGGCTAAGGAAGTTGAAGATTTCCTTGAGTGTTTCTCAGCCACTTTAGTTTCCTCTGTTGAGCATTCTCTGTATAGATCTGTATCCCATTTTAAAATTGGATTATCTGGATTTTTAATATCTATTTTCTTGATTTCTTTATATATTTTGACTATTACTCCTCTACTGAATAGGGAGTTGGTAAAAATGCCTTCCTATTTTGTAGGCTGCTGCTTCATCCAAATGATGGTGTTCTTTGCCTTACATGATTTTTCATTTTCATGAAGTCCTACTTGTTAAAGATTGATCTTAATACCTGTGCTAATGATAGTTCTGATCAAAAAGTCTTTTGACTTTTATCAATGTGACTAGAATTATTCCTTACTTTCTCTTCAATTATATTCTGTGTATCTGGTTCTATGTTGAGGCATTTGACCCACTTTTAGTTGAGTTTCGTGCAGGATGATAAGTATGGATCTGTTTGCGTCCTACTATTGAAGACACCCAGTTTGACTAGTACCGTTTGTTGAAGAAGCTTTTTTCTAGTGTTTATTTTTTTTAAATGAAAAAAATCAAGTTTCCATAGGTGTTTGGATTTATGTCAAGGTCTTCAATTCAATTCCATTGATCAATATACCTAATTTCAAACCCATAATACACAATTTTTTATTACTATAAAATTGTAGTATAATTAAAAGCTGTAGTACAACTTGAAATTGAAAAGGAAGAGACCTCCAGCAGTTCTTTTATATTCAGGATTGTTTTAGTTGTTCATGGGATTTTTGTGTTTCCATATGAAATTGAGAATTGTCCTTTTAAGGTCTGTGAATTTTGTTGAAATTTTGATGAGAACGACATTGAATCTGTAGATTGCTTTTGGTAGGATGGCCTTTTTAACGATGTTAATCCTAGCTAAGTGTAAGTTTGGAAAATCTTTCCAGCTTCTGATATCTTCTTCAATTTCCTTCTTCAAAGATTTGAACTTTTTAATCATGCAAGCCTTTTACCTGCTTAGTTAGAGTTACAAGATATTTTATATCATTTGAAGCTACTGTGAAGTTTTGTTTTCATTTCTTTCTCAGACCATTTGTTATTTCTATATAGGACTACTGATTTTTGTATGTTAATCATACATCCAACTGCTTTGCTGAAAGTGTTTGCTAGCTGTAGGAATTCCCTGATGGAAATTTTACGGTCCCTTATATACACTATCGCATCATGTGCAAATAAAGATACTTTGACTTCTTCCTTTCTAATTTGTATTCCCTGGCTTGCTTTCAGCTGTCTTATTGTTCTAGATAAAAATTCAGGTCCTATATTTTAAAAAGTTATATAGAGAGTAGACAACCTTGTTTCTGATCTTAGTGTAATTCCTTTGGGTTTCTCTTCATTTAAATTGATGATGGCTATGGGCTTGCTGTAAATTGCCCTTTGTATCCCTAATCTCTCCATGACTTTCATTAAGATGACTTTTTATTCTTTAGTCCTGAGTATTTGTTTTTCATTATCCCTTGTTCATTTCTTTTCCATTTTCACACTAGTGCATCTGTGTTCCTTGTCCTGTGCGTACGTGTGCATGGTTTGCATATTTCCAAGCACACAGATATATACGTAAGAGAGCTGAAGCATCCTCTGAAGAGGATGTAGATTAATCCTCCATTGCTCTTCTACCTTAGTCATTAAGGCCGAGTCCCCCAATCACACTCTGCGCTCACTTATGTGACTCAACTTCCCAGCCTGTTCATTCTTAGGATCTTAGATCTCTACCTTCTGAGGCCAGAATTACAGGCAAGCCGAGTTTCCCACCTGCATCTACATTCTGTGGACCTGAACTTGGATCCTCACACTTCCATGCTAAACATTTTAATCACTGAGCTGTACCTGTTCTCCACACGCCTCTACGAGTTAATAAACATAAACAAGATTGTTGGGGGCTTGAGCACAAGTCATAGGCAGCTTTGTGTATATGGCTGGAACACAAATCTGGGGAGGACTTGTTATTATATGTTCAGGCAGAAAACCGGAATGTGTAAATGTCTGTAATGACAGTCTTGATCTGAGATATCATTCTGTCTGCTGGTTAAGGTTTAAGATTTCTCTAGGATATAATCATCTGATATAAAACCTCTGGGTTTACATGCTAATCCTGTACACTACATGGATCTGCGTGCATTAATGTACAAAGAGCTCTCCATGTTCCACTGATGCCTGAACTGGTTTGCCAGAAAAAAAAGGGATCCTTGTTCAAAATGTAAATATTTTTGCTTATACTGTCACAGTCAAAAGAGTCCTGATAGTTTCTATGTTTAAGGAAAACTCTAGCTATCCTTAAAATTTACCAGGATTTGTTCCACTTTCCAATAAGGATCAAAGTATCCACACTTTGGTTTTTCTTCATCTTGAGCTTCATGTGGTCTGTGAGTTGTATCTTGGATATTCTGAGCTTTTGGGCTAATATCTACATATCCTCAAGTGCATACTCTGTGTGTTCTTTTGTGACACAGCTAATCCATAGAATGAGCATAGAGTCCCCAATGGTGCAGCTAGTGAAACAACCCAAGGAGCTGAAGATGTTTGCAGCCCTGCAGGAGAAACAATAGTATATACCAACCAGTACCCCCAGAGCTCCCAGGGACTAAACTACCAACCAAAGAGTACACATGGAGGGACCCATGGCCCCAGCTATGTATGTAGCAAAGGATGGTCAATTCAGACATCAGAGGAGAGGCCATTGGTCCTGTGAAGGCTTGATTCCCCAGAATAGGGGAATGCAAGTCAGGAAATTGGGGGGCAGGAGTGAACAGGGGGAGGGGGATGGGATAGGTGGTTTTCAGAGGGGTAATAAGGAAAGGGGATACCATTTGAAATGTAAACAAAGCAAATATCTAATAAAGAAGATTTGCAAAGATTGATAACACAGTCTTCAGTCACTTTCTTGTTTATCTTCACTCTTTTGAGCTTTCCTCTTTTAGTCTCTTTGGCTTCACAAACAGGAACATGCTAGCCAGCATTCTTGATTCTGAATGACATGGAGGCTTCCATTTATTTTTTTTTTTTTGCTTATTCATATAAATTCTTCTGTCTGTTCCTCAAGTTGCAGAAAGCTAGCAAACTCCGACTCCCTATTCTAAAGTTTGTCATGAATCTTCCCTTTTATACTTCTTTACTGTCCTCCCCCAATGGTCTTTATAAAGAGACCATGTAAACATGTATACTTGAAATGCTTTCTTGAATCAAACCTCAACAATTATGCTTTGAAAAGCTCTTAACATGTGCTATGCGATTGGCAACGTGCAACCCAACAGAGTGGATAGAGGGACAAGAGAGACAGGGTAGTCTTGGCTAATCCTCAACTGACTGGCCTTATACATTGTTGCACTGACAAAGAGAATTGAGAGGGGGGGGAAACTGGCTTGCTAGGGAAAGATAGTGCATTTAGTTTTTCCAGGTCCAGTTCTATGAAAGCCAAGAGAAGAGCTCTGATCTGGAAGCCTCCCTCTGTGAACCATTCAATCATTGATTCATTCATCAGTTTGCTTTTATGAGGCACCTTGCAGATGTGTGTCAGGACTTGGGAATGAAATTATCTTATAAAGGACAGAAACAGGTTATGTTAAGGCATGGTGAGTACAATGGTAGGCGACATCCGGAGTGTCATGAGAACTCATAGGAGGGCCAGCAATCCCAAACCCAGGTGATCAAGGGAGAAATTGACATTTAGGCTACAATTTAAGAATGAATTGGATGAGCCTGCCAAGGGGCCTCAAGAGAGAGAAGTTATTTAAAAAGAATGAAGAGTGACTAGGAAGGCTGATAGTAAAAATGAAAATAATGCTTAGAATGAGTGTATTTCTAGTTACTCGTAGGAAGGAATTCAAGAGAGGAGGCTGAAGTCAAGCAAGGATAAGGTAGTGTAGGGCCTTATACATGGGGGACTTTAAATAATCATCCTCAAAGAAGATTTCAAATTGGTCGTAGCGGCATGAATGGGGGTGGTCCTCATAGGCTCATAGAGTTGAATGTAAGTTGATGGAATGGTTTTGGGAAAGGAAGTAGGTGTGTCTTTTTTGGAGAATTTTCTGCCATCCTCAGACCTCTCTCTCTCTCTCTCTCTCTCTCTCTCTCTCTCTCTCTCTCTCTCTCTCTCCCTCTCCCTCTCCCTCTCCCTCTCCCTCTCTCTCTCTCTCTCTCTCTCTCTCTCCCTCTCTTCCTCCCCCTCTACCCCTCCTTCTCTTCCTCTTCCTCCCTCCCTTCCCCTCTCTCTCCCTCTTTCCCTCCCTCCCTCCCTTACCACGCTCTCCCTGGCAGTTGTCTCAACATGTAAGTGCTCAGACACTGCTCTAGCTCCATGCCCTCCTGCCTGCTCCCATGCCCCCTTCTGATGGTCATGAACTCACCCTCTGAAACTGTAAGCAGTTTTCAAATTAGCTACTTTCTTCTATAGCTTGCTTTGGTCATGGTTTCTCTTCCCGACAATAGAAAAATAACTAAGACATTAGTGATAGATGATGTCACCAGCATCCTGAAATTTTGCTCAACATGAGAATCACACATGATTCCCACTATACACAGCATATAATTTGCCTCAGAAAAATTATCTATTAAATCCCATGACTTCGTGAAGTTAATTTATATTTCCACTGTGATGTTGCTGTTAAAAGCCGAGACTGGGATTTGAACTCTCGCTCTTCAATCTCTGTTCTTTCTCTTGCTTCATGATGGCTTAGATATAAACATTTTATAAAATAAATCTTAAGATTTTCTGAAAACTTAAAGGGCTTTTTAACTTTTAAATTCAGAATGACTCCATGGAAACAATAATTTATTCTCTATTTCTTGAAATTTCAGGAGAGGAGAAACAACCCTAAAAATTTGAGGCTTAAAAGCCTCCATTAAATATGTTTTGTTGTTGTTGTTAGACATGGCCTCCTAATTTTGCTTGGAGTAATTTAAGAATAGAAAAGAGGTTTCAGATGAGGTTTTAGGGCAGAAATATCTGAAAATGAGAAAAAGCAGCCAGAGAAATGGGAGGTAATTTCAAGATTGCATACAGTAAAAATGATTATCATAAAGAAAACAAATTAAGATAAAAGTTCACAATGATGCAAGATAAATGCAATCTTTACATACTAGTAAAAATGAAAATAGTGATCCTCTGCCACAGCATACCATATCCAGGTGGTGCAGAGAGATAGCTGACCACCCAGGAGTGCAGAGAGGCTTGAGAACACAGGTAGGGCCACCCCTGCTGCTCAGAGGAACCCGCCTGAGACCCTCAGGCTGGAGCCTTCCAGTTTCTGTCTCTGGCTGGGGCTCATCTTCTGCCACAGAGAACCATATCCAGATGGCACAGGGAAATAGCTGGCCACCCAGGAGTGCAGAGAGACTTGAGGACACGGGTAGGGTCACCTCTGCTGCTCAGAGGAACCTATCAGAACCCTTAGGCTGGAGTCTGACAGCACAGATAGGACCAACCCTGCTGCTCAGAGGAGCCAGCCTGAAATCCCGAGGACGCAAGAGCCCAGGAGCAGCCTTGAACAAGAGTCCTCCAATCTCTGTCCACACCCAGAGCTGATCCTGGGCCTCAGAGCTACATACAAAAATACCACCACAAAAGAGCTGGTCTCCCAGGAGTGCCTATATCCCTGTGTGCACAGGTAAGACTGCCACCTCTCTTCAAATTCCTGGCCCAAGAGGGACCTGCCCAGAGCCATCAGGACACAGGAACTGGGGATCAGCTGTGGACAAGATCCTTCTGGCTTCTGTCTGCACACCTGAGCAGACGCTGTATCACAGCTCTCCATACCTAAATTTCTCCCAGAAAGAACAGGTCTCCCAGGAGTACAGATACACAGGTTTGTAGGACAGATAAACTGCATTCAGAGACAGCAAGACTAGCTAACATCAGAAATAACCAGATGGCAAAAGGCAAATGCAAGAGCATTACCAACCAAAACCAAGGCAACATGGCACCATCTGAACCAAGTTCTCCCACAATAGCAAGTCCTGGGTACTCAAACACACCAGAAAGCAAGATCTGGATGTAAAATTGCATCTCATGATCGAGGGACTTCAAGAAGGATGTAAACAACTCCCTAAAAGAAATTCAGGAGAACATGGGTCAATAGGTAGAAACCCTTAAAGAGAAAACACAAAAATCCCTTAAAAAATTACAGGAAAACACAAACAAACAAGTGAAGGAACTGAACAAAATCATCCAGGATTTAAAAATGGAAGTAGAAACAATAAAAAAATCACAAAGGGAGACAACTCTGGAGACAGAAAACCTTGGAAAGAAATCAGGAGTCATAGATGCAAGCATCAACAACAGAATACAAGTGATAGAAGAGAAAATCTCGGTGCAGAAGATACCATAGAAAACATTGACTCCACAGTCAAAGAAAATGCAAAATGCACAAAGTTTGTAAACAAAAACATCTAGGAAATCCAAGACACAATGAGAAGACCAAACCTGAGAATAATAGATATAGAAGACAATGAAGATTTACAACTTAAAGGGCCAGTAAATATCTTCAGTAAAAGTAAGGAAGAAATCTTTCCCAACCTAAAGAGAGAGACAACAGCGAACATACAAGAAGCCTACAGAACTCCAAACAGACTGGACCAGAACAGAAACTCCACGCATGCCATAATAACCCAAACACGAAATGCACTAAACAAAGAAAGAATATTAAAAGCAGTAAGGGAAAAAGGTCAAATCAGATATAAAGGCAGACCTATCAGAATTACACCAGATTTCACACCAGAGACCATGAAAGTTTGAAGATCTTGGGCAGATCACATACAGACCCTAAGAGAACAAAACTGCGAGTCCAGAATAGTATACCCAGGAAAACTCTCAATCACCATAGATGGAGAAACCAAGATATTCCATGACAAAAACAAATTTACACAATATTTTCCCACAAATCCAGCCCTACATAGGATAATAGATGAAAAATGCCAAAACAAGGAGAGAAACTATACCCTAGAAAAAGCAAGAAAGTAATCTTCTTTCAACAAACCCAAAATAAGATAACCACACAAACATAAAAATAACATCAAAACTAACAGGAAGCAACAATCACTATTCCTTAATATCTCTTAACATCAATGGACTCAATTCCCCAATAAAAAGACATAGGCTAACAGATTGGATATGTAAACAGGATGCAGCATTTACTGCATTCAGGAAATGCACCTCAGTGTCAAAGACACTTACCTCAGAGTAAAAGGCTGGAAAACAATTTTCAAAGCACATAGTCACAGGAAACAAGCTGGAGTAGCCATTCTAATATTGGATAAAACTGACTTTCAACCTAAAGTCATCAAAAAAGACACAGAAGGAGACTTCATACATATTAAAGGAAAAATCTACCAAGAAGAGCTCTCAATTCTGAACATCTATGCTCCAAATGCAAGGGCACACACATTTGTAAAAGAAATTTTACTAAAGTTCAAAGCACACATTGCACCTTACACAATAATTGTGGGTGACTTCAACACACCACTATCCTCAATGGACAGATCAGGGAAACACAAACTAAACAGAGACACAGTAAAATTAACAGAAGTTATGAACCAAATGGATTTCACAGATATCTATAGACACTTCAAGCTAAATCAAAAGAACACACCTTCTTTTCAGCACCTCACAGTACCTTCTCCAAAATTGACCATATAATTGGTCACAGACCATAATTGGTATAAGAAGATTGAAAAAATCCCATGCCTCCTATCAGATCACTATGAATTATGGCTGGCCTTCAAAAGCAAGAAAACAACAGAAAGCCCACATATGCATGGAAGCTTTTCAATCGCCTACTTAATGATACTTTGGTCAAGAAGAAATAAGGAAAGAATACAAAGACTTTTTAGAATTTAATGAAAATGAAGGCACAACATACACAAATATATGGGACACAATGAAAGCTGTGTTAAGAGGAAAACTCATAGCTGTGAGAGCTTCCAAAAAGAAGCTGGAGAGAGCATACACTATCAGATTAACAGTACACCTGAAAGCTCTAGAACAGAAAGAAACTAATATACCCAAGAGGAGCAGAAGGCAGGAAATCATCAAATTAAGGGCTGAAATCAACCAAGTAGAAAAAAAAAGAACTATACAAAGAATCAACAAAACTATCAGCTGTTTTTTTTGGAAAATCAACAAGATAGATAAACTTTTAGCCATACAAACCAGAGGGCACAGAGACAGTGTCCAAATTAACAAAATTCAGAAATGAAAAGGCAGATATAATAACAAAATGGAAGAAACTCAAAAAATAATCAGATCCTACTACAAAGCCTATATTCATCAAATGTGGAAAATCTGAATGAAATGAACGATTTTCTAGGTAGATTTCAAATACTGAAGTTAAGTCAGGATCAGATAGACCATCTAAACAATCTCATAAACCCTAAAGAAATAGAAGTGGTCATTGAAAATCTCCCAACCCAAAACAACAACAACAACAACAACAACAACAACAACAACAAAAAAAACCCACAGGAACAGATGGTTTTAGTGCAAATCTTCAAAGAAGATCTAATACCAGTTCTCTTCTAACTATTCCACAAAATAGAAACAGAAGGAATACTACCCAACTTATTCAATGAAGCCACAACTAAACTGATATGAAAACCACACAAAGATCTATCAAAGAAATAGAACTTCAGACCAACTTTCCTCATGAATATTGATACAAAAATACTTAATAAAAATTTTGCCAACTGAATCCAAGAACACATCAAAATGATCATTCACCATGATCAAGTAGGCTTCACCCAGGGATGATTCATTATATTGAGATCCATCAATGTTATCCACTGCCTAAACCAACTCAAAGAAAAAAACCTCATGGTCATCTCATTAGATGCTGAAAAAGCATTTGACAAAATTCAGCATCCTTCCACATTAAAAGTCTTGGGAAGATCAGGAATTCAAGGCCCATACTTAAACTTAGTAAAAGCAATATACAGCAAACCAGTAGACAACATCAAACTAAATGGAGAGAAATTTGAAGTAATCCCAATAAAATCAGGGATTATACAAAGCTACCATCTTTCTCCATATCTATTCAATATAGCACTTGAAGTTCTAGCTAGAGCAATTAGACAACAAAAGGATGCCAAAGGGATACAAATTGAAAAGGAAGAAATCAAACTATCACTATTTGCAGATAGTATACTTAAGTGACCTCAAAAACTCCACTAGAGAACCCCTACTGCTGATAAACAACTTCAGCAAGGTGGCTACATGTAAAATTAACTAAAAAATCAGTAGCCTTCCTATACTCAAAGGAAAAACAGAAGGAGAAAGAAATTAGGAAAATAACACCCTTCACAATAGTCACAAACAACCAAACAAGTGAAAGATCTGTATGACAGGAACTTCAAGTCTCTGAAGAAAGAAATCAAAGAAGACCTCAAAAGATAGAAAGATCTCCCTTGCTCATGGGTCAGCAGGATTAATATAGTAAAAATGGCCATCTTGCCAAAAGCAATCTACAGATTCAATGCAATCCCCATCAAAATTCCAACTCAATTATGCATAGAGTTACAAAAGAAATTCTCAAATTCATCTGGAATAACAAAAAACCCAGGATAGTTAATATTATTCTCAACAGTAAAAGAACTTCTGGGGGGGATCAGTATTCCAGACCCCTAGCAATGCTACAGAGCAATAGTGTTAAAAACTGCATGGTATTGGTACAGTGATAGGCAGGTAGATCAATGGAATAGAATTGAAGGCCCAGAAATTAACCCACACAGTTTTGGTTACTTGATCTTTGACAAAGGGGCTAAAACCATCCAGTGGAAAAAAAGATAGTCTTTCCAACAAATGATGCTGGTTCACCTGGTGGTTTGCATGCAGAAAAATACAAATTGATTCATTCTTATCCCCTTATAGAATGTTCAAGTCCATGTGGATCAAGGACCACTACAGAAAACCAGACACACAGAAAGTAATATTAAAGAAAGTGGGGGAAGAACCTCAAGCATATGGACACAGGGGGAAATTTCCTGAACAGAACATCAATAGCTTATGCTCTAAGATCAAGAATTGACAAATGGGATCTCATAAAGTTACAGAGTTTCTAGAAGGCAAAGGACACTGTCAATAGGACAAAGTGGCAAGCAACAAATCAGGAAAAGATCTTTACCAACCCCACATCCGATAGAGGGCTAATATCCAGTATACACAAAGAACTCAAGAAGTTAGACTCCAGAGAGCCAAATAACCCAAATGACCCAAATAAAAATGGGGTAAGAGTTAAACAAATAATTTTCCACTGAGGCTGAGAAGCAGCTAAAGAAATGTTCAACATCCTTAGTAATCAGGGAAATGCAAATCAAAACCACCCAGAGATTTCACCTCACACCAATCAGAATGGCTAAAACAAAAAACTCAGGAGACAACTATGTTTATAGCAGCCTTGTTTATAATAGCCAGAAATTGGAAGGAGCCCAGATATCCCTCAAAAGAGGAATGGATACAGAAAATGTGGTATATTTATACAATGGAGCACTACTCAGCAATTAAAAATAATGAACTCATGCAATTTGTAGGTAAATGGTTAGATCTGGAAACTATCATCCTAAGTGAGCTAACCCAATCACAAAAGAATACACATGAAATGCAATCACTGATAAGTGGATATTAATGAGCCCAGAAGCCCTAAATGCTCAAGGCACAATTAGCAAGTCAAATGACTCCCAAGAAGAAGAAAGGAGAGGACCCTGGGCCTGTAAAGATTGGATCCAGTTTTGTAGACCCAGAACAGAGAAATCGTGGGGGGGAATGATTGGGGAATAGCTGGGGGGAGAGGAATTATGGGACATATGGTGGGGGGGAACTGGGAAAGGGGAAAGCCTTTGGAATGTAAACATAGAATATAGAAAATAAAAATTAAATAAAAAACTCAGGAGACAGCAAGTGCTGGTGAGGATGTGGAGAAAAAGGAACACTCTTTCACTGTTGGTGGGATTGCAAGCTAATACAATTGCTCTGAAAATCAGTTTGACGGTTTCTCTGAAAATTGTGCATAATGCTATCAGAGAACCCTGCTATACCACTCATGTAATAAGGACAGGTTCACATCAGCCTTGTTTATAATAGCAGAAGCCGGAAAGAACACAGATGTCCCTCAAGAAATGAATGGATACAGAAAATATGGTACATTTACACAATGTAATACTACTCAGCTATTAAAAACAATGAATTCATGAAATTCTTAGGCAAATAAATGGAACTAGAAAATATCATCGTTTGTGAGGTAATCCAATCACAAAAGAACATACATGATATGCACTCACTAAGTGGATATTAGCCCAGAAGCTTGGAATACCCAAGATACAATTTACAGATCAACTGAAGCTCAAAAAGAAGGAAGAACAAAATATGGATACTCTGGTCCTTCAGTACCACAGGAGGAGATACAGAGACAATGTGTGGAGGAAAGACTGAGGGAAAGAACATCCAGAGACTGCCCCACCTAGAGATCCATCCCATATGCGGTTACAAAACTCAGACACTATTGTGGATGCCAAATGCTTCTTGACAGGAGTCTGATATAGCTGTCACTTGGAAGGCTCTGCCAGTCCATGACAAATACAGAAGGGGCACACTCTCAGCCAATCATTGAACTGAGCACAGGGTCCCCAATGGAGGATCTATAGAAAGGACCTAAGGAGCTGAAGGGGTTTGCAGAACCATAGAAGTAACAACAATATGACCCACCCAGTACCCCCAGAGCAACCAGGGACTAAACCAGCATCCAAAGTGGATCATGGTTTAGAGGGACCCATGGCTCCAGATGTCTATATAACAGAGTACTGCCTTGTTGGATATCAAAAGAAGTAGAGGCCCTTGGTCCTGAGACAGTTAGATGCCCCAGTATAGGGAAATGGCAGGACTGGGAAGTGGGAGTGGGTGGACTGGTGAGCAGGGGGACGGGAATGGGTTAGGGGATTTTCAGGGTGGAAATGAGGAAAGGGGACATTTAAAATGTAAAGAAAGAATATATCTAATAAAATGCAAATATCTCTGTCATTATGGAAATCACTAAGGAGATTACACACACCACACACACACACACACACACACACACACACACACACACAAAAAAAAAAATAAACTACCTTGTGACACAGATCTATCACTTCCGGATAAATACTCTAAATTATCATATGGTGGGTATATGTCCATGCTCATGCTCATTACAGCAATGTTTTCATTAAGCAAGATATGGAACCAAACTGGATGCCTACCCACAGATGAATGGATAAGGAGAACATGGTATATATATGTGATGCAGATTGAGTCAGCCATAAAACTAAAAATAAGTAAAATTTTGTCATTTGCTGGAATACGGATGTAACTCAATAACATCGTGTGGAGGAAGTAGAGAACCACAAGTTTTCCTTTGATTTCCACACATGCTGTTGCAGTCTTAAATCATTTAGGAAATAGAGGTGCTACTAGTTAAAGAAGGAGAGGAGTTTGGACGAGGGAGGAGAAAGGGGGAGTGGATTTAGTCAAAGCACATGATTCCCTCGAAGAAGCTGTCTGGATGAAACGTAGCACTCCATACAATGAGTACATGCTGATGAAGTTTTAAAAAGTTTTACTATAGAGTAGAGAATTAGAAGTGGTGAACAATATGTCACAGATCACACAGAACAAGTCTGAAGAGCCTTCAGAGTGACTCACTCAGCTGGCCATGATCTGGAACGAGTTAGGTGGAGAGAAAGACGTATCAGGGAAATACTATGCTATGGACTTTGAGGTGTAGGTGTTAAAACAGTGTCTGTGTTCTTTGGTTTGTATATTCTTGTCAGATAAAGGAATGTCCTGAAAGTTATCAGACACTGCTGTGGTAACCCAGAACTTCATTTCCAGTTTCCAGGGAGGATGAGAGACTAATGGCACGGTGTTCTGGAAGGAATGTCTCCAGTGATCCTACCTGTGCTACTCCCCCAGGGCCATCACAGTCTCCTAGGGATGACTCTTCTTGAGAGTTTGTGTGTTCATAGTCCCTTAAAATACCAGTCATACATAACCATGGAAACGTGCTGTTATATTGGCCACCACTAGAAAACAGGCAAAAATAATTTCCTATTCTATTGCTTTTATTAATCATGATATAAAGCTTATTTTTTGTTTCCAACTTTAAATTACTCTCTGATCACCATCTGGGGTAAGAGTTTTGAAAGGGCTTCTCAAATAATTTTCATAGAATGAAAGCTAATTTTAATAATTTGCTAGAAAATTTAAATAGAAAAGCTTATTAATATTTTTTATTGTTTTGTCTCTACATTTAACACTATCCTAAGTCATCTATGGACCTTATTTTCTTTAAGCCTGGAGATGCAAATGGATTAATTATTGTGTTAACAATCATTGTCAGCCAACATACTGGAAATCTTAGGATAATTGTTACTATAATATTCTTTCGTTTCAATTTTGAGAAATGTGCCTAGGTTATTTTCAAGGAAGCCTATTTAAGTTATTTAGCACTTATACTTTATTCAAATTTATAAATGGAGCTATTTTTAAAAGAAGAAAATTCAATTAAGGACAAAGATAAAGAATTAAATGAAAAATAAACATTTTGAAGTTTAGAAATTTTCTCATGAATATATGCAAAATTCCAATCATCTGTGTTTACAGCAGAGATATTCACCTGTGCCCCCTTCCACTTGTGCTGTGGAAAAACAATTAGTCTGTCTGTATAATACAATTTAACCATCGTTTGAGGGAAGTCATACATCATCTGTATTAGAATAAAAATAAAATTTTGTAATAGGTTCATATTCTAATAGTTTTTAAAGCATCAATTTTAGGATTTGATTCTGAGTTATTTTTTCTTTTATTAATAAATAGAAATATGGTTTTGAGTAAATTTTCTAACCTAATAGTTTTTTGAATTTCTTTCTTTCTTTCTTTCTTTTTTTTTGGTTTTCCTTAAGCTATACATGTGAACTGAGTTACTAGGGACATTCAGCAAATATGAGGTCGATTCTACCAAATGCTGTTATAACATATACTAACCACTTTCTTTTTTTTTTTGCATTTATTTTTTTTATTTTCTATATTCTTTGTTTACATTCCAAAGGCCTTCCCCTTTCCCAGTGTCCCCCTCACCATATGTCCCATAAGTCCTCTTCCCCCCCCATCGCCTATTCCCCAATCACCCCCCCCCATTTCTCAGTTCTGGTACTCTCCTACAAAACTGGATACAGTCTTTTCAGGACCAGGGTCCTCTCCTTCCTTCTTCTTGGGAATCTTTTGACTTACTAATTGTCTTTTATTAATAAATAGAAACATGGTTTTGGGTAAATTTTCTAACCTAATAGTTTTTTGTAAGATAGATCAAACATAACACTAATTTTACTAATTCGTACCAATAAAGCAAGGTGCAAATATACAGGGTAGACAATATACAGAAACCAGCAAAGCCTCTATTAAAATAGTCTTAAAACTTTATTTTAGTTGCTTAACTGAATTTATAGGGATAAGTTAATGAGTTACTAGCTTTAACACATACATTATTCTTTAAAATAACCTACTTTATGGGAGTTTCTATAATGGACATCAGAAGTGCAAACATGTTAAAAAGAACTTTCTTCTTTAGTGCATCTGAAACAGGACACAGGCCACACAGGAGATGTGCTGGATGGCAGGGATGTTTCTTCCATGTCAGCAAATTCAAAAGAAGTCATTCTTATCTTTAAGAAGCTGTGATTCAGTTGGAAGAATCCACACTATTAGCAATGACAAACTCATTTATGGACCATGAGAAAGGGAAAATGGATGAAGACTCCGCTGGCCTGAAATAAAAGAAGATGGAACCGAACATTTTCAATGCAGATTGTTCTCCACATGTTTGGCCAAGTAGGCTAAGTCTGAACAGTTGTCAGAAGTGTGATTTAAAACTTTCTTGACTCAAAATCAAACTCCATTCTACATTCTGTTATTAGTTGAGCCTTCTAAATTGAACAGATTTTACATATATAGCAACTTATGCGAAGCCTCACATAATTTCAAACTTATTGTTAGAAAGTTCATTTATTCTTCAAAAGACAAAAGGAGAACCCACTTTGTCATCTCCTGCCAAAGAGCCAGCATGTTATGTTGACATTAATTATCATTGGAGCTTTTGTTATACAATAAGAACATTTGCATTTGATTCTGTCAAATAACTAAATAATGTGAACGTGTGTAAAGGTAGTTCTATGCTTAGAATTTCTTTCAAGATAGTTCCACACAAGACCAAGTTTAATTAGTGCTAATTAGTTATTCCTTGTGGACAAGGTCAGGATAATACAAAATAACAATTTTTAAGCTGTAGTGGTTTTCTTGTATATTTTTGTTGTTGTTAGTTGGGGTATTTTTTGGTCTATTTTTTGTTTCTACTAGGGATTGCATCTAGCCCCACCCCACCCCCCACCCCCCTCGTGCAGGCCGGTCCAGCACTCCGTCACTGAGATACATCCATCTGCAGTTGGGCTTTTGAACTTTAAGAATTATTGACTAGGGGGAGAAGCGTGGTGCCCACTCCCCTCTCGTGCTGGGGTTTGATCTTGCACAAGTCCTATGACTGCTGTCATAACTACTATGAGTTTAGATGTGTAGCTGTCCTACTGTGTTCAGAAGGTGCCATTTCCCTGTAGACATTCCTGACTCTAAAATTATTTCTGAACTCTTGGTCCCTGAACTCTTGGTGAAGGGGCTTTGATATAGATGTTCCATTCAGGGATGAGCTTTCCACAGTCTATTATTCTCCGTACCTTGACTAGTTGTAGGTCTTTGCTATCATCTACAGAATATAGACATTTCTCTGATAAGGATTGAGGTATGCATGTTTCTATGTGCATAATGATATACCATACATAACTGGTTTAATACAACGTCCATTTAGTAGAGAGTCGTCATACTACTATTAATAATAGTATGTTCTCCTCTAGGGTCTCTAATCTGTGTAGTCATAGAACTTGGCCTTATAATTGTGCCAAGTGTGAGTTTCGTTTTGTGGAACAGGCCTTAAATCAAATCAGAAAGTGGTTGGTTACTCCCATAATGTTTGTGCCTCAGGTGGGCATGTATTTCTCGGCTAATCACTCTTCTACCTTGCAGAGTTCGCTTGGTGAGATTGATGCTACCTTTCTCCCCCAGCGCACCTCCAGCACTATGAAAGCTATCCAGTTGGAATAGATTTCATACTGATAGGTCAGTATCAGATTCATTTCTCCACATGCTAGGATTCAAGTATGCGAGGTCTTCAGCAAGAACATCACCATGAAGTCTTTGAAGGCAATAAACAGCATTAAAGGTAGCCTATCTAGTTCCTGTGGGAGGGAAGAGTTAGGTTTTTCTAAGAGTCTAACCCCTGGTACTTTGACCTCACTCTAGTGGAAGGCTGCATTTCCAAGGATACATGGGCAGAACAAATTAGATAAAATGGGTTAAAAATTCAGGGTCTGAGAAATGGCAGCAATTAAGAGTACTTGTTGCTGTTTCAGAGGACCTGGGTTCAGTTCCACATAACCACAGCAGGTGGCTCATCTCCACCTAACACCAGTTCTAAGACATCCCATGCCCTCTGCGGGCACCAGGCACGCATGTGGTACATACACATATAAACAAACATTCATACATACACATAAGAATACATTATTAATAAATAAAATGTTTTAAAAGTGCAGTAAGATAGGTGGTTAGGATAGGGGGAGTGGATCTGAATGGAGTCGGAGAGGCAAATGAATATAATCAAAATACACTAAAAAGTTCTCAGAGGATATATCATATATATGTATATGATAAGTACAGAAGCTGCAGGAGTTTTTGTTGATGTAAGTTATGCCAGTTGATTTTTAAGATAGAAATTAAAATTAAGAACATAAAATATTAATTTAAAACTGGAGGAATAAACAATACATCTTTATAAATATAATTATTATTTCCCAAAGCCAACAAAGGATAATATGGAGAACATAGTGGCTCCCACTTACGTGTTGCCTGACCGCCTTCTAAATATTTATTTTTATAGACCTAGATAAATGCTATTTCCCACCTTCATCAGAGACACATGCTTTTGCAGCGAGTGGCGGTGAATGCAGATGTGTATGACGGCTGAAGTGCGTGGAATAAATACCAATCAAGTGCTTAGCCCTAAGTTTAAAACTTAGCCCTAAAAAGTTTTAAACTCTTTCAAATTCTCAAGGATCATCCCAAAAGAGAGGGTGGGAGGCATGGGAGCCAGGAGAAGGCTGTGAGATGCTGTCTACTGGCCAGCAAGCAGCCCATGTGGGTAGGATCTAAGAGCAGCTGCGACACCCACAGCGGGTGCATGCACTACTGGATGCATCAACAGACACTTGTAGATAAGCAAGGGCTCCGGGGAGCCAACTTCTTCTGGCTGAACTATGTTGGCTACTGTTGCATTCTGGGAGAGGGGTTGTCATTGTATTTGTCTTCAAATACCAAAACTCTAGGGATTATGACTTTAACATATGGCTGTATGGACATTAACATACAATTCAAAATACTACTTGGGTTTTGTAGTTTATTTATTACAGCAGAATGTACATGCAGCCTGGCAGTTGCAAAGAAATGAAAGCTAAAGGAGAAACAGCAGTCTTCATGGGATGAACGTAATTTTGATCTTGTGGACTCCAGTCTACAGGTTTAGGGAAGCCAGGGCCCACAGGTCATAGTCAGAGAACAAAGGGGCTTTTACAAAAGCACAAAATCTTCAAGTCCTAATGGCTTAACAGTAAAGCTTTATATTTCTTCTCATTCAGCTTATACTGTGAGTCAGTTGGAGCATTTTCTTCAACTCATTGCAGCCCTTCTTTTGAGACTCAGTTTGATGGATTGGATATTATCTAGAATACTGGCAAATATAACAAAGTAAGAAGAAAACATGGCAACAAGGGCTGAATCTTCAATCTTCCCCTCAATCTACAAATGACCTATTATGGCTGCTTAACACTTTATGAATCAAGCACTCATATGTAAATCTTAGCCTGAGTTCATGAGAGCACAATTTTAACTCTCCTTAGGGAGGGCCATACAGTGTTAGTTAACAGTAGTGTTGTCCGCCATTACAACAGTCTAATTCTTTTATGTTAGATCACCAAAGTTGCTGATCCTAGCCAGAGGTTTATAAAATTGTCACTCTAGTTAACTATAAACCTGCTTGCTTTCTGGTTTCAAGAATTAGATAAGATGATGATGTTACATATTCTGTAATGAAGAGAAACTCATTAGAGTGACACAAGAGGAGAGATGGATGAGAGACATTCTTAGATCTGTGCATGATGCTGATGTGTCTCAAATCCCAAGAAACTGTCATCAAATGCTCTGAGGCTACATTTGGACCAAGGAAGACTCACTTTAGATTATCCAACGGAAGTACACATACATTAAATGATATCATTTTAATCATAAAAATGGCCACAGAGTTGCATACGTCTAGATATTTTTGGAAATGGCATTGAGATGCCATCTTTTAAACCAGCTTAAACACTCAACTGATAACATTTTATACATTTTTTATATTAGAGGTACATGTTAGCTAATAAATAAAATGTCTAGCATTCAAAAAATCAAGCTATTCTTAAATAACTATAGACATGAAACCTCTATTTACTTTTTCCCTTGGGATTCAACTCTGGAAAGAACTCTTTGCTGCTTTCTAATCTTCCTGCATCTGCATGCCTTCTAAATGCTACTATATTGACTACTTTTACTGCAAAAGCCATTTTCCAAAACCAATTAAGCTTACAGAAACATCTTGCAGATGATAACGAGATTATGTGATATAAATTGCCAAGACGTGGGTGATTGCTCCTACCTCCAAGAAACCCAACTAAGCATTTGTGTTTTATTTTTATTAATTTTAGGATCAAAGTCCCAAATTTAAAAAAATAAGAGAGAGAGAATTGACTGAACACAGACAAATATACAACAATGTATTTTCTTACAATGTAGTACAAATTAATCAGTGGAAAGGAAGCTTGCCTTTATAAGATACTTCCTTCCTAAGAGTAATCTTTTATTCTAATTAAACTTTGCAAAATCTCAGTAGGGGTATATAATGGACAAATATTCCTTTTCCATAGATGAAAAAAAATAAAAGCATAAACAGGTTAGGGGAGAAGCCAGAGGTCACAAAATGAGTCATTAACTGAGCCAAGACGATATAATGATGCTCTTTTCTTCAAAGATGCTGCCCCAGATGTGTGTAGGTGTTGTGATCATGATTACACATTCGTAACTGTAGCATAATTTAGACAAAAACAACTAGGTCAAAACACAAAGGGGGACAAAATAAGATTTTACTTATGGCCATTACCTTGATTTGGAATGACAAAAAAAAAATCATGCTCACTGGTACTTAATTTTTCTTTGCATTTAAAAACATCTGTTATCCAACCACAAATAAATGCAAATAAAACTGAGATACAAAGTAGCATTCTTAATACTATCCCATTAAAAACCCTCCTGTGTGAATGGGTGTTTAATTAGGCTGTATTAGATTAATCCCATGTCTCCATTGGTTGTAACAAATGAAAAGATAGTGGGCACTGTCATGGGGATAGACATTTAAAGCTCAATGTAACCTTCATATTTTTCTGTGTGATCGGTCAGCTAGGACTTCTCTTTAATGAAAATTTGGTTTGTAAATCAGAAACTCCTCTTAATTGCAAGGAATGCAAAGCAGGAATTTGTTTTTAAAGGATTGACATTACCTTTGTTGTTTGATATATTAAAATAAGGTCCATAAGGGACTGATCTAAACAATGAAGTTAATATAAAATAGATAAAAAATTGCTTCTTGGGCCTACATAGTGATCCAGGCGAGCTTGGAAAGAACAACCTAATGCTTATAATGCGGTAATATTGGCTACAGAGCAGGAGAATATTTGTTATAAAAGGTCTTAAATGTCATTCCTTAATGACATTTTCAGGTAATTTGAACTACTTTTAAAATCACTGCATATATTTTATAATTATCACATATGAAAAAAAAACTCACCTCCAGTTTAAACAGTGTTGGGAAATTAAATGTAAATTTAAGTACTGAAACCTAATTTTTAAATCAGAAAAATTATTGCAGCCGACACCCTAGTTTTGCTTTGTCACTGTACTGTATCCCGTTCAGTAGAACAAAGACCAGACGCACAATGAGCCAATGTAAATGAAGTCAAATCAGCAAAAGCAGAGAGGGGGAGGGGAAGGTGTAAAATATGACAGTTGTATAATGACCAGGGAGTAGAGAATTTAAATGTTTAATGCCTGCACATTCAGATTCATTTTCTGTCATCTCTTTGAATGGGTAGACTGAGGCGCTTGGCAGTCCAGCGCGAAATATCAGCCTCTAGACCAAAATAATTACTAATGTTACTCAGTGTGGATATGATCTGCACTTACAATAATCCCTTCCTCTCTCTTCCCACTCCTGTGCCCCAGTGTGGTAGGGCATGGTAAGAAAGGTGGTCATAATTAGACGTAATTAGGGAAAATGCTCTAAGTATTTACTTGAAGCTTTGTGTCTTACGCTTCTGTATTGCATGCCAGCTTTCCATTCCGCAGCCATGATGGACGCTCAGAACACAATAGAAACACAGCAACAATATGAATTGCAAATGCTTGTATGTCTTTCTGTACAACAAACCTTATTGACTCTTAATAAAATGAGTATCTAAAAAATATCTTGAGCTGTAAATTGCTTTACTGTTGATGACGGGCTTTGGAAAAACACTACACATGTGCTTTACAATCAACTAGACAGAGTTGTGTTAAACAGAATAGCTCAGTGCTTGTCTGTAAATTTCTCCCCTCCTTCTCCAAAAAAGGAATGAATCTTCTTAATAATCTATGCTGCTTAACAAGTGTTATAACTGCACACGTGAAAATGTGAGTGTTTTATACACCCCACACTTTAGGACTATAACAAGCCTTTATCATAATGTTCTCATATTTAACATTTCTCTCCCTAGAGTATGAATTGCCAAGAATATTAGCATTGAGACCATTGAATGCAATGTCCTCACAATCTCATTTTTTTCTCTTATACCATTCCAAAATATTACTGTCTCAAAACATATCCATAAATTCATTTCGCTGTCCAGGTGGCTTAACACATAGTAATTAAATTGGAGCTATAAACAATAAAGCATACACATGGACTTCTATGATTTCAATTTTATATTATAGTAGTGAATATTAATCTCTAAAAGTGGATGCATTGATAATTTCAAGGTGAAATTCTTTTTTGTTAGAAGAATGTATCTATTGGAGGAAAATTATTGCAAATTAAGTGAAATTTCTGGCTATGGTGCTAATTACATTATTCAAAATAAATTTTTATCATTTCAAAAAGAAGAAAACAAATCTTCGTGGCACTTGTAATGTGCACTAGAGGGCTTCTGCTAAATGAGCTGTAAGCTGGGCTGTGTCTGGTCAGGAGGCTGAGGGCTAGGGTAACAGGAGCTTGCATACCCCTTGCTTTGTAAATATTTAAGTGTTATATTTAGACGAGGAATAAAATGATAAACTTTTACCTTTGAACCTTTCTGTGAAATAGATCTTAAATGTTACCAAATGTGAACATAGTGAGCATAATCAGTAAATTTGACCCAGATTTATGAAGTTTTTTATTTTAAGTGTATTTACATATACACAAGCATATATATGTACATAAATTTATTTTATTACATCATTTGATACAAACCAAACCTTGGGCAATTAAAGTACTAAAAAAGACAATCAAAATATTTTTCATATATCTATAAATCCATAAACCTTTTAAAATTTTTTTCCTGTTTAAGAAACAGCTAAATTATGGAGATGCACACAGCATTACAGAACATTTGCCAAATATATTTGGATCCTTATTTGAAATTCCCACAAGAATATAGGCATGACAGTAATATAAAAAATAGAAACAGGCGAAAAGAGTAGAACACAGGGACTTGTAAATAAATCCATGAATATCAAAAGGCACAGATGCTAAGATTCTGCATTTTCACTGGTGTGGTTCTGTGCTTGTAGATTCTAAGACCAGAATTTGTAACATTCAGTGTAGCAAACCCTGCGGAGGGAGGGAGAGAACAGAGAAAGTCATAGAAGGTTGGGAGAAGGCTATAGGAGAAAAAGAGGGAGGAGGCAAGGAGAGAGAAAGAGACTGAGAGAGGAGAGGAGTGGAGGGGAGGAGAGGAGAGGAGAGAGGAGAGGAGAGAGAGAGAGAGAGAGAGAGAGAGAGAGAGAGAGAGATAGCCAGACACAATGCTGCATAATAATGGTGACATTCCTGCATGTCTAATGGCTTAAATACGTTCTGTGCCTTGCTCTAACCTCATGCCACAGCTGATGTCAAAGAACCACTTAATATTTTATCAACAGTCCTTCTTTGAACCACATATATACATGTGTGTTTATTTGTGTATCTATATATCTCTTTATATGTATATATCTGTATCTGTTATAGAAAGCATTCAGAGTTTTTCAGGCATGAGGAGAATGAAATCCCTTGAATGGCAAAATTTTAAGACACACAATATTTGTAAATATCTCACATTCAGGAAGATTCATACCATTTTCCAATGATTTTTACATTATTTACGTGTTAGAAGTGTCAATATGTCCTATTTCTTGAGGAAACATATACCCACATTTTATCTTCTTCTTAAACAATAGGAATGTGTAACTTTAATTTTTAATGGAAATTCAGTCATTGATTGAATAATGATTATAATACTAGTTGGGCTTCTAAGTAGTTTTTGAGGAAAACATTGTTTTCTTGTTTGACGGATAGTCTGCTTGTAACAAAGAATGACTGAATTGTCTTAACAAAGAAGATGAAGGCTGTATATGTTGGTTACAATAGAATAACCACCTTCCAGATCTCTTAAATCCACAATATATGTAGTGTGAGTCCTGAGTGGCTTTTGTTTTCAATGTCTTTTGTAAGCTTTTAGGGTTTTTTCTGCATCAAATGTCAAGTTAATTTACAGGGCGCTATTACTGATATGTTTCCTTGGTTTGTGGTTTTCTGTGAAAGGCAGGCAGCTGAGACCAAGTCTTAGGATGGGGGAGGGGCGGCTGAGCCCATAACACATGCACTGTGCCAGGGCCTGTAAATTGGCTGCCTGTATGACAGTGGGCCCAGGGAAACCTCTGGTCTTCATTTGCATGCTGAGGAATATCCAGGATTAAACCGGACTGATTTTCATACAGGATTTAGACCTGACATTTATTATTCGGTTCACAGACCTCTTGAAGGAAAGTTTGTTTTCCACTCATAGATGAAAAATCTTCCAAGATAAATAAAGACTGGCTTAGCAGTAACAGTAAATAAATATCTTTCCTGTATTTCTTATGAATTTATCTTATATGATTAACAGACAGATGTTTGCCACCAAATTATTATATTTTGCTCCTTAGCATTTTCAAAGGAAAGTATCTATCAAGGCCTCGCTCAGTGTTTATATAAAATGTATTCATTTAACTCTGGAAGTTGAGTTTTCATAAATAAATTTAAAGACAGACACTTGATTCTTTTCAGAACGAATTAAAACAACATTGGGGAAGTAAAATACTCTGAGATGCTTAATTCTGCATCTGCTCCATGTGTTTCTATGGGGATAGAGTGAATTTCCTCATACTGTAAGCCTCAATTGCATACTGTTTTACAAAACAATAAAATTACAAATGAATGCTTCACATGAGCCTATCTTAAATGTATAAAACCCAGATAGTTCATTTTCATGGCTAAATAGATTTAAACAATATTTGGATGTCTTTTCGTATTTAAACATTGCTTGTCCAGAAAAGAACTTATAGTCCATCTTGCTAGTGATATTTTAACTGAATCAAGATTTAATTTCTAATATTGAACAAAATATGTTCTGACACAGTACCAGGATGAAAAAACATGACAAGCTGCTTTTGTCTTTCTGGAATGCTTTTCTATGTGGCTAAAATAAAGACTGCAAGTCAAGATTAAATAAGCCCAGAAGAGAGCTAAGAGTCCTCATGTGTTAATAAACAGAATAGAGTTTTCAAATGGCTTGAAAATATACTTTGTACATTTAATAAGAATAAGGTAGAATAATACAAATGCCAGCAATTAAATAATACTATTAAGTGTCAGAGAATGTGATAGAAACTGTAAAATCTGACACATATTTAAATTTTTAATGTGTCAATGAAACTTTTGAAAATGGATTCTGATATTTGATTTCTTTATGGATGGTCTAAGTGTATAAAAATCTTAAATGTATACAATATATAACATCTTTCAAATTTTTTCTGTTTTATTATAAATGTATACAAATCAATATATGGCTATATTTAGAAATATTTATTATTAAAGTTTTAGAAAGACTATATTAAAGAATCTCTTTTCTGGAATTTAATGCATCATTTACATGAATCTGTTTATTAACCAAGCAGTTAATAAATGAACATGAGTCTATTAAGTTTTACCTCAATTGAATTTGCATGCTTACACATGAACACACACACACAAACCCACACACACACAATCTAACTCAACTAAAACATTAGTACAACCAAATAGTATAAATTATTGCTATGAGAAGAGTTTTGGTCATCTTCTGTGGAGAAATACTTCAGCATTATATATGTATAAGTTTCAAATGTTGACATAAATATTATTGTAAACTATGTCTACATGAAAAGTGAAGAAAGCCAAGACAGTCATGTGAACAGTTCGTGCTAAATCCCTCACTCATCCTTGCAATAAATAGTTGAGGCACATGTATTGTGCCCTTGAATTATTTGGATGATTGCATCAATTCTTCAGTTTGCATTATACGTGTTTATAGACAGAAATTGTGTGTCTGCTGAAAGTGGCACTTTAGGAAACATCCTACTACAAAGGTGAATCAATTAACAGCATTGATAACTTTTGGGTTTACTATACCAGAAGATTTGTTTATTAGTCAAACTGGGACCTTAAAAGGGGGCAAACGTTTAATGTGTTTTCAGAAGGAATTATTTCTAAGCAACGAACAGTGATATTTAGTGATTTAACATACAGTTATATATATATATGTCATACAAAGTAGCTTCCTCCAACCAACTCTGGACCAATGCCCCACTCTAGTCATCTTTATTAGTGATACACTCAAACAATAGGTCCTGGTGGTTATTCAGGGAGTATTCTGGTATTGTTTTAGTAACTTAATATTGTACAATATTAAGTTTAAAGGTTTGATCCTCAACCTGGAGTCATGAAAGTGTATACCTGAGTAAAAAAGAATTCTGAATCTGTTTGATTGGAAGGAGGAGTGCTATTTTCAACCAAGCCAACTTTTAGTGATTTTATTGTTAACACATTTAAAAATATGGCTGATATAATGATGTGAATGAACAGTTATTTTGCTTTTTCTAGTGATGGCATGAGAAATGGGTAATAATTGCCCCAGTATTTAAAATTCTCGATACCGTTCACATTCACCCACTTTGAGTTTAAGATGCCTCTCAATCATATTGTGGGAGTCTCTATATCTTCAACGTAATTAGTACTGTACAGAATTCATGACAAACAGTCTGAACAAGAAAAAGGATTCCTAGTTGATAATCATTGTAAATATGAAATTGTCAAGTGAGTCCTAATTAGTCACTGAGATGAAGATAATGTGCAAGTCTCTAAGAGGTGCAACTCACTTAGAACAAAATTCAAATATGCTCCAAAGAGATTAGTGTTTCAAGTTCCTACGCTTAATAAAGCTGGTGAACCATGTTTGCCAAATAGTTCTGTCAGGCAAGCAACCACAGTTTAAAAGTAATTAAGCAATTTTGTCCTCATCTTAAAATGCCAGACGCAACAGCCCAGGCTTTTGTTGGTTTGAAATGTATAAGACATTTGATGAAAGTATTGTTCAATAAAAAATATCCTTACAGTATACTTTTATAAACTTCAACAGGTAGCGAATCATTGCAAAACTTGCTTTAAGAAAACATCTAGCAAAGCATTTGATTGTTTAACGTTTCTATTATTCAAGTTCTTACCATTTCATACTACTCCCTGGAGAGGGGCTGAGGAAATATTAAAAATACTATAGAAATATAAAGGATAAGATATTTGTCACTCTCGTTTAAATTGATGTATGCTGCTGTCCTATAAACGTCACATCAGATAACCCTGAAAAATTACCATGAATCTCCATAATTACGCATATTCATGATGGTGTTTTGCATACTGCTAACAGCAGAATGCATGTGGGGTGGGACATGAAGGGGGTAAGAATGATGTGACAGATTGAAATTATTACCAGTATCATGGAAATAGACATAGCAATAGTACCATTTTGCTAAGGCTTAGTAAACAAAAGCATATCATGAAATTGCATGGTAATTAAATAAGTAGACAATTTTTTTCTTTTACATATTTTTCCATAAGACATTGACAGGGATAAACTGACCAGAAATGTTATTCCTGCTTGAAATATGCTTGTATTTTCCATAAGCTCCTAGGTATAAGGCTGTACCAACTGAAGGAGGTGTGTGCTTTATAACTCTCTTTTTTGTGGGGCAGGGAGGGGGAAGATCTGATGAGGGCGACTTTCAAGCTCACTTAAACATGCGAGTTTCTTATATGATCGACAAGCTCTTGATGTCCTGAGTGCAAAATATCTAAATTTGTTTCTTTTCTTCT
This sequence comes from Apodemus agrarius, assembly GCA_964023405.1. NCBI lineage: Eukaryota > Metazoa > Chordata > Mammalia > Rodentia > Muridae > Apodemus > Apodemus agrarius. The sequence continues at coordinate 73,227,775 of OZ030020.1, read as the reverse complement.
GATAACTATGAATTATTTGCAGTAAACTGGTCAAATGCTCTAAGAGCCAGAAGAGTTGTTTGGTTTCTCTCTCAATAGATATTTTGTGCCAAGGCAAAGAGCAGAGTTAATCGGGGGCTCTAGAAGTAATTATCGGCGGAGTTTGGGTAAGACGAATGCTTGGGTAAACAGGCCCTGTTCTTTCCACACGATTGCCAGGAGGAACAACAATACTGGTATTGTCCTCCACTTCTCATTAGGGAACTTGAGGAGGGGGTGCTGCTCTGCGAGGCAAGGCGGGTGGGAAACCGACTGTGCTGGGAACAGCTCTCCTCACCCCACTACCACAGGCTCTGGCTTCTGGCATCAGGAGTGCCAGCTGCATCAGGAGAAGCCAAGCCTGTCATGCTGTCTTCACATCAAATCGTCAGGGCACCAGAGCCAGAGCATAGTTAGAGCTTAATGAAGAAACAAATACAAAAGGGAGGGTTAGGCCTTGTGAACACTCGCATGTGTTTCCTCGTGTCGAAACTGCACTGGGAAGGCGGCCTTGGAGAGCCCAGGCCTCTCTTCAGCAGAGAAGTCACATTAAGGATGCATTTTTATATTGTGAAAGGGTAGGGCGGGGAAGGAATCTTTCAGTACTCCTGTAACTATCAGCTATCAAATTGTTTTGTCAAAAATGCCATATGAAACAGTGATGCCCATGACAACTGTCAAAATTGGTAAATAAATACTTCTGAAATTTTTATATTAATAGTATTGGACTCGCTGGCATGTAAGGCATTTCCTTACATGTCTATGTGGTACCAGTACATTTCTTTGAAAGACTAGGCTGTAAAATTCTGCCCATTGTTAAGCGATAACAGCCTCCTCGACGGCGCGAGACAGTCATAGCTTGTGGCACTACGTTACTTCTCAACTTAGTTGTATTTGAGAAAAAGGAATCATATTTTTGAAGTTCTCTATAAAGTATTGGGAAACTTTGACAGCAGAATGCTACGATTATTTTTTTTTTATTGCTGTAAGCAGTCAGTCAGCGACACAAAGGCGTGTTGTGTACAGCTGTAATGCAGAACCTGGCTTTGTTTATGCTATCTCCTGCTTACTGTCCTAAGGTGCATTTTGAATGATACTATCCTAAAGGGAACACATTGCCCTAAAGGCGACGACACACTTTCTACTCCACACTGCCACACTTTGTGCATAGGGTCTTCTCAGGAAAGACACGTCTGCGGTTCTTACCCTGTGGACATGGTGAACGGAGGCCGGGTGTTTGTAAAGGGGACTGAGAGGATGCATGTTGCTGTATGATGAGTGAAATACTTGATTTTAAAAAATTCTTCTATGTCTTAGACACAAGCTCAACGAGATAACCTTGTAGGTATGTCAACCTTTGCTTGATCTGTAGAAAAAGTAGAAATATGGAGATCTAGGAATTATTTCAGGAAGTAACTTCATGGCAGTACTCCCCGTAGTCATATACAACTATAGATCTAAACACAATGCACACTTATTGCTAAATATGTTTATTTTATAAGAAAAATACCTAAAATACTCTACAGAAATAACTGAAAGAGAAGTCATTTCACACACACACTGCATCAATCATGTAAATTCACACCTACTCTTACATAATAATAGCAACAACATGTGTGTAGGTTTTGCTATATAAAGAAAGCTCAGTTTTGTGTGTAGTAGAATGTCACAGCTCATATATAACTACCAAATTATGTCCCCATTTTTGAGGGAAATCCATTGAATTTTCATTAGTCTAGTATAAAAATGTGGTTTTTTTTACTTATATAAATAAAAGAAAAAACAATATTTCCATAAGACAGAAATGATTTATTCTGTTCTGTTGGTGTCTGATGATACTGTAAAATAATTGCTATGTATGTAGACCTATCTCGGGTTTGCTGTTTGGGGTCATTATATTTACATAACACGATTTGGTCCATGGTATATGCATATGAAATACACGTATTATACATTTCATAGTCCACATACTTCTCTGTACTCTCATATCATGGATGTCACCAGCCTAACATGGCTGCTTCTTAAAACCTGGGGTCATGTTGTAGGGAGCTAACCTCATCAAAAACACTTCTCAGAGAAAATTGTTACAATGAACTCATTATTCAAATAATGTTTGGTATTTTTTAGCATTAATTCTCCTGTGTTTTCAGACCCAGGACTGTTGCATCCAGTAAATATTACTGCAATTTACTTATTAACTTTATTAGTCATCACCATAGTAGTTTATAATTAAATTTGACAAGCAGATACATATGGTGTCTCCAAATATATTTGGTAGTGCTGTACTGTTAATACAACTTTGTGAAAACAAATATATGGGATTTTTTCTGAACAGTAGAAGTCCTTTAAATATTTTATTAATAATTACTTCAGCATTAATTTCTCACATTGACTACTAACTTCAGCATCCGTCACTTAGGCTAAGTAGAGAAAATATTCTGCCAAGAGAGTATTTAGAAGAGAATCTCAGCCTCTGTAATTCTTTTCACTTTAAGTAGAAGATTATAAGATTCACAGAACATGTATAATACATCATATATTTAATATATACATAAAGTATCATTAGGGTAATATATATATAATAACATTTCAAAAGACACAGTAATAGAAAAAAGTAAGTTCACCTGAAGAACAGCATAAACATAATCCACAGAAGTGTCTGTTATTAACCTGTAATCATTACATGTTAGTATTTAAATATTTGCCAGACAGCTGTGAACACTAGAGATCTCTGTGTATGAAATGTATTGCTGGACTGTCACTGGAGTCTTGTGAAGGTAACTAGTGCTCTGGGTAGCAATGATATATGTGCTTAATGAATAGTCATCTGGCCCCATTTTTACAAGACAGTATGAATAGGAATATATTTTGCTATGCAAAGCTTAATCTTACTTTTTAAAAACAAAAGATAAAATATAACTTAATTCATATCTGCAAATATTCTCTGTGAATTCAATTAAGGTTTCCCTTTACAACAAGTAGATTTTTCTGGGAAGCATGTGACGAATTGATTTTTTTTCAAAGTACTGAAAATCTTGTCTAGGAAAGACAATTCAAATATTAACCAAAAATCTAATGTGTGGTCAAGCCGTGTGTCTGGCAGTGGACATGCCTCTCTCGACTTTCCCGGTAAGAAGGCTCCACTGATCTTGCATGCCATGTGGTCTCCAACAGTTGTGGCCTGCTGCTCAGCGAGGAGGGAGGCAAGCAGCTTCTCAGTCAGAGCATCCGAACCCAAAGCTTCGCCAAGAGGAGAGCAGAAATTCTCTTCTGGGATCCTGGAAAAGACATAGAAAGAAGAGTCTTCTGGTAGTGTGTTGGTGGGAAATGACTGTCTTGGTGGGGTGGACTGTCAAGTTTATTTTAACCTCAGCCTGGCTCACATGCCTTGCATATGAATCTTTTGCACACCAACCATTGGGAACTATGAAATAGTGTCTACTAAAGCATAGTTTGACATTATCTCACTGTTCGTGGAAAACTGCTTGTCTTTTGCGAGTCAGTTGTTTTCTGTTGTAGTGATAACCTAAGAGCTCGGACTCAGGAGGAGACAGCATCAGAACTGCAGCTTCTCACCACATAGAACCAAAGGCTTGTTCTTACCAAGGTTCAGGATTAGTACCTTCTGTTGTGACTTTAAAGATTACAGAAAAGATTATGTTCCAAAATTTCTTCCACTTAGCTTGGAACACAAGAGATGTCTCCTTGGCTTAGTGATCAAGAAGAGTCCAGAAGAAACCAAGAGCTGAGTGGTTACTTAAGAATGAATATTTCCTCCTAAGTGGTGTGAGAGGGAGTGATGGGGGTCACAGGACCTCTCATCACCTGTAAGAACTGATGGTGTCCTGTGGGATCAGGGCCTCACTCTTCTGGCAAGCTTTCACGATTTACCTAGCATTTTGTCCAATGGGAGCAACACTTGAAAACTCTGGTTCTTAAACACAATTCAAGAGAATGAAATTGACACAGAAACCGTGTGTTTTTTCTTTTCCTCTCAATGTGGAAACCACACATAATAAACTAGGTAATTTTTTCTAGTTGAAGTGATTTTTCAATATTTGAGCCACAGAGGTTTGTATATAAGTTATTTTAGGCTAACTTCCAAATATTTTCCCTTGAAAAAATGTTGAAGGGTCTTTATAGTATTGTCTTTATATTCATATATAGTGAGGAACTGCTTGTCACCCATCTTTAGGAAATGGATCTTGGAGTACCAATATCACATTACCTAGTTATAGACACTCTTAAATGCTGGGTTTTTTGGTTTGTTTTTTAGCCATAAATTATATCATATTCATGATACATATTACAGAATCATCTATCATTTCTCCACACTACAGAACTTATGCAGAATGTTTTCTTAGACAAAATGTACTAGTGTTTTCTTAAACATGCCACTAACTACGTCACGAAGAAGGATATGGTTTTATGTGTCATTTGTCTACATTTGGATTTAACCAAGAGAGCTGATGAATGTAGACAAAAAAAAAATCAGTGGTTGTATAGTAGGCAGTATGTTGACCTCTTAACCTAAATTTCATTCTACTTTTGTTTTTAAACTAAATTCCATAGTCTACATATGTGTGGGGGTATTGAGTCTCACCTGACGACTAAACCACTCTTTAAAAATTACTGTAGTTGCCAAAGTAGGGATTCACTCTATCCAGCATCAACTCATCCATTCTGTGATAATTTTGTGCATGGATACAATGTACTTTGATCTTGTCAACCAGAAACACCACGGAAGCTCTTGCCAGAGCCCTGGGCAGTTTTCTCTAAGGACTCAGAGCTTGTGTGATTGAAAGTCCTGCTTCACAGTAGAGTAAAAGTGTAATGTAAGGCTATGTGGAGACGGTTCTGAGGCGGATAGGACCATGAGCAGAAGCCCTTTATTCTTTGGCATTTGTGAAATTATTTGATGTTTCCTTACATCTTAAGTACTAACACATTTATAAAAGCATTCCAAATAGTCTCCCCATGAGAATAACCAACAAGTATCAATTGACGAAACTAAAAGTGATATTGCTAATATTTTAAGACATAAATATTATGTATTAGAAAACTTATGAAAAGTAAGAGCAATCTGAAGTTAAAAAGAAGATGTGAGCTAATTCTCAGCTGCACATTGGTGGTGTCTGTCCACTTGTAAATGAAAATATTTTTGTAAAAGTACACATGAGTGTTGTACTAGGAAAATGTATCTACAAAGATTACAAAGAAACTAACCTTTATGACTATTATTCTAAGAGTTCCTGCCTCTAGAAAGCATAAATAAAATCTAATGAAACAAAATAATTCTACTTAATCTATGTCATTTTCATTGTACTCTGTCTTTAAGTCTCTAAAACTTCTCTCTATGTAGTATACGAAGTTGAGGCTTTTTGTTTTTTGATTGTTTAGTTTCTTTTTTCAGATCTGGAAGTTCATAATTATTTTTCGTCATTATTTAAGCATCTGTTTTAGTGCTCAGTTTGTTGTAATTTAATAATTTTTTTTTTTTTTTTTTTTTTTTTTTTTACGGAATGAACTGTTTAGTTGAAGTACGAGGTCATGATGGTGTCTTTACCTTACGGTTGCTTCTCTGGGATAAGAGTTTGATGAAGTTCACTTCTAGATACCACTCCCGTGATAACTAAGCAAATAGTAAATTTTTATGGAAAGCTTTTTGGGCAATAAACTATTTCTCAGAGTTGTCTGATAATTATATTTTTTCATTATATTAAGACATGTGACCTTACATCTTTTGAAAATTTTAAAAATATTTTCAAATATTTAAGTTTTTCAAGTAAAAACACAGATATCTCCTTCAAGCCTATTTTCTTCTCTGTGTCTGATAAAAAACACATGAAGAAATTATTTGATATTATATTATATAAGAACAGAGACGTTCTGATTTTACAATCCACTCTATGGGGCAGGTCTCGTGCCCAGTAGTCGATGGCCAGGGCAGCATGAACTCAATGGCTCCTTCTGAGATGCTGTGCTTGGACCCTTTTAACCTTAGGTGTCTTTTCCTTAAATATTATGGCTTATGGTTATGTGCTTTCACGGGTTTTGTGAGTTTTTCATGCTTTTTCTTTGTTTTATTTTTTCCTGCTTATATAATTTTTATTCTAGGGATTTTTCTTTTCTTTTCTTTTTTGTTTTGTGATGTTATTTATTTTTGCCTCTTTGTTTTCTAAAGAGAGAGAAAGAAGGCATGGAGTTTCAAGAGGGGGGAGGTGATGTGTGGAGGATCTGGGAGGAGGTGAGAGAGGAAACTGATCAGAATATATTGTATGGAAATATTTTCCAATAAAAATGTTTAAAAAGTATAATAAAAAGAACACGAGACAGCTGCAGATGGACAAGTGAACTCTGGCATTCATGTTTTATTTTGAAAAGTAACACATCACATAGGTGTTTTTTTACTAGTACTGGGATTAAAAGATGTAGTAATGAAATGAAGTCCCTATATCATCTCTCATATCCGCTTGCAATGACTTCACGACACGAATTTACATTTTTAAATCTCGATCTTCCAAATTTTATTTTTTAATTTTTATTTTGTTTTAGAAAATACTACATTTTTCTTAAAAGGAATTGCAATCTTTATGGTACTACTCCGCTAATAATATAGGAGGCGCTAGACACACCTTCAATAAAGCTGGAAGGCTGGTTTTTATTTTTGCTTTTTGCTGCATATGCATGGTCCTATATGTCTTACTGAATCACTGAATTTCCTTTTCTCTTTATTATGTGCATCTCTTTCTTTCTCTGTCCTCTGTCTTTCTTTTCTTCTGTACTTTCCTCAGCCTTTCATTCTACCATGGGCTTTCCTCCCTCCCCTGCCCTGGGTTCCTCCATGCCCAGCACAGTGAACATCTGGACATCCAGCTGCAGCTGGGCTTCTAACCTTGCTCAACTTTAGCGTTTGCAAAGGGATTCTGTTTCTTGAATTCATTAATAGTGTTTTGCCACAAAAGGCTTTGTAGTTCTCTCCTGAATATTGAGCCTAGCTTAATAACATTCCATTTATGTTAAAGACACATTTAATCTGTAAATGTGACCTTTAGAAATTTTTCTTGTTTTTCATTAAAGAAACACTGCATTACAGATATTAATTATTCCTCGATGCAATATTTTAATTAGCTAACCATGTGCTATTTGCAGCAAGAGAGAATGTAGTAAATGTATGTACAGTAATAATATGCAATGCAAGATCCATATCAAAGTATCCAATTCTGAAGAAAAGACATGTTCAAGTATGTTCTCTGGGTGCAGTTGCTTATATGAAATATTCAATCTAGAATAGTGCTTTCTTCTGGTTTTTTTTGTTTTGTTTTGTATTTTTAAATGCCCATGCAAGCCTGTTTAAAATGCTGAACATATCTTTAGCCCCATCGCTAATAAATGAACGTTCACTGATGCATATTAGCAGGCTCCAGCAATGTGGTGAAATTGTCACTGAAGTGTTTGGAATCTGAACACAGAAAATGACAGGCAGTGCCGAAGGTCCAGCCCCACTGCATGTCTTCACTGTAGCTGGAGTCACTGGATTGGTGAAACTAGTTTAGGTTCAAGGTCACTGCTGACATTCAGCTGTCATGGCTTCATTGTCTGCTGGCCTTCTCTCCATTGACACATTCAAGAGTACTTTACAGAAACCACAAAGAGCCAGTCAATTGATACCATTACACTTCATGCACACACAAACCACAAGCCTGCTCAGGACTGTTGATACAGTCTAACATTTATTCATTAAGGCATCTATTGAAAATGCAACGTACCCAGCCCCACTCTTAACAACATAGACTTACTTGTTTAGTCCAAACATTTAGCTTCGTCTTTTTCCAGTTTTGCACAGCGTTCTCTAATTGAGGTAACAGTATCTGCATTTTAATGCTGCACCGTTTATGTCCAATAAAAGATTACCTGAAGAACCCTGCCATTACCACACTAGTTTAAATACAGGCAGTTGTATAGAAAAATATACACAAAAGATGCAAGCAGGGGAAAAGGGAGATATTTATTTGTTCTGGGAATGCCACAGAAATCCAGTTGCTTAGAAATGAAATAGGAGTCTGGAGTGAAAGGACAGAACCCTAAGCTTGGGTCGGGAAGACGCTGTGATTACCTCCATTGTTAGAACCCCTTTGAGCTTCGTTGGTGTAAAGAAAAACCCACTAATGAATCTATTGAAGCTTGCCAGAACTTTGTGTGGAAGACAATGTAAGTTATGGTGTTGATCTAAAAAAAACCAAAATGGTAGTAAGACGTGTGGATACACAAAACAGCACATATGTCTCTATTAACAGCTTGCTTGTAAAACAACAAACAAGGTTGTTTAAAGATTGTATGTTGCACAATTGGCCTATTTACCATCACATGTTTGAGTCAATATCCTCAGGTGTTGAAAATAATCTTGATGATGAGATGTAAGAGAATATGTCCTATTTTATAGTTACAGATTAGGAAGTGGGAGAAAGCCACATGTAGAAAGGCTTGTTGGTCTCCTATCATTCCTCATAAAAAGAAAAGCAAGTTTAAAAGGTAAGGTGAAAGGTTGTTTAGCATTTTGCATATCTTAAGCATGCAAAAATATTTTATTAAGGAATGTAATCAAATGTCTTTAAAAGTCACAGACTTTGGGGAAAATGGTCAATATGACCATATATTGCCCATAGTAAAACATATGCTTACTGTTCTTAATTGTATATGGTGTTTCTAATAAAATCGAATTTATTTTCCATTCTGATATAATATTCAATTACAGGAGTATATTTAATGCACAAACTATACTATATTCTAAAACAAGGGTATTGATAATGTTAGAATTCAATTGGCAATTAGAATAGAAGAAAAATTAACTCTAGTCAATTACTTAACCAAGATCATTACTAGTACTAGAAAATATGAGCTGTGTAGTTGTAACATATTCTTCTGAAAGTTCTATTCTGAAATTTTGCTAAATACTTAACTATTTTATTGGTAAAGCAAAATAACACTAACAAAAATTTCCTCATACCTCATAGTTCTCCATCTACATAGATGCCTTGACTTTTGCACAAAAATGAAGTTTAATAATTGGGGTGTATAATTCTTCCCATAACCCTCTCTGAGAACTTAAATGTGTCAATAGATTTTCTCATATTTTCATGGACATACAAGCACTGTTCCTTCAAACTATACCATTTCAGGGCATCAAGACCAACCGCTAAGTTATCCTCGTCTTTTCTGACAATAACAAGAGTCTCTTCTCTCTGATATCTAAAATTTCTAAGTCCCTAGGAGAGTTTTGTGGAAATTATTGGCAAGATTTGTTTCCAACTGCTTTTCTTTCATTACATTTTTGAAATCACATTTAACAGTATTTACTGTGTGTGTGTGTGTGTGTGTGTGTGTGTGTGTGTGTGTTTGCGCGCCAGCGTGCACTCAACTGTAGAATTTAGAGAGAGCTTGCAAGGGACGCTTTCTTCCTTCCACCATGTGGGTTAAAGAACTCAAGTTCAGGTCACTAGGCTTGGACAGAGCATGCCTTTACCCAATCATTTTGTTGTTCCCCAACCACTCCTTCTGCATAAGATTTTAAGTCAGAAAACTTGGCTTATTCAGTGAGAGATTTTTGGTTGAGGATTGCAAAACCTACACAAAATACTCAAGAGCTAAAGGGAATCAGCATTCACATAGTGTAACTTCTACATGTAAGAAATCTGATTGCACACTTCATCTGTGCTATTGGTCTCTGTAACAATCCTGTGTATCACCACAAATGTTATTTCTTTTCATGGATGAGAGCTTCTACCACCTGCCTTAGTGTACAAAGCAAGAAAATGGAAAGCTTCGGCATAAGGCAAGGACAGCATTCTTCTGCAGCTCATACCAGAAACACAAACAAGCACAAGCATGCAAAGAGCCTGGCTCAGACCTGGCTGGGGTTGCTGGTGATGTTTGGTGATATGACAAATGCCACCTTCTTCCTCTTTTCTAGCCCTCTTTTCTTTCAGAGCCCTATAATGGACGTTGCACTTTGGACTTTGCACTTTGCCTTTCCTCTTCCTTCCTTTCCTTTCCACCTGGAGAACACTGATTGGTCACCTTCTATACAGATGCCTTTCATATCAGTCATCGTCCAGGACAGCTGCAGTGGTTCTGCTGAAGATATCTATTTACTCAGACTTGTTCACACTCTGTTTTACCCTGGAGTCAGTCCTAATCTTAGGGGTCTCTGTAAAAACCCTAAAACTTTTATATAAATATATTAAAAACAATCCTCAGAGCTTTTTGTCAAAATTCCATCTTATTTAGGAGATAATCTTTTATGGTAAATCACCCCATGTTTTCACTGGAGAGCCCAGAGGAATCAGCATGTGCCACGTTTTACATTGCTGTCTGCACATGGGTGTTTCTGTGCACACATGTGAACTTCTAGTGCCCTCTTTCTAACATCTGATCATTCTTTCTTCACACTGCCATTGTATACATAAGATTTTATACGTTTCTCACATATTTGTTGAAGAAAATGAGTCTGTTTTAAGAACATATTATTAAAGAGTTTTGTAAATTTTTGTGTACTTGTTTATTAGAATGTCAAAGAGATTGTCCCACTTGAAAATCGGAAAAGTGCTTTTATTACATGTGTATTTATTGTCTCCCATAATTCAATTTGTTTTTGTCTGTCTGTAGTTTCAAAAGCTATTAAAAATGTTGACTTGGGAAAATGCCTTCAGGAAAATGACACCAAATAGTATTAAAATCATAGCAAAAGGAGAGGGTGACTAAGGCAAACAGCCACATATTTGCTGAAGATAAATACAGATTTCTATTTTTCTGCTATAACTTGATTAAAAAGATTTAGGATTATGTTAAATTTTACATGACAACATAGATTGTTCTGAGGGATATTTCTTCCATTATACAATTACCATTTTCACTGTTATTTGTTAAAACACAGTTAAGGTAAACATTACATGACAGCATGACTTGGTATTTCACCCTTTGGTAAAACATATAAATCTTACAAATAATTTAGACAAATAATCTCGTCTTTTAGAAGAGTGGACTGTGCTTGTCCTATCCTCTCTCAGTTAATGTCTAATGTGGAAGGACTTGTGTCTGATGGTTGCAGCCTATAATTAGTGAGATCAGTACTTAAGACAGCTGTGATGTATTTTCCTACAAGAATTAAGAGAGTGAGGACATCTGTCTCAGAAGACTGAAATGGTCAAATATAAGTGGACCTAAATTGTGTGGGTCTTTTCAGGGAGACAAGAGCATGAGAATATTTCTGCAGCATCAAAACTGAGTACGCTTTACTTCATGGCAACAGGATTTTATGTCACAGGCAGTAAGTCCTTGGGAAGATGTCGATGAATACTAGCACTAATTGATGCGATCGACCCATATGCATACACACATTCACATGGTGGTATGGGATGGTGGAGAAATCACCTTTTGGTTCTATTAAGAAATCTGTCACTTTTAGGTCAGAGTGAGATTTTGGAGGGGTACCTTCTCGCAGTGGCGAGCTACCTTGACCATGGTGGCAGGGAAGAGTTGTTTGTTGTTTGCCTTGTTCATGATGCTTAGTCAAGGAGACACTTCCTTTCAGATTCTGTCTTCCAAACCCCAGGGCTCTGTTCTGGGCAGTTCAGCCTAATGGAATTAAGCCTGACATGTTTCAACTCTATTTCTTTATAAAATAAACATAAAACAATGGCTTAGATTTCTAATAAAACTCTTGAAGCAAGAGGAACTCCAACTTTCCCTGTTCTTTACACATCTGTAAATAAAGCACATAAAAGAAGAGCACAACAGGACAAATCAACATAAATTTGAAATTCACCGCAGCATATTTAATGGTGCAGTCTCAGTCAAAGAGAGGCTGACCCCGAGGCTTCGTGCAGTTTGAAGCTAATTGTTTTCGTCAGGATGGGAACGTCTGAAAGTCCGTGGCTGTGTCCCACCAGTAAGGCTCCAGTAACTGAGCTGGTCCACAGAGAATGGGTCCACTTTGTAGCGACACAGCGGGCCCAGACATCACCTATTCTGCTCTCCAAACTGTCATGCATAACAACTTTATTGTGCTAAATTGAACTTGAAAGCAACCAAAGGCTATGAGAAGGAGAGGCTATGAGAAAAGCGTGCTGTCAGCGCTGGCAAAGGCTGACCTGGAAAGCAGGCTCAGGGACGGGGAATAAAAGACCAGGCCCCATGAACACAGCATATTGTTTCATTTTAAAGTATGATTCCCATACCAGAGAAAGTAGCAAATGTGATGTAAATTTATTTAAATAGATTCGACCGCTTAAAAGTTTTTCAGCCGCTCTTATCCAACTTTCCCAGCTCTCTGATTCGTCACTTACAGTGGGAATATAATGACATATAGTCATCATTGTAACAGCTTCTTTGCAGGGTACAATGATGATTAAAAGCCAGCAGCAAATTTTCACATGGGCTCTGAAGCACTAGGGCATTAAGCAGCCAAACAGTCCCAAATCCCCCTTTTCTGTTCCACTGAAAAGTCCCCTCCTTGTACCTTGCAGATAGGAACAAAGCCTATCTAATTCCAATCAGCTTTTCCCCATTCAAAGGGACCTTCTCTTTTTCATAATTGATTCATGTGCATTTTTTAGGGTTCTGCTGAGCTGAAGCCACTTTTCTCCGTCGTCGCTCTGCTCTGTCCCCGCACCATTGCCCCTCTTTTTTGAGGAACGAAGAGTACAGAACAGTCAACAACAGCAGCAGCAACAACAACAAAAATCTGTGCCCTTTCCTTTCTTACCAAAAATTTTTTTTTGCTAAATAGATTTCTCAATGAGGACTGGTGTGTGTTTCGTATTTAAAGGATTTATGACAAAAATTAAGTCTTGGATGTCTCTGTCATGAGTTTTAGTTATGAGAAAGTATGAACTGAAATGCCAAAGGTAGAGAGGCCCTGCAGGGATCGGTCCTTCGGGGAGACACTCGCAGCTGGGGAAACCCCTGGCTCCAGACACACACTTTTATTTTATCCCTGTGCTGGTAGCTTCTAAAGAAGGTACAAGTGACCAAGACTGAAGGCCAAAAAGTGAAAGTTCCCACCCACGGTAGCTTATTAGATATCCTTTCACTCTGAGGCACTCTCACCTCACAATGACTAGCAAAAGCCCCTGCGGGGTCTGAAGAAGTGCTCCCTTGTCCAATTTCCACCCCTGCGATAGATAGCCACGCACATGGCCTCAGCCAATGGTGTTTAGGGAATGAATTCCCAAACCAACCTCATTTGTGCCTCTGCGATAACGCAGTGGCCACTTAATACAGGGCATTGTTCGATATGTTTGAATATTTGTTTAGCCTTCATTCACTCTGCCGTCACTTTTCTCCATCGACATTGTGAGTGTGTCCCTGTTTTCTGGGGACCCACCTCATTGATGCCTATTATCTTTACGTAAGTATGAACCCTCTCCCCACTTAGGGTCCTGATCTAAACACTGTAAAAACCCTATATACCTTTGCTCTGGAAATGGCCCTAAATAACTTACACACACACACACACACACACACACACACACACACACACAAATGCACACACATGAGGCTATGTCCTATCTGTACGACTGTGAATTGTCTTTTATTTTTCAAAGATTAGGAAGAATGAATCAAATTTTGAAACCCTGCTGCTGGTGGAGGCACCAATGTTTGTGTCTCTCATGGTTCAAAGGTTGGTTGACCCTTCATAGCTTCTTTGATTTGTGGCAAAAGCGAGACTATTTGTTGAAAGACATAATATTATAAGCCATATTTTAAATGTGACACTGTCCTGTGGTTGGGTCACAGCTCTTGCTGTGAATCAGAACAAATGCTTGAGAGGCCAGATAAAAATACTCCGCCATACTGCAGTAGAGTGCCCTTTCCTATGGCTTAGAGTCTCCAAACGTAAGTGAAGAATATGTAAAACAGATGGAAGAAGCCAGGCTCATTATTTTCACCCCAAATTAAAAAGCCACGTGTGACAGGAATTATCTAATACTGTATGTCCATTGTAGTTTGCACTCCAAATCTTAAATAAGTGATAGCAGTACAGTATTGGCATATAGAATCACAATTTCGCAGAGAGTGTGACAAATCCTTACAACAATGTCCCTAGACATTGAACTTTGGATGTGGGTTTTGGGAAGAATAATATCATGTGTTGTCACAGAGACCCCTGTAACAAGGGCCACCGCAGAGGCTTGTATGCGAGTTAATTCTACAAAATTATGAAATAAATGGACTCCTGATATGGTACATTCAGAACAACTACAACAAACCACCGAACTTCTTTTCTTCTGTCAAAGCACATTATACATTTGAGCACTTTGATACAGATGGGTTTCAAAGAATTATGATCATCCAAGTGGTCCTTTGGAGGACGACAGTTCTGTCCCGCAGCCGTCTTCCACAGACTAACCTGGGGCTGTCCTATAAGTACAGACATGTGTTGTTCCTCCTATAGATTGTTCTTCCAGAAGTGAACTATGTGGAGTTATCTGATTAGTCTCAAAATTATAAAAAAGAATTTTTGTTGGGATTTTATTCGTGAAGTGAATGAATAATTTTGATAGGAATCCTACCATTCTGTCCTTTGTGGTAGTGCCCTGCCCTCTTCAGTAGGGTCATAGAATGGGTTGTCACCAAATTCCAACTTGAGGAAGTTCCCACCAGCAAGTTCTACATGTTTGGAAGTCTCTGGAAGCCTAAAAAGGAATGTTGGCTCCCTCATGTTTTCCTGTCATCTTCCTTGGGGCCGCATCCATTCTCAAAACATTCAGCTGACCTGTTGTGTCTTTCAACACGATGCAGACACTCACTAATGTAAGACCAAAAAGAGCGGTTGTCCTTGACTCGCAGTCTGAACTGTGCTTCATAGGACTGAAGCTTGCCAGGTACAACCTTTTCCGACCTGATCTGGCGTAATTTTCACAAACTATTATATCCATGAAGAATGGAACTAAAACAGTGGTATGAGGCATCACAGTCTACAGATTGAGGGGATAATGTTGGTTTATTATATTACTATGGTAGGTGTGGCCAAGAGCACCCTACATTCAGGAGAGACTGCTTGTTATTGCCTCTGAGAAGAAGTTTCAGTTCACTGAGACTGAGATGAGTTGTTTTTTCCCCAAACCTGAGGTTCTTATAGGGACTTCTAGAGACAGGTAGAGAAGGGTTCAGGAGTCCTGTGCTGACCTTGTCTTCTGACACTGTTTGAGGAGCTGAAGGTCAGCGAGCTGCCGTAGGTTTTGGGTTGAGATTGTAATGGTGCCTTGTGTGTACTCCCCTGCTCACTCAGCAGCTCCGTCCCCCAGTGCAGTCATTTGAACCCCACAAGACTTCTTCCTTACAGGAGAGGGAGAAAAACTTCTATACAAAGAATGCTCACTATTTGTTTTCATTTATTCATTAATTTATTTACTTTACATCCCATTCATAGCTTCCCTTCCCACCTCTCTTCCCAGCTCCTTCCTCTCACCTTCCCCCCATCCATGCCTGTCCCTTTCTTCTCAGCAAAGGGGAGCTTCCCATGGATATCTACTGCCTTGGCATATCAAGTTGCAGTAGGACTAGGCACATCTCCTATTGAGGCTAGACAAGGCAGCCCAGCAGGTGAAAGAAGAAGGCAACAAAGTCAGATACAGCCCCTGCTTCTTCTGTTAGGAGTCCAGCATGAAGCCCCATCCTCATATCTCTTGCATATATGCAGAGGGAGGTTCACAGTTACAGAGCTGGTGTACTTCTCACCCAAAGTCTAGTACTGCTTCAATGCTCAAGTTATTTACTTCATGTTCATGCTCTTTATTCCCTAGCCCTAAATCATCAGACTAATCAAGGGCAAGGTAGCTATTCACTGTCACATTTGTATTTATACAAGTAATGTGTTTAGAAACATTTATGTTTAGAAATTTAGAATTCCTCTTAATTATGGAAACTCATTTGGGTAAGGGATAGGTTTCAGTGCTCTATGGTATAGCACAGCAGGATAACCACAGTTGACAGTAGTTCATCAAATACTTTAAACAGCCAG
This sequence comes from Apodemus agrarius, assembly GCA_964023405.1. Taxonomy (NCBI): domain Eukaryota; kingdom Metazoa; phylum Chordata; class Mammalia; order Rodentia; family Muridae; genus Apodemus; species Apodemus agrarius. The sequence goes on along the minus strand of OZ030020.1, from coordinate 73,211,733 downwards.
TTGAAATGATTGTTTTATGTTCCTAATATATAAAATATGATACATGACTAAGGTGATGGATGTGCATATTTCCTAGATCTTACCGTTTTGTACTTTATGCATGTATAGACACATCACATTTTATATACACGCACATGTATATATATACATATACATATATATAATTTTAAAAGTCAATAACATGCAAATATGTAGAAAAACAAATCTAAGTTTAAGAACCCCTTGGCTTCTGCTGTATTCCTTGACACGTTTCCGAACTTTCCTCTGATTTTTCACATTTTTCTTTCTTCTCTTTTGCTCAGTAACAACTGATTTATTTTCCAGGTGTCTTGCAGAACTTGATTCAGAAAAGGCAAGCACATGTCTATAAAACTATTCAATAGATTTAAGTTTTTGTTATAATTGTTTTTACCCAAGCTAGGGATAGGAGTGGTGATAGACAGACAAAAGTTTGTGTAGGAAGCAATTCACCCTCTCTGCTATGGCAGGCATCATTTATAAAGACAAGAGCCTGCAATGGTGACAATAAGACAGAGGTGCTATAAGAATATGGACAAAGCTGAGCCACAGCTGTGACATCAGTGAGATGTTAGCCAGTCAACATAGAAACTGACACTTTAGAATTCTTTTTTTTTTTGGTAAGTATCTGTCTATCTATCTATCTATCTATCTATCTATCTATCTATCTATCTATCTATCTATCTCTGTGACAGAATTTCTCTCTGTAGCTTTGGCTGTTCTTCAACTCACTCTATAGAACAAGCTGACCTCAAACTCAGAGATTCACCTGCCTCTGCTGGGGATTAAAGCTGTGCACCACCACCACTGGGTCCATGCTAGTATTTTTAATGGGATACCTCTATTATTCAAGATACTTATAGCTGGGAACTCTGTTACTTGCCACCCAAAGCTTACTAAATGAATCCCACATCTATTCTTTTCGTGTTATTCTCTTCTTGGAATGGGCATCTTTCTAGTCTCTCCAATTCAATGAAGTAGGAGGATAGGACTCAGAATACTGAAGATGGAGCCCCAATAATATTATCCATTTAGCCTCCCTAAGTACCTGTGGTTTATCATAGAGAGAATGTATTTAAACTTATAAATCAACTAACTTAAGGTTGCACAATCTAGTCTGAACACAAGAGTATGCAATTCTAGTTGTCTGCTGTTTACATTTTCCCAACTGCCTCTGTTTCTTTTTACTCTCACAATTCAACTCTAGGGAATTTAAAATTAGCACTTCTATGCTGTTCTAGTTATAGATCAGGGCCTTACTCAAGTCACATTAGAGAAGCTCAAGTAGATAAGAACACGGAGATCCACCACATATGAAGACAGTGAGAGACTTTGGAGTACTCAGTCCTAACTATGATGTCTTCATCAAACCTTCCCCTCCGGGCTCTGAGATCTATGCAGAAGTGGAGGCACATGTCGAGAGTCAGAGGGTATGCATGAATCAAAGGAAAAAGTGTCTTCCAGACACAACAGGACTGTTGCACATGTAAACTGCAACAGAGACTGCAGCAGCATGCCAAAGTCCTACAAAGATTCAAGCAAGAGGGGAGACTGAACAGAGACTCCCCACACCTAACTAAGAAGCGACCTGCATTGGTGTTCACTGGCAAGAAAGAAATTTAGTGTTCTCCAATGCATCGCCACTGGGTATATCAACCACAACTGAGGATAAGCACCATGCTCAGGTGTAGTTGGCCAACACAAAACCAACACTATGACAGTTTTTGGTAAACTTTTGTTTCAAATTGACTTTTTTGGCATTTTTTTGTCTTATTAGTTTTTTGCTTATTTTGATTCTGGCCTTCACATGCATGTTCACACACCTGTAGCCATTAATGAGAATATATCACATACACACATATATGTACACATGCAGATATTCACATGAACATACACATACATGCATGCACACATGCACATATGCACATAAACACACACATGCACGCACATATGCACATATACACATGAACACATACATGCATGTGCACATGCACATATGCATATGAACATGCACACACATGCATGTGCAATGCACATATGCATACGAACATGCACACATGCACACATGCACATATGCACATGAACATACACACATGCATGCACACATGCACATATGCACACAAGCATCCACACACACATACCCACAAAGATGGATAAGGCTTAAAAATGCCTAACATGATAAAGAAAATTTGATATCACAGAAAATATTTATGGATTTCTAGGAATATCTCTATATTGTAACTTCTTAAGAACTAAGGTTTCTGTGATTAGTGGTGCTTAGTAATCTCCATATGTCTTCATTGCATTTTCCATATTGCATGTGTAAGGAACTAATTTTAGAAATATAAAGTATGCACAATGAACTGGGATCATATTCAAACCTAACACAAAGGAAAGATATACATGAGTTGAACTGTTCAAATCCATCCGTATCATCTACTATAATTTGAGGACACCTTCTAACTCCTAGACCCAGTAAGTATTCACAGGTTCTGAGTGCTTCACAGTATGATGGACAAGGAAGGAGAAGTGTGGCCACAGGAGACAGACAGTCCTGGGTCCTTGCTCAGGGTACCCGGCAGGCTCCAAATCACCACAACTCATGGTCCCAGAACACTGATTTTTCTTAATGAAAGAGATATTAGGCAGTGAAACATTTTGTAGCAATTCTTCTAAAAGGCAGACAAAGTGACATGGACAGCTTTATTAACAATCTGAAATATCATTTGGACTGCACATGTGTTTTAAAATTATTCTTTATTACAAAGAAATACTTATGTATATAAATGAAATATTTTTTTAAGTTGTGATAGATTTAAATATTTTAAAAATCGTCCTTTATTATTATTTTTTCCTGCCTGGTCTGATTTCCATCGTGTTGCCCGGTGAAGCCTGGAATGCATGGCGTTCTTTCTCTTTGCATTCTCAGGTGTTTGGATTACACATGTGCACCATGACACTGAGCTATTCTTTCAGTACATAGCTCTGTGGAATTAAGTCATTCATAAAACTCAGCCGTCAGCACCACCTTCTACAGAAACTACTCATCTTTTGAAACAGAAACTGCTCTCATTAAGAACAGAGTTATGCAGATTCCCCTTCTGGTGTCTGGAAACCACCATTTTGTCTTTTGCTTCTGGAATTTGACTCTTCCAAATACCTAATATTAAGGGAATGATACAATCTTTATCTTCTCTGCTTACTAGTTTATTTCATTCAAAAAATTTAAGCATATGTTAGAGTTTCTTTTGTTTTTAAGTTTAATGATATTCCATTGTATGCATTAATATATTTGGGTTTCTACCCATTTATCAGTGGATATTCCGGCTGCTGTCCCTGTTTAGTTATAAATAATAGTGGTAAGAGTGCAGAGATGCATGCTCTTTGTGTGCCTGATGTCAATTATTTTGGGTATATGATCAGAGGTGCAACACCTGAATTACATATTAATTCTATATTCAACTTTATGGGAAATCACAATGTTTACTACAGCAGAGCAATTACTTTATAAAGCCATCATAAGTATGACAGAATTATAATTTTTCCATGTTATCACCAACATTTGCTATTCTCATTGTTTCATTGTTTAATGATAGGCATTCTGATGAATGTTAAATAGTACTACATTGTGATTTTTACTTAAATCACTCTAACAACTATTGAAATTGAAAATCCCTTTCTTTCTTTCTTTCTTTCTTTCTTTCTTTCTTCCTTCCTTCCTTCCTTCCTTTCTTTCTTTTTTTCTTTCTTTCTTTCACTAGAGATCAAACCCAGGGCCCTCTTCATCATAACCATAATCCCACTATTGAACAGTATGCAACTTCTGAAAAATAACTTATTGGATATTTGTCTGTCTTCTGTGGAGGTGTGTTTATTCAAGTGCACTTCCTGTTTTTGGATTGAGAGCTGTTTTTCTGAATAATGATAGGTGATAGGAGTTCTTTATAGAGTCTAGATATGAATCATATACTATCTTGTAGATTGCAAATACCTTTTATTATTCTGTATAGGTGTTTTGTTCTGTTCATAGTGTCCTCTGATATATAGAAAGTTTTCATTTCTGTGCTATGCAATTTAGCTGTATGTCTGTTGTTATTGTTCTTCTATGCTTCTGTTGTGATTCCCTAGAAATTACTGCTAAATCATACACAAGGCTTTACTTCTACTGTTCCTCTATAATTTTATAGATGTTTGATCTACGTGGAATTACTTTTATAAGTAGTATTAGATTATATTATTGTACAAGTGTGGTAAAAACATTCTTTTGCATTTGGATATTCTGTTTTCCTGTCAACTATTGTGAAAAACACGCAATAGTTCATTTACAGTTCTATCTCCTTTGTGTGTTTTCTTGAGCACAGAGAAAACTAGGAACACCAGATAAGGGAATTTAGTTAGCTACCACTGTTTGAGTTACTAAAGGCAACGCTTGTGAGAAGCAACCCTGAGTATTTAATTAACTCCCTGAAATTTGTTTGCTTATTTATACTCTACCATGGATTCATCCCTCTGAATAATACTACTCTACACCACAAGATTGGACAGTTAACCAGATAGAAGGATCCCACTCTTTAGAAGTTTAAGTTATGGTGATCTGTCACTTGAGTGTGGGATTGCATAACAAAGCCAGCTTCTTGGACAAATTATTCTGTCCCCCAAACTATGGATTCCTTTCCTTTGTTTTTAAAAAAAAACTCTTAGTGAGTATATATTGCTTAAATATTAGTCCACAGATGCTATATTGTCCCACCAAGAAGTAAAATTCTTCAGCCTAAATCAAGGCATAGTTAAAAGGACTAATTTTCCTATGAAATATCAAAAACAAAAATAAGTAAAAAAAATTGAAACAGTGGTCTTCAGGACATTCAGCCTCAGCTAATGAAAGAAGGTTTTCCTAAAAAAAGGCAGAGAAACAGCATGAACCCAATGAATGATTGTTTTAAATTAATAGCATTTTTAAACTATGTCACATTAAAGCTAAGTCTACTGCAAGTCCACCATACTGCCTGTGTAGTTTAGTGTCTGGAGAGATGAAAACATGCATATAGATCAGATACTGAACTCTCAAGACACACAGATAAATAAGTTCGGACTTCCTTGGAAGGTGCCAGAGTTTGTTATTTTTCTTAGGCTGTCAACTGTCTGTCAAAAATCAACGTAAGGGAGAAAGAGGGTTTTAAGTCACAGTTTAAGAAGGGGTACCATGAAATATGGCAAGGAAGGTCTTAGCTGTGGGAAGTTGAGCAGATGATCACACTGGATGCAAGATCAGGAAGCTCAGTGCAAAAGGGAGCTCCAGGCAGGCGCTATCTCCTGAAGAAAATAATAACCTTCTCCAACAAGGCTCCCAGCTGAGGACCCAGTGTTCAAACACATGAACCCTCAGAGCTATTTAATATTAAAAAGATAACAATAACTTCTGAGTTTTCCATGGAACACAGATCACTAAGTATATGTGAGGAAACTGTCAGAGGACCTGGTAAGAAAATGCCAGGATCAGAGAATATGGCACCAATTCCCACCAAGCTGACTATAATACCTGATTCAAAGGTCACAGGGTAGAACACTCACAAGGTAGGCATGCAGAATAATCAGCTACATTAATCATTGCTCTGGTTCCATGTATCAACCCCCCAAAGCAGCAATCTCCCATACCAAACTGTTTCTAAGTAATGAGCCAGAATGAAGCTCAGGCAGTCAGCATACAACAGAGTCCAGTATGTAACCCAAAACTGCCAGATGTCTGAGAAACAAAATCTATGATGGAGAAAAAGTAGCCAGTTGAACCCGAACGTGAACTGACAGAGATGCAGTATGTAGAGATAATGAAGATAAAGAAAAACCAAATTTCTATTGATTTTAAAATGCTACAACTGGGATAAACAATGCACCAATGGTATTGAAAGCATAGGAGACAACACAGATAAACTAAAATATGAAGAGATGTGGGATCTGAGTTGTAACTACAACCACTTTAATTTAGCATCTTTTAAGAAAAGAATCAAAGAAACAGTTGAAACAATGGTGAGATATTTTCCAAACTCAACAATAATTATCCAACAATATCAATGAATTCTAAGGATAGGAAATATGAGTATCATATATAGTGGTTAAATTGCTCAAACTCAGTGAACAAGAATATTGCTCTTTAAAATAAATGTGGGAAGGAAATTAATCATTTTACAGAGGGGAAAGTAAAGGTGGCACAGATTACCTAGAATTCTATACCCAGCACAAATAACTTTTAAAGAGAAAGATTTTTCAAACATAGTAAATAAAAAATTTGTCATTCACAAACCAGCACCTGAGAAAACAGAGAGGAGATGTGTGTCATAATGCACACTCAAGTTTCTAGCACTCAGGATGCTGAGACAAGGGGTTAGGAGTACTGTCCTGCTTGAACTAGTAAGACTCTGGCTCAAAACAAAAAACAAATCTAACTCATAAATAAAATAGAAATTAAAACTTCAAACACGAACAGAAAAATCTTGAAATTGTTTAAGAACAATGGATCATACAGGGATGAAAAGAATGAGAAATAACTTTCATGAATACGTTATTACTATTATTCTATTACCTAACATCACTTAATGCAATTATTTAGAAAATTTACTTGTATAATGTGTAAAGGTTTCTCAAAACTTAACAGTAAGTATAAAAAGGGTGGGGGATTACTATCACAAATGATTCATAACTGAAGAGGTGGAACTTAATTCCCTGAATTCATTAAATGTTTTATACATTACCATCTTTATACTTAATGACATACAAATATTATGTCTCAATAAGATTATTTGGAAACTCAGCCTTAAAAAAATAAATGAAACAATATGCAAAACAATGAAACTTGTTGATAAAGAGGGTATAGGTTTCATCAGTACCAATGAGGGAGAGGCATGGAATTAAAATGGCAAGAAACATATTACAATGGCTAAAACTAACAATAAGTTATTAAAACAAATGCCAATGAGAATACAGAAAAACTACCTTACAAATCTATTTATTAAAGAAATATTAAATGTTTCAACCACTTCAGAAAATAGTAAAATTAAAACCTGAGCAATCAATTAACAATAAAACTATGGACGGTTAGGTGCACTATTCACATCGAAACCTGAACCCAGTTTCCATAGCAGCTTTTGTTCATAACTCCAGTTTGGGAACATCAAAAGCACCCTTCAGAATGGCAGCAGGTAAATAAAGATGGCGCATCCACACTGTAGAATACAAACAACAAAAAATTTAGTCTGCATGCATATTGTTGGCATTTCCTCTAGGCGCCACCCAGCACTGACCCTGCAACAGTCAGGTAGGACTCTCCATCTCCCCTTCCTCTCCTCTCCCCTGCCCATCCCCCTTCCTCTCCCTTTCCCCCTCTTCCTCCCCCTCCTCCAACCCCTGCCTCTCTCTCATAAGGGACCAAAGAATGATACCCCAGACACAAAGACTCAAATCGTATGTAAACGCAAGGAGTGTTGTATTCTGCAAAAGTACCGCATGCCGGCTTCTCCCCATTACCAAGATAGACAACCCAGTGAGCTTGCAGCCTGATTTAAAGCACATTAGGGAATTCCCGGGTAGGTGGGTGACCTCTATATTTATCTGTTGGGTCTATCTCTATGGACATTGCATTTACGGGGTGTAGGGGCTGGAAACTTGCTTGTTGAGGAAGTAGCTGAGGAAGTTTGGAAACTTGTGCTGATCCATTGTCCTTGCCTCAGGCTAGGCTGGCTTCTGAGGACCGAACTTGACAGGAATTGCCCAGTTCTTTGAAACAGGGATTTTCTGTTATCTGTTAAGGCCTGGTCTCCTTAACTGCCAGTCTGAAGTTTCTCATGAAATCAGCCTAGCCTTCTCTCTCTCTCTCTCTCTCTCTCTCTCTCTCTCTCTCTCTCTCTCTCTCTCTCTCTCTTCACCAAGTGTCCCCAACTGTATCCTCCCCTCTTTCTCTTTTCTCTCTTTCAGTTCTTCCCTGGCTCCCTTTCTTTGCCTCTACCTGCTCCTCCAGTCCCACATAAACTATTTATATTAGGCCTGTTGTGTGGCTTGATTGTTTAAGGGGACACCTCGGCAGGGTCTGCCAAGCCCCACGCTTCTCACGCCCCCGTTTTATAAAACAAAACACAGGTAACAACAGTTCATTGGCTCAAGAAAAATTACGGTAAATGAAAATAATAAAGTTATGACACAGAGACTCCATCAATGCTTTCCAGAAGTTGGACATTGTTTTGTAATAGCTTCCTCCCAGATCGAAACGTTCTATCCTACAGGGAAGCTCTTTAAGCAGAGAAGCAAACAACTCAAAATTGCTTCAGGAATCCAGGAAACACCTGGTTCACCAAACCCCTTGCCTAGGACTACAAAGAAGGCTCTCCCATGAGCCCAGAGAAGCAGAAAGCAGCAGCACTGCCTGAAAGAGATTTAATCCAACTGAGTCACTTTGAAGGGGGCACTGTGTGCACCAGGTTCCCAGCTTCCTGAGGTGTACTGGGTGGGGTAGGTCCTAGTGATTCAGCTGTCTTTGAATCATTTCTACTCCTGTAAGTAACTCCTCACCCATATTGCTGTAAGTAAGCCTAGTAAAACGTATTGGCTCACCGAATTGGCCTCTGGTGGGATCTATACCTTTTTCTGTCTTGGGCTTCCTATCTGGGTTAACGGACATGCATGTAATGTCTCCGAAGAAAAAGTTTTGTCATGCGACAGAGATGGTGACAGCGATGGGAAAGGTGAGGGCAATGAGTGAAATGAAGGACCACACCAGGAAAACTGATTGGGGGTGGATTACATGAAAACATTATTACTTTTGCACCTTCTTAGTTATATACAATTATCTCAAAATTTATTATAAAGAACCACATGATTACTTGTGGTTTTCTGTTACTGTTTCCATCTGTTGCAACACAGGCCTTTGCAAGAAATAAGTTTTTTTTTTTATAACATATGACTTTATTTTTTTAATGTTTAGATATTTTCTTTATTTACATTTCTAAAGTTATCCCCTTTCCTTCTTTCCCCTCTGAAAACCCCCTCTGCCATTCCCCCTCTCCCTGCTCACCACCCCATCCACTCCTGATTCCCTATCCTGGCATTCACCTGTACTGGGGCATCGAGTCTTTTCAGGACCAAGGGCCTCTCCTCCATTTGATGCCCAACAAGGCCATCCTCTGCTACATATGCACCTGAATGCATAAAGGTTTCTTGAAACTCAACAATAATTGTAAAAGAAACTAGTTTTTCAAATGGGCAAGATTCAAACAAACATTTCATTAGAATGTCTGTATTGTCACACATGTAATAGTGGTTGGATGTATTAGTCCTTAAGGTCAAGAATCTAAAACTACACTAAGATATTATTACATGACTGCTTCTGGAAGTTTGACCAGATCAAGTACCATTTAGCCTATGAAGACATCGGAACTTCAGTAATTTGGTTGTAACATAAAAAAGTTTGGCCACTCTAGAAAACTGAGAAACTATTTCTAAATTAAATATGCACTTAGCATATGGCCCAGCTACTGTATTTGTAGGTGATATAAATGTATATAACTGTTCAAAGTTTTGTTTCTGTGTTCTTGTACCAGTTTATTAATGACATTTTTAGACTAGCAATAGCTCAAAGGCCTCTAGTATCTGAAAAAGTAAACTGGTTTTGGGATGTCTACATAAAGGTTACCTACTTCACAGTAGACTAGAATGAATAAAGGAACTTTTAAGCCCAGTGTGCGTGTGCATGTGCGTGCATGTACACGTGTGTGTGTGTGTGTGTGTGTGTGTGTGTGTGTGTAACCTGAAAAATACTTGCAGAAAGGAAGAAACCAAAGGACCTATCTTTTAGGGTTTGATATTTATAAAATTTCAAAAATGCAAGCCAGTTAATGGTGATAGAAAGCAGGAAAGTGGGATCATAGACGTTTAGAGTCAGAGAAGACAAAGGGGAGCGTGGATGTGCGAACAGTTTGGAAAGATTAGTTGTTATTTTGGCTTTTTGATTTCTCAGCAGGAATCGGGCATTTTGTTTTATTATCTGTTAGTTCTTCTTTGAGTTAAAAGTGTTTGGTTTTTTGAGAAAGGGTTTTTCCCGTGTAGTCCTGGCTGTCCTGGAACTCACTCTGTAGACCAGGCTGGCCTCAAACTCAGAAATCCGCCTGCCTCTGCCTCCCAAGTGCTGGGATTACAGGCGTGCGCTACCACGCCCGGCTCGAGTTAAAAGTGTTTTTAAAGAATCAAGATGGAGTTGGTTTTCCTCCTCCTTGTGGCTGCTCCAGCTAGGATTTGGACTTCCATTATGTCTGACCTCTCCTTGTGCACTAGAACACTTGACTTCTAGTGCTCTGCTCTGAGCGGTTGTGTGAAAAGTATGGCTGTCCTGGGTCTACTATTCTGGAGAGATCTAGTAGCAAGGCCACATGGGAAAATTCAGACGCCAGCGGTCTGAGCTGAGACTGTTAATCTAATTGTAGCTGTTTCATACCATTACGCGTTGGCATGACTTGTTACTCAGCAATAGGTGACCAGGAGGTTACCTACTCTCTTTTCTCCATGCTTTTAGCAGGATTTGACCTTTTCAAAAAAGATGTTTTGTTAATGAGCCAGGAAATGTCATTGCAAATGTATATGAATGTGGGGTGTGTGGATTTGTGTGATTTTAGGTGTTGTTCCTTCTCTGTCTCCCTTACTATTGTGCTACAGAATCTCTCACTAACATGGAGCCAGTGATCCTCCTGCCTCTGTGCTGCTCCCACAGTCATGGTTTCCAGGATTGTGCTCCACAATGCAGATGTGTGCAGCTACACCTAGCTTTTTCATGAGTGCAGGTCTTCCCGCTTGCTCAGCAAGCCTCTTCCCCACTGGGACATCTCCCCAGTCTCATCGTTTGCTCCAGATGCAGTACTACAGCCTGTCACAGATTAAGTGTGTATATTATAAAGCTGTGTTCTATTGCTTGAGCTCTAGCTTTGAGTTTAGAAAATAAACTAGCTATGTCTACTGGTGGGATGAATCACTAGACTTAGTCTAACATCTTCAAATTCAGTGAAGTAGTTTGGACTCTGCAAAGGGTTTAAGAGACATGCCTTGGCTCTTGGTATATGTGTGATATCTCATTATGATACAGGGACAATTCGGCCTATACCTTATATTCTGCATGTAACATGTATTGATTTTTATTATAGTTAGGATTATAGCTTCCTCCACATAATGTCAAAGGTACAGTTTGTGTGTATGCTGTATGTATGTGTGCATGATTATCCTGTCAACACTGAGCCAAAAGCAAAACAACATAAGAGCTCTTATTTGTTATTAGACAACCCAACGCTGCTGCTGAACAAACTGCCTGCGTGTTTTCATTTAGGAGTATCATTTCATGTATGTTTTCCAAGTATTTTTGTAGTTTGAAATAATCATAGCCATGGGACTGTGTGAAGATGATGTAGGGTGGTTCCGAAGGTCTTATTGTTGGGAGCTGATGTAATCATACATGCTAGCTAACAGAATCAGATTATGTAATTAGTTAGATAATCCAGCAATTAATAGCTTTATAGGATGCAAAAACCTGAAGTGGAATTCCCCACACTTTTATGACTGAAGTAAATTGTTGCATATGAAACCCTTTTCATGCTGTTCAATACATTTTGAAGCTAGGGTCTAGTAAGTTGAGTGTTACACGGTGATGAAATTTGCTCCTACTGGCTCACATGAGCCAACTCTTAGTACTTCTTTGTAATTTCTCATCCTGTCACATCATATTGGGAGTTAAAAGTCAGCTACAATGGTAGTGTTTATATCACAAAATGGCAAATTCTGAATGCCAAGCCTCCATTCTATCTATGCTCTTTAAGATTCCCAGAACAGGTTATGTCTCGACCACAATCTTTGCTCCCAGATGGACAGGACAGGCAACACCAGGTACACAGAGAAATCCCAAGTTTAGCATTGCTTGGGTCACAGCCCGCCAGGCTTCTACCTGCTCCCAAGTCCTGGGCAGCTCTGTGGGTCATCTGTGTGCCAGCCCTGTCATTGGTCATTTGCCCTGGAAAGGGTCCCCACAGCCTCTGCCATTTTAGCTCCCAGACAGACCATACAGGCAAATCCAGATACAGAGAGAGGACTCTGAGTATAACATTGCTTGGGACAAGGTACACCAGGGCTCCAATGGCACCCAAGAGTAGGACAGCCCATCAGCAATCTGTGCCAGGGGAAACCCAGTCATCCAGAAGAACAGAAATAGCTTTACAGGCTTACAGGAGGTTCAAGAATCAGACAGCAACAACAGGACCAACTAACGCCAGAGATAACCAGATGGCAAAAGGCAAACAAAGGAACGTTACTAACAGAAATCAAAGCAATATGGGCAGCATCTGAACCCAATGCTCCAACAATAGCAAGTCCTAGATACCCCAACAAACCAGAAAAATAAGATTTGGATTTAAAATCACTGGTCATGATGCTGCTAGAGAAGCACAAGAGGGACATAAATAAATCTCTTAAAGAAATACAGAAGAACATGAATCAAAATGTAGAAGCCCATATAAGGGAAACAAAAATAATTTAAAGAAATTCAGGAGAATATGGGTCAACAAATAGAAGCCAATACAGAGGAAATGCAAAAATCACTTAAAGAAACACAGGAGAACTTGGGTCAACAGGCAGAAATCATGAAAGAGGAAACACAAATATCTCTTAAATAATTACATGAAAACACAAACAAACAAGTGAAGGAACTGAGCAAAGCCATGAAGGATCTAAAAACAGAAGTAGAAACAACTAAGAAATCACAAAGGGACACAACTTAGGAGATAGAAAACCTTGGGAAGAAATCAGGGGTCATAGATGCAAATATCAACAACACAATACAAGAGATAGAAGAAAGAATCTCAGATGCTGAAGATACCATAGAAACTCTTGTCTCAACAGTCAAAGAAAATGCAAAATGCAAAAAGTTTGTAACCCAAAACATCCAGGAAATCCTGGACACAATAAGACCAAACCTAAGGATTATAGGTATATTTGAGAGTGAAGATTTATAACTTAAAGGGCCAGCAAATATCTTCAACAAAATTATGGAAGAAAACTCCCCTAACCTAAAGAGAGAGATGCACATGAACAAACAAGTCTACAGAACTTCAAACATACTGGACCAGAACAGAAATACCTCCAGTCACATAATAATCAAAACCCAAAATGTACTAAACAAAGAAAGAATATTAAAGGCAGTAAGAGAAAAAGGCCAAGTAACATATAAAGGAAGACCTATCAGAATTACATCAGACTTCTCACCAAAGACCAAGAAAGCTAGAAGATACTGGGCAGATGTCATGCAGACAGTAAGAGAACACAAATGCCAGCCAAGACTACTATACCCAGCAAAACTCTCAATCACCATAGATGGGGAAACCAAGATATTTCATGACAAAACAAAATCTACACAATATCTTTCCACAAACCCAGCCCTACAAAGGATAATAGGTGGAAAATGCCAACACAAGGAGGGAAACTACATGCTGGAAAAAGCAAGATAGTAACCTTCTTTCATCAAACACAAAAGAAGATAACCACACAAACATAAAAATAACATCAAAAATGACAGGAAGTAATAATCACTATTGCTTAATATCTCTTAACACCAATAGATTCAATTCCCCAATAAAAAGACATAGACTAACAGACAGGATATGTAAACAGGACCCTACATTTTTCTGCATACAGGAAACACACCTCAGTGTCAAAGACAAACACAACTTCAGAGTAAAAGACTGGAAAACAATTTTACAAGCAAATTGTGTCAGGAAACAAGCCAAACTAGCCATTCTCATCAGATAAAAATTATTTTCAACCTAAAGTCATCAAAAGGGACAGGGGAGGACACTTCTTACTGGTCATAGGAAAAATCCACCAAAAAGAATTCTCAATTCTGAATATCTATGCTCCAAATGCAAGGGCACACTCATTCATAAAAGAAACTTTACTAAAGCTCAAAGTACACATTGCACCTAACACAATAATTGTGGGTGACTTCAACACTTCACTCTCCTCAATGGACTGATCAGGAAAACAGAAACTAAACAGGGACACAGAGAAACTAATTGAAGCTTTGGACCAATTGGATTTAACAGATTTATATAGAACATTTCATCCTAAAGCAAAAGAATATACCTTTTTCTCAGCATCTCATTTTACTTTCTCCATAATTGACCATATAATTGGTCACAAGACAGACCTCAACAGATATAAGAAGATCGAACTCATCCCATGCCTCCTAGCAGATCACTATGGAGTAAGAGTGGTCTTCAATAGCAATAAAAGCAACAATAAGCCCATATAGACATGGAAACTGAACAATACACTACTCAATGACACCTTGGTCAAGGAAGAAATAAAGAAAGAAATCAAAGACTTTTTAGAATTTAATGAAAATGAAGGCACAACTTACCCAAATCTATGGGACACAATGAAAGCAGTGCTAAGAGGAAAACTCATAGCCCTGAGTGCTATGAGTTCCATATAGAAGCTGAAGAGAGCATACGCTAGCAGCTTAACAGCACACCTGAAAGCCCTGGAGCAAAAAGAAGCTAATACCCCAAGAGGAGTAGAAGACAGGGAATCATCAAACTCAGGGCTGAAATCAATCAAATAGAAATAAAGAGAACCATACAAAGAATCCTCAAAACCAGGAACTGGTTCTTTGAGAAAATAAACAAGATAGATAAACCCTTAGCCAGAATAATCAGAGGGCACAGAGACAGTATCCAAATTAACAAAATTAGAAATGAAAAGGGAGATATAACAACAGATACTGAGGAAATTTAAAAAATCATCAGATCCAACTACAAAAGCCTATACTCAACACAACTGGAGAATCTGGAGGAAATAGTTAATTTCCAAGATAGATACCAAATACGAAAATTAAATCAGGATTAAATAGATCATCTGAACAGTTCCATAACTCCTGAAGAAATAGAAGTGGTCATTGAAAATCTTCCAACCCAAAACAAAACAAAACAAAACAAAAAACAAAAACAACAACAAAAACAAACAAACAAAAACAAAACAAAACAAACAAAAAAACCACAGGACCAGATAGTTTTAGTGCAGAATTCTATCAGACCTTCAAAGAAGACTTAACACCAATACTCTTCAAACTATTCCACAAAATAGAAACAGAAGGAACACTACCCACCTAATTCTATGAAGCCACAATTACACTGATACCAAAACCACACAAAGATTCAACAAAGAAAGAGAAATTCAGACCAATTTCCCTAATGAATATCGATGCAAAAATAGTCAATAAAATTCTTGTTAACCGAATCCTAGAACACATCAAAAAGATGATTCACCATGATCAAGTAGGCTTCATCTCAGAGATGCAGGGATGGTTCAATATACAGAAATCCATCAATGCAATACACTACATAAACAAACTCAAAGAAAAATCCACATTATCATTTCATTATATGCTGAAAGGCTTTTTACAAAATTCAGCAACCTTTCATGCTAAAAGTCTTGGAAAGAACAGGAATTCAAGGCCCATACCAAAACATAGTAAAAGCAATATACAGCAAACCAGTAGCCAACATCAAAATAAATGGAGAGAAACTTGAATCAATCCCACTAAAATCAGGGACTAGACAAGGCTGCTCCCTCTCTTCATATCTTTTTAATATAGTACTTGAAGTTCTAGCTAGAGCAATTAGACAACAAAAGTAGGTCAAAGGGAAACAAATAGGAAAGGAAGAAATCAAACTATCACTTTTTGCAGATGATATGATAGTATACTTAAGTGACCCAAAAACACTCCACCAGAGAACTCCTACAGCTGATAAACAACTTCAGCAAAGTGGCTTGTTATAAAATCAACTCAAGCAAATCAGTAGCCTTCCTATATTCAAAGGATAAACAGGCTGAGAAAGAAATTAGAGAAATGACACCCTTCACAATAGCCACAAACTATATAAAGTGTCTTGGTAAGACTCTAACCAAACAAGTGAAAGATCTGTATAATAAGAACTTCATTTCTCTGAAGAAGGAAATTGAAGAAGCCCTCAGAAAATGGAAAAATCTTCCATGCTTGTGTATTGGCAGGATTAATATAGTAAAAATGACCATCTTGCCAAAAGCAATCTTTAGATTCAATGCAACCTAATGAAAATCCCAAATCAATTCTTCATTGAGTTAGACAGAGCAATTCTCAAATTCATCTGGAAACAAAACCCAGGATAGTTAAAACTATTCTCAACAGTAAAAGAACTTCTGGGGAAATCAGTATCCCAGACCACAAGCAGTACTACAGAGCAATAGTCTTAAAAACTGCATGGTATTGGTACAGTGACAGTCAGGTTGATCAAGGGAATAGAATTCAAGACCCAGAAATGAACCCACACAACTATGGTCACTTGATCTTTGACAAAGGAGGTAAAACCATCCAGTGGATAAAAGATAGTCTTTTCAACAAATAGTGCTGGTTCAACTGGAGGTCAGCATGCAGAAGAATGCAAATCGATCCAATCTTTTCTCCTACTAAGCTCAAGTCCAAGTGGATCAAGGACCTCCACATAAAACCAGACACACTGAAACTAATAGAAAAGAAACTGGGGAAGGGCCTTGAGCACATGGGTACAGGGGAAAAGTTTCTGAACTGAACACCAATAGCTTATGCACTAAGATCAAAAATTGACAAATGGGACCTCATAAAATCACAAAGTTTCTGTAAGGCAAAAGACACCTTCAAAAGGACAAAAAGGGCAACCTTCAAATTGGGAAAAGATCTTCACCAACCCTACATCAGACAGAGGGCTAATACCCAATATATACAAAGAACTCAAGAAGATAGACTACAGAGAGCCAAATAAGCCTATTAAAAAAGGGGGTACGGAACTAAACAAAGAATTTTCCCCTGAAGAATTTTGAATGCCTGAAAAACACCTTAAGAAATGCTCAGCATCATTAATAATTAGAGAAGTGCAAATCAACACAACCCTGAGATTTCACCTCACACCAGTCAGAATAGCTAAGATTAAAAACTCAGGAGACAGCAGGTGTTGGCAAGGATGTGGAGAAACAGTAACACTCCTCCACTGCTGTGGGGATTGCAAGCTGGTACAACCACTCTGGAAATCAGTCTGGTGGTTCCTCAGAAAACTGGGCATGACACTTCCAGAGGATCCTACTATATCACTCCTGGGCATATACCCAGAGGATTCCCTGGCATGCATTAAGGACACATGCTCCATTATGTTCATAGCAGCCTTATTTATAATAGCCAGAAGCTGGAAAGAACCCAGATGCCCCTCAATGGAGGAATGATACAGAAAATCAGGTATATTTACACAATGGAACACTTCTCAGCAATTAAAAACAATGAATTTCTCTGGAAGTATCATGCCCAATTTTCTTAGGAACCGCCCTACTGATTTCCAGAGTGGTTGTACCAGCTTGCAATCTCACCAACAGTGGAGGAGTGTTTCTCTTTCTCCACATCCTCACCAGCATCTGTTGTCTCTTGAGTGTTTAATCTTAGCCATTCTGACTGGTGTGAGGTGAAATCTCAGGATTGTTTTGATTTGCATTTCCCTGATGACTAGTGATGTTGAACATCTGTTAAGGTGCTTCTCAGCCATCCAAATTTCTTCAGGTAAAAATTCTTTGTTTAGCTCTGTACCCCATTTTTAATAGGGTTATTTGGTTCTCTGGGGTCTAACTTCTTGAGTTCTTTGTGTATATTGGATATTAGCCCTCTGTCAGATGTGGGGTTGGTGAAGATCTTTTCCCAAGTAGTTGGTTGCTGATTTGTCCTTCTGACTGTGTCCTTAGCTTTACAAAAACTTTATAATTTTATGAGGTCCCATTTGTCAATTCTTGATCTTAGATCATAAGCTATTGGTGTTCTGTTCAGGAACATTCCCCCTGTGCCCATGTCCTCCAGGGTCTTCCCCAGTTTCTTTTCTATTAGTTTCAGTGTGTCTGGTTTTATGTGGTGGTCCTTGATCCACTTAGAATTGATCTTTATACAAGGAGATAAGAGTGGATCAATTCTCATTCTTCTGCATGCTGACCTCCAGTTTAATCAGTACCATTTGTTGAAGAGGCTATCTTTTCCCACTGGATGGTTTTAGCTCCTTCATCATAGATAAAGTGACCATAATTCTGTGGGTTCATTTCTTCATCTATTCTATTCCATTGATCTACTTGCCTGTCACTGTACCAATACCATGAAGTTTTTAACACAATTGCTCTGTATTACTGCTTATTCCCCTGCATGCAACAAAGAAACATTCTCCATTATGTTCATAGCAGCCTTATTTATAATAGCCAGAAGCTGGAAAGAACCCAGATGTCCCTCAATGAAGGAATGGATGCAGAAAATGTGGTATATTTATACAATGGAATACTACTCAGCAATTAAAAACAATGAATTCATAAAATTTGTAGGCAAATAGTTGGAGCTGGAAAATATCATCCTAAGTGAGTTAACCTAATCACAAAAGAATACACATAAAATGCAATCACTGATAAGTGGATATTAATTAACCCAGAAGCTTTGAATACTCAAGTTACAATTAGCAAATCATATGATTCCCAATAAGAAGGAAGGAGAGGGCCCTAGTCTTGAAAAGACTTGATCCAGTATCATAGGGGAGTACTAGAACAAAAAAATGGTGTGTGTGTGTGTGTGTGTGTGTGTGTGTGATTGGGGATTGGCTGGAGGGAAGAGGACTTATGGGATATATGGTGAGGGGAGGACTGGGAAAGGGGAAAGCGTTTGGAATGTAAACAAAGAATATAGAAAAAAACAATGAATTCATGAATTTCTTAGGCAAATGGTTAGAACTGGATAATATCATCCTAAGTGAGGTAACCCAATCACAAAAGAACACACATGGAATGCAGTCCCTGATAAGTGGATAATAGCCCAGAAGATCTGAATATCCAAGACACAATTAGCATATCAAATGATTCCCAAGAAGAAGGAAGGAGAGGGCCCTGGTCCTGGAAAGGCTTGCTGCAACATTGTAGGGGATTACCAGAACAGAGAAATGGGAGGGTTAATTGGGGAATGGGCAGAGAGAAGAGGGCTTATAGGATTTATGGGGAGGGGGGAACTTGGAAAGAAGAAATCATTTGGAATGTTAACAAAGAATATAGAAAACAAAACAAAACAAAAGATTCCCAGAACAGATTAACAAAATGTATCAGCACAACCCTAGTTATATCTTTGCGTACTCAGATAAAAATCAATTTAGGTAGATGTATCTAAACTGAGAATGATTTGATTCATGATGAACTGTATGAGAAATTGAGGGTAATGCCAAATGCTAGGAGTTCAAGTGAATATAGAAAAGAAAATATACAAGTTATCAGTTATTAATATTGTACACATGCATATATTTCTTTGTTTCCAGATTCTGCTAATTCACATGGGACAATAATGAGCTTTTCTGAAGGAGAGGAAAAATAAAGAGTTTGGTGGTGAGAGTTTTGTGCCACCAACTTTCAGTGTGCAAGACAGGCAAGTTGAGTTCTGAGGGCCAAGTGTCATGCTAAGGCCAGGCTTGAACCCTCAAAGTTAAAAGTAAGGAAACTTTAGGAAGATTTCCATGAATATAGGTAAATGTTAAATAGTAAAGGTGAGAGTTTGTAGGCCTATACTAGTCAAAGCCTAATTTAATAAGGATTCTCAAATGTTTTGAAATCCCCCTTCTAGCCTACCATCCAAAGGTAGAGGATGAAAGATGGTAAACAAGACAATGGGATGTGGATCAGTTTAGAAGTACTTCTTTAGGGAGATTCCAATTTCTGTTGTCAGGATACTAGCAGTCTAATTCAGTAGTGTCAGGATATCAACAGTCCAGTTCAAAAGTGTCACCAAACACAAATCAACAGTGACATCAAAATCCAGCAGAAACAGCCAGGCATCCACCAAATCCATATAAGTCAATAGGAGAAACCAAAACCAGCCAGAATGCCAGGAAAATTTCCCACCTCTCCTCTCTCAACAAAGTGAAGATTAGAGAAGACCAGAGAACAATAAAGTGTTGCAAGGCTAGCTATGCAAGCACACTGTAACTGTGTGCTGGTCTTCATTGTACTCTCTCCAAACATTGTGTCCTCTCATGGGTCCGCTTCAGCAAAAACATCACATGAGTCTGCATCACATGAGATAGTTAGATATTTCCACTTCAAGAGCTGAAAGGTACAGAGGGAAAATTAATTGTAAGTAACATGAATGCAGGTTCAATTTGATATTACTTTAAACTATACTGTGCTCAGTAACAAACATTAAAACCCGTGTATCGCTATTATAGAAAAAGTCAATATTTAAATATTTAAATATTTAAATAGAGAATATTCATGTTGGAAAATAATGTTCCTCTCTGAATGCTCTGATAATTAGTTAAGCAACATATAACATGCAGATGTTCTAATACTGTCGCAATAGAGATTAGTGCCTTCAGCAATGAGGCCAAATCCACACTAAGTCCCTCATGATGAAAAAATGAAGTTGGCCTGCTTATAAATTTTGAAATCACCATTTGAGCAAACAATATTTTGTGGGACAATTACACTGAAAGAAAGTGAAAGATTTGTGAGAACTGCAGCTATATGATGCTTTCTCTATGTGCAGATGGTGCCCCCCTCCAAATAATGACTGGTCAGATTTTCAAGATGTAAAACCTGGCCTGGATCATGTTGCTCTCAAACTCTGTCTGAACTGGCCTCCCATTAATGATTGTGCTTTCCTCCATTTCCTACTAACTAAATAAATGCATTACACTGGTGAAATCCATTAATCTCTATAACTATTATATAACAACAATAAGGAAAAGTAATAATCTGAGCATGAAAATACATACAGTGTATTTCCAAGACTGCAAAAGAATGCATGCAATTAGAGAGCCCTACATCCAGGTCTTTTTCAGTTGATGGACCCAGTAGACAGTCATGTGTCTGCTCTGCTTTACCCAGAAGAGCATCAGCTTCACTTCACCAGTGT
Source organism: Apodemus agrarius (assembly GCA_964023405.1). Lineage (NCBI taxonomy): Eukaryota > Metazoa > Chordata > Mammalia > Rodentia > Muridae > Apodemus > Apodemus agrarius. The sequence continues at coordinate 73,190,723 of OZ030020.1, read as the reverse complement.
GGGCTGCTTCTCCAACCTCCTCATTATTACTTCCCCTCCTTGGCATTTACAGTTCCCAGGTTTGTGTCACGGATGTTATTCATGTGTCATTTACCACTTTCCCCAAACAATTAAGCTCAAAATCACATCAGAGATTGCTCAAGCTGCTTACCACTGGGACAAATTATACACCATGGCTTATTCTGCCCATCAGCTTCTAGCACAGATCACTGTCTGTGGGTCGGTCAACTTCAGTAGTTGGTTTATCTGGTAGCCCCAAGGAGGACCCTCTCTCTCTCTCTCTCTCTCTCTCTCTCTCTCTCTCTCTCTCTCTCTCTCCTCCTCCTCCTCCTCTCCTCCTCTCCTCTCTCTTTCTCCCTCTGTGTGTGTCTGCATGTGTGTGTCCTTCTTTGTGTGAAGCAAAAGACTTATTATTATCCTTTTATTTAATATGACTGGTTGGCACTATCATTTTAACCATCAAGATGGAAAATTCCTTCAGTAATTTAGACAGCTTTTAACATACAAGTCATGCATCACTTAACATGGAATACATTCTGGGAAATGTAACATTAGACAATTGCGTCATTGTGAAAGCATCATAGTGTAGTTTCACAGTCTACATAGTACTGGGCAATCACTTGACTTGAGGCAAGCAAGTCAGCCAGTGGATATACGAGGATGCTGCCAATAAATTTACAACATTGTTTTACAGTGGATGTTTTTAATAAGTAGAAGTACAAAATAATAATTAAAGGCACTGTATAGAAAGTACGCAAATCAGCAACACAGATATTCATCATCATTATCAAATGTCTGTATGGGCTGCAGTGACTGTACAGTCTGTCCTGTGATTGGCAGACACAGAGTTTCTTTGCACCAGCACCACCACAAGTGTGAGTAGCACATTACACTATGATACTGAGATAGTTATTCCATTGTGAACTAGTAAGAAAATTTCAGCTCTGTTCTAATGTGAGATTATTGTCATACGTGGTCCCTCAGCAACTGAAGTGTGAATATGTGGCAATATAACTGGATGTAAGGGAACGCAGCCCTCCTTTCATAATGCCTCACCTTTGAGAACACTTAAAATTCTAACATTGGAGTGAATCACAGTCTTATTAGCTATCTTTAATATTTGTTCTTCACCAGGCACTTGTCTAAATTGGGAAGTGTGGGACTACTGGTTCACTGCTGTGTCTCCAGGATTGAACATAATTTGCTGCAACAGAAATGCCATGGATACCAATGCAAATACTAACAGAGTTAACCACTCTTTCACTGATGGTAAAAGTTAGTGCCTGTTTCGTGGTGCAGACTGACATCGCCTTCTTAACAGAGTTCCTTGGCAATACAGCATGCAGCTCATAAACCAGAATCTTGTTTGAAATTCCTATAGAAACCATTCACACATTGCTTGTCTACCAATCTTAGAGTGAGCTCCTGGCAATTACATGGACAGTTATCTGAAACACCACTATTTTCAAAATATTTTTACTTCTAGAGACGTCAAATAGAAACCAGACTTTCTAAGAATCTGGCTGTAAGTGCTTCTAAGAAATGTATTTTAAAAGTCTTCTCATTTTAGGTATTCATGCAAATATTGCTTCCCATTTCATAACAATTTTGCAAATTTATTACCATAAATATAAAATTAGGGCCTCTGGAGAAGGCTCAGGGGATAAAACACTTATGATGCAATTGTGAAGAGTACAGTGGCCATCTCCAGAGCTCCTGTAACAGCTGGGCTTATGAGGTGGGCCACCTGCAGTCAGTGATTGTTAGGTGGACACAGGGATCTCTGGGGTGAGCTTGGTGTCCAGGATAGCCAGACTATCTCTGTATCCCAGCTCCTAGGTAACTGAGAGATCCTGTCTTGGTAAATAAAGTGGACATTGAAGCAGCCATAACACACTTGCACATTCATCTACACACTCTCACACATGCTTAAAACATCCATATACACACATCCACATAAATTTTAATTACAAACAAGGTCAATACAATTTTTGTACTTCTTTATTCACTTTTTTCTATCCCCAAATAAGTCAGCATGCTAAAGGAACCAACCAACATGTCTCATGACTTTAATTTCTGGGGCAAATCCTCAACCCTAAAGGATCAAAGTTTGAGCAAAATTTCCTTAATAAATCCATGATAGTGAATAATATTCCAATATTGAGATATTTAGACCACTTCTTTCTTTTTTATTCTTACATTATTTGATACAGTTCTCTGAATAAGTTCTTGTGCACAGTCACAATTATTTTAGTTTTAGGAATTCAAGCTACAAAAATAGTCATGATTGTACATTATAAATGGCAAATGCTCTCTTCTTTTTCTTTCTGCCTTTTTTTTAACCAGACAAGGTTTCTTGGTGGAGCCCTGGTTGTCCTAGAATACTTTCTGTAGACTAGGATGGCCTTGAACTCAGAGATCTCCCTGTCTCTGTCTCTATTAGCATTAAAGGCAAGTTTCACCACATCTAGCAAGGCTCTCCTTTTTCTCTGTAGTCTTAAAACCAAAAATGTAGTTAATGGTGTATGTGATGGTACGTTTTATGTTTACTTGACACAAACTGGAATAATTTGGGAAGAGAGAATCATAATTAGAAGGTAGTCCTAGCCTATTGGCCTGTGGGAAATCAATTTCTTGATTGATTGAAGATTAATGTGGGTGGTGTCAGCTCTGCATTTGGTAATCCTAGAAGAAAGCAGGCTAACAAACTATGAAGAACAAGCCCTACACAGGCTATGCAGCAAGCTTTCTTTCATGACTGCTGCTTCAGTTTCTTCTGCCTTCAGGAGTCTGCTTTGAGTTCCACCCTGACTAGCCTTCATGGTAGACCATGATAGGGAGATCTAAACTGAAGAGAAACCTTTCTCCCCAGGTTGCTTTTTGTCATGGTGTTTTATCACAGAAGTAGAATCCCTAATACAGTAGGATGTACAGGAAAAGTTAACCTTTCCTTTATGGTTTCTGTTACTGTTATCCTCAGGGAAATGACCTTTATCTTACAATGTCATAGTGCCCACATATTTTGTTTTAATTATATTACCAATATATAACTTTTGTAGCATTATTTGAAGGCATAGCTGTATAAAAAGCATCAAATTTCATCTAACATAAATACTGCACATTTGAAACTACAGAGAATAGATTATATTCTGAAACCATTTTATAGTGATTTTTTTAATTTTCAAAATTAGAATCACACTGTTTTCTAGGGTTTTCTTATTTTTTATTAGATATATTCTTTATTTACATTTCAAATGATTTCCCCTTTTCTGGGCCCCCTCCACCAAAGTTCCATAAGCCCTCTCTTCTCCCCCTGTTCCCCAATGAACCCCCTTCCTCTTCCCTCTCCTGGTATTCCCCTACACTGCTGCATCAAGCTTTTACATGATCAGGGGGTCTCTCCTTCCTTCTTCTTGGGCATCATTTGATGTTAATTGTGTCTTGGGTATTCCGAGCTTCTGGGCTAATATTCACTTATCAGTGAGTGCATACCATGTGTGTTCTTTTGTGATTGTGTTACCTCACAATGATATTTTCCAGTTGCACCCATTTGCCTAAGAATTTCATGAATTCATTGTTTCTAATAGCTGAGTAGTATGCCATAGTGTAAATACTTCACATTTTCTGTATCCATTCTTCCATTGAGGGACATCTGGGTTCTTTCCAGCTTCTGGCTATTATAAACAAGGTTGCTATGAACATAGTGGAGCATGTGTCCTTGTTGCCTGCAGGGGAATCCTCTGAGTATATGCCCAGGAGTGGTATGACAAGGTCCTCTAGAAGTGTCATGCCCAATTTTCTGAGGAACCACCAGACTGATTTCTAGAGTGGCTGTACCAACTTGCAATCCCAAAATCAGTGGGGGAGTGTCCCTTTTTCTCCACATCCTCACCAACACCTGCTGTCTCCTGAGTTTTTGATCTTAGCCATTCTGACTGGTGTGAGGTGAAATCTCAGGGTTGTTTTGATTTGCATTTCCCTGATGACTAAGGATGTTGAATATTTCTTCAGGAATATCAGCCATTCGATATTCCTCAGGTGACAATTTTTGTTCAGCTCTGTACCGCCTTTTATTAATATGGTTATTTGGCTCTCTGGAGTCTACCTTCTTGAGTTCTTTGTAAATATTGGATATTAGCTCTCTATCTGATGTAGGGTTGCTAAAGAATTTTCCCCCCAATTTGTTGGTTGCCATTTTGTCCTATTGACAGTGTCCTTTGCCTTACAGAAACTTTGTAATTTTATGAGGTCCCATTTGTCAATTCTTAATCTTAGAGCATAAGTTATTGGTGTTCTGTTCCAGAAATTTTCCACTGTACCTGTGTGCTCAGGGCTCTTCCCCAGTTTCTTTTCTATTAGGCTGGTTTTATTTGAAGATCCTTGATCCACTTGGACTTGAGCTTAGTGCAAGGAGATAAGAATGGATCAATTTGCATTCTTCTGCATGCTACCAGCCAGTTAAACCAGCACCATTTGTTGAAAAGTCTTTTTTCCACTGGATGGTTTTAGCTTCTTTGTCAAAGATCAAGTGACCATAGGTGTGTGGGTTCATTTCTGGGTCTTCAATTCTATTTCCTTGATCTACCTGCCTGTCACTGTACCAATACCATGCAGTTTTTTTAACACTATTGCTCTGTAGTACTGCTTGAGGTCTGGGATACTGATTCCTCCAGTTCTCTTACTGTTGATAATAGTTTTAGCTATCCTGGGTTTTTTGTTATTTCAAATGAATTTGAGAATTGCCCTTTCTAACTCTATGAAGAATTGATTTTCATGGGATTTTTATGGGGATTACATTGAATCTGTAGATTGCCTTTGGCAAGATGGCCTTGACAATCCAGGAGCATGGATGATTTTTCCATCTTCTGAGGTCTTCTTTGATTTCTTTCTTCAAAGACTTGAAGTTCTTGTCATACAGATCTTTTAGTTGTTTGGCTAGAGTCCCACTAAGATATTTTATACTGTTTGTGGCTATTGTGAAGGGTGTCATTTCCCTAATTTCTTTCTCAGACTGTTTATCCTTTGAGTATAGGAAGGCTAATGATTTGCTTGAGTTAATTTTCTATATGGCTACTATACTGAAGTTGTTTATCAGCTGTAGGATTTCTCTGGTGGAGTTTTTTTGTGTCACTTAAGTATTCTATCTTATCATATGCAAATAGTGATAATTTGACTTCTTCCTTTCCAAATTGTATTCCTTTGACCTCCTTTTGTTGTCTAATTGTTCTAATTGCTAGAACTTCAAGTACTATACTGAATAAATATGGAGAGAGAGGGCAGCCTATTCTAGTCCCTGATTTTAGTAGAATTGCTTCAAGTTTCTCTCCATTTAGTTTGATGTTGGCTACTGGTTTGCTTTATATTGGTTTTACTTTGTTTAGGTATAGGCCTTGAATTCCTGTTCTTTGCAAGACTTTTAATATGAAAGGATGGTGAATTTTTGTCAAATGCTTTTTCAGCATCTAATGAAATGTCCATGTGTTTTTTCCTTTGATTTTCTTTATGTGGTGGATTGCATTGATGGATTTCTGTATATTGAACTATCCCTTCATCCTTGCGATGAAGCCTACTTGATCATGGTGAATGATTGTTTTGATGTGTTCTTGGATTTGGTTGACAAGAATTTTATTGAGTATTTTTGCATCGATATTCATTAGGGAAATTGGTCTGAAGTTCTCTTTCTTTAGAAGTTGGATCTTTGTGTGGTTTTGGCATCAGCAAAATTATGGCTTCATAGAACGAGTTGAGTAGTGTTCTTTCTGTTTACATTTTGTGGAATAGTTTGAAGAGGATTGGTGTTAGGTCTTCTTTGAAGGTCTTATAGAATTCTGCAGTAAAACCATCTGGTGCTGTGCTCTTTTTTTTTTTTTTTTTTGGCTTGGGATACTGTCAATGACCACTTCTATATCCTTAGGCATTTGGGAACATTTATATGGTCTATGTGGTCCTGATTTATCTTTGGTATTTAGTATCTATCTAGGAAATTGTTCATTTCATCAAGATTCTCCAGTTATGTTGAGTATAGGTTTTTGTAGTAGGATCTGATGCTTTTTAAAATTTCCTCAGTTTCTCTTGTTATATCTCCCTTGTCATTTCTGATTTTGTTAATTTGGATACTGTCTTTGTGCCTCCTGGTTAGTCTGTCTAAAGTTTTATCTATCTTGTTGATTTTCTCAAAGAACCAGCTCCTGGTTTTGTTGATTCTTTGTATAGCTCCTTTTCTTTCTACTTGGTTGATTTCAGCCCTGAGTTTGATGATTTCCTGCTCTCTACTCCTTTTGGGTATACTAGCTTCTTTCGGTTCTAGAGCTTTCAGGTGTGCTGTTAAGCTGCTAGTGTATGCTCTCTCCAGCTTCTTTTTGGAGGCACTCGGAGCTATGAGTTTTCCTGTTAGCACTGCTTTCATTGTCTTCCATATATTTGGGTATGTTGTGCTTTCATTTTCATTAAATGCTAAAAAGTCTTGATTTCTTTCCTTATTTGTTCCTTGACTAGGGTGTCATCGAGTAGAGCATTGTTCATCTTCCATGTGGGCTTTCAGTTGTTTTTGTTGCTATTGAATGCCACCCTTATTTCATAGTGATCTGATAGGAGGCATGGGATTATTTTGATCTTCTTATATCTGTTGAGGTCTGTTTTGTGACCAATTATATGGTCAATTTTGTAGAAGGAAGGTACCATGAGGTGCTGAGAAGAAAGTATATTCTTTTGATTTTGGATGAAATATTCTATAAATATCTATTAAATCCATTTCGTCCAAAACTTCTGTTAGTTTTATTGTGTCTCTGTTTAGTTTGTTTTTTTCCCTGGTCTGTCCATTGAGGAGAGTCGTATGTTGAAGTCATCCACAATTATTGTGTGAGGTGCAATGTGTGCTTTGAGCTTTATTAAACTTTCTTTTAGGAATGAGGGTGCCCTTGTATTTGGAGCACAAATGTTTAGAATTGAGAATACTTGGTAGATTTTTTTCTTTGATGAATATAAAGTATCCTTCCATGTCTTTTTTGATGACTTTTGGTTGAAAGTCTATTTTATTGTATATTAGAATGGCTACTCCAGCTTGTTTCCTGGGGCCATGTGCTTGGAAAATTGTTTTCCAGCCTTTTACTCTGAGGTAGTGTTTGTCTTTGACACTGAGGTGCATTTCCTATGTATCCAGTGTGTTAGTCTATGTCTTTTTATGTGTTTTTGTTTCTACTTGGTTGATTTCAGCCCTGAGTTTGATGATTTCCTGCCCTCTTCTCCTTTTGGGTATACTAGCTTCTTTCTGTTCTAAAGCTCCTGGGTACAGGTGGGTGCCTAGTGGGCTGTATCCCAAGGATTCTTATACTGAGGTGTTTCTCTGCATACCTGACTGCACCTGTCTGCTCAATCACAGGAGCAAAGATGGCGGCCTTACCTCTAAAAGCAGGACTCCCTCTAATGGTGGGACTCCCAGCAGGCCAGGTGTCCCCTGGTAGTGTAGGTGCACAGAAGATAGTGGTGCTGCCCAGCTCCTGGGTGCTGGTGGGGCCCTGGCAGTCTGAGTCCCAAGTGATCCTACACTTGGGTGTTCTCTGCGTTCCTGGCTGTAACAGCCCCTGTTTTTTTTTTTTTTTTTTTAATTTTTTAACTGAAGTTATTGTAAATGTCTTCCCATACCAGTAAAATACAGATGGGAATTATTATTTCACAAAGGGCTAAACAATTTTATTTTAAAGCCATAAAATAGTTTATTTTATTGGATGCTGCAGTGTTAGCCAGATGAGGTACATTTTGGTGGTGTCATTAATTAATTAAATGTGTATTTAATCGACATAACATTCCAGACATGTTCTTTGATACTGAAGATACAAGGATGAAAACAGACCAAATAAGTATACAGTTTCCCATATATAGCTCACCATTGCAGGGAATTTTTCCCAAAAGCTTTTTTCTTTTTATTTTACACTACTTTTGATTGCTTTCTTTGAATCAATTATGAAAGTGAAAACTATTCTTGGAAGAGTAATTTTTATAAACACTACTGCATTCTACCAAAGAAACCATGGCACCTGTCTACACTGCACTGCTAGTAACATTATGACTGTGTATCATTGGTATTTGCAGTCTCAGGGATCTGACGGGGAAATGTTTTGCCAGTATTGCCAGTACCATTTCATTCACTGTGGCTGATGTTACTACTTGCTCTGATCTTGCTAAGCTTTTGTATGATTTCTTCTGTGAATTGCCTGTTGCTTATTATCCAGGTGTCTGTTTTTTGCATCATTAAAAACAGCTATACATGCCTTATATGTGAACAACTGCTCACCGGGCAGTGGTGGCTTTAGTCCCAGCACTTGGGAGGCAGAGGCAGGCAGATTTCTGAGTTTCAGGCCAGCCTTGTCTACAGAGTGAGTTCCAGGACAGCCAGGGCTAAAAAGAGAAACCCTATCTTGAAAAACGGGGAAAAAAAGAAGAAGAAAGAAAGAAAAAAGAAAAAAGAAAAAAGAAAAAAGAAAAAGGAAAAAGTCTTTGTCTAGGAAAAGTATTGGAGGCTTTGCTGCCTCACTCAACACCACACAGATCTTCACTCTCGACACTCTGTGGCATCAGTCAGTGAACACAGATGGTCTTTAGAACTAAATGTAAAACAATTCTGGTTTTATGTTGAAAATAAGGAGAAAGGGGCCATCGGTGACTGTGAGATGGGTTATAAAGCCTCACTGTTCAAAATGGTATCACTGGCAGTAACAAAAGGCATCACATGTGCCAGCAGGCGAATTACACGAACTAACTCTTCATTTGAACATACCAAAAGTCATCAATTCAATTATCATCCTTGTGGACAATCTCCAGAGAGAAGCCTGTGGCCGAATCATTATGAAGTACGAATGCATTGTTGCTGGTGAGACAAATTGGTAGGGAAACATGAGCTTTCCTAGATTAGACTGTCTCTAGTTGGTGAGTGGGGAACTGATTTCAATTTATAGGATCATTAATCTCCTACTTTTATGGGCAGTAAATTACCTTAAATTAAAACAAACAAACAGGATACCTGTCAGACTGTGTGTCAGTATAAACACAGGTGTCAGTATAAAACAGCTTTCAGCAAATTGTAATTAGGACCGCTATTTTGACCTACTTAAAAGGTAAGAAGGGAAGAAAACACCCAATTTCTCTTCAAAGAAAAAAAATAACCCTAAAACATTTGGAAGACTAGCTATAAATCAGTTGTAGATTGCTTGCCTAGTAAATGTCAAGGTCTGAGTTGAGTACCCAGCCCAGAAAAATATAAAAGCTGATGTCTATATTTTTCTATGTGTAATATACACGTGGATGGCATTCAGTCACAATAGTTTTACATATATGCTGAGTGACAGACATCCCTTGTGTACATTTTTGTTTTAATTTTAATTCTTGTATTCAAGATGGAAATGAGGGTTTTGACTACCAAGTGTAACTCAGAGTATCAGGCATGGTTCTCTGACTTCAGTATCTAGAAGATACTTTATATTGTTTGTGGCTATTGTGAAGGGTGTTATTTCCCTAACTTCTTTCTCAGCCTGCTTGTCCTTTGAGTACAGGAAGGCTACTGATTTGCTTGAATTGATTTTATAACCAGTCACTTTGCTGAAGTTGTTTATCAGCTGTAGGAGTTCTCTGGTGGAGTTTCTTGGGTCACTTACGTATACTATCATATCATCTCCAAAAAGCGAAAGTTTCACTTCGTCCTTTTCGATTTGTATCCCTTTGACTTCCTTATGTTGTCTAATTGCTCTCGCTCTTTTGGCAAGATGACCATTTTTACTATATTAACCCTGCCAATCCATGAGCATGGGAGATCTTTTCATCTTCTGAGGTTTTCTTCTATTTCTTTCTTCAGACTTGAAATTCTTGTCATACAGATCTTTCACTTGTTTGGTTAGAGTCACACCAAGATAACTTTATATTGTTTATGGCTATTATGAAGGTTGTCATTTCCCTAATTTCTTTCTCAGCCTGTGTATCCTTTGAGTATAGGAAGGCTACTGATTTGCTTCAGTTAATTTTATAACCAGCCAATTTGCTGAAGTTGTTTATCAGCTGTAGGAGTTTTCTGGTGGAGTTTTCTTTGGTCACGTAAATATACTATCATATCATCTGCAAATGTGATAATTTTTCTTCCTTCCCAATTTGTATCCCTTTGACCTCCTTTTGTTTTCTAATTGGTCTCTCTTGAACTACAACTATTATATTGAATAAATATGGAGAGAGAGAGCAGCCTTGTCTACTTCCTGATTTTAGTCGGATTGCTTCAAGTTTCTCTTCATTTAGTTTGATGTTGACTACTGGTTTGCTGCATTTTGCTTTTACTATGTTTAGGTATGGGCCTTGAATTCCTGTTCTTTCCAAGACCTTTAACATGAAAGGATGCTGAATTTTGTCAAATGCTCTTACAGCATCCAATGAAATGACTTTTTTTTCTTTGAGTTTGTTTATGTAGTGGATTACATTGATGGATTTCCGTATATTGAACCATCTCTGCATCCCTGGGATGAAGCCTTCTTGATCATGGTGAATGATCATTTTGATGTGTTCTTAGATTTGGTTGGCAAGAATTTTATTGAATATTTTTGCATTGATATTCATAAGGGAAATTGGTCTACAGTTCTCTTTCTTTGTTGGATCTTTGTTTGGTTTTGGTATCAGCAAAATTGTTGCTTCCTAGAAAGAGTTGGGTAGTGTTCCTTCTGTTTATATATTTTTTTTTTTTTCATTTTTTATTGGATATATTCTATATTTACATTTCATTTCCCTTTTTCTGCTTCCCCACCCCACAAAGGTCCCACATGCCCTTTTCCCTCCCCCTGCTCCCTCATCCACCCTTTCCCACTTCCCTGTTCTGGTATTTCCCTACACTGATGCTTTGATCCTTTCCAGCACCAGTGTCCACTCCTTTCTTCTTGTCGGACATCATTTGGTATGTGAATTGTATCTTTGGTGTCCCAAGATTCTAGGCTAATATCCACTTATCAGTGACTGCATACCATGGGTATTCTGTTGAGACTGGGTTACCTCACTTAGTATGATGTTCTCCAGCTCCATCCATTTCTCTAAGAATTTCATGAAATCATTGTTTCTAATGGCCGAATAGTATTCCATTGTGTATATATACCACATTTTTTGTATCCATTCCTCCGTTGAGGGACATCTGGGTTCTTTTCAGTTTCTGGCTATTATAAATAAGGCTGCTAGGAACATAGTGGAGCATGTATCCTTATTGCATGCTGGGGAATCTTCTGGGTATATGCCCAGGAGTGGTATGGCTCGGTCCTCCGGAAGTATCATGTCCAGTTTTCTGAGGAACCTAAGATCAAGAATAGACAAATGGGACCTCATAAAATTACAAAGTTTCTGCAAGGCAAAAGACACTGTCAAAAGGACAAATCGGCAACTAACAAATTGGGAAAAGATCTTCACCAACCCTACATTTGATAGAGGGCTAATATCCAATGTATACAAAGAACTCAAGAAGTTAGACACCAGAAAACCTAATAACCCCATCCAAAAATGGGATACAGAGCTAAACAAAGACTTATCACCTGAAGAAATTCGGATGGCTTAGAAACACCTTTAAAAATGCTCAACATCATTAGTCATTAGAGAAATGCAAATCAAAACAACCCTGAGATTTCACCTCACACCAGTCAGAATGGCTAAAATTAAAAACTCAGCAGACATCAGGTGTTGGCGAGGATGTGGAGAAAGAGGAACACTCCTACACTGCTGGTGGGACTGAAAGCTGGTACAATCACTCTGGAAATCAGTCTGGCGGTTTCTTCTGTTTACATTTTGTGGAATAGCTTAAAGAGGATTGGTTTTAGGTCTTCCTTGAAGGTCTGATAGAATTATACACTAAAACTGGTCCTGTGTTTATTTCGGTTGGGAGATTGTCAATGACCACCTCTATTTCTTTAGGGGTTATGGGACTGTTTAGATGGTCTACCTGAACCTGATTAAACTTTTGTAGTTGGTATCTGTCTAGGAAATTGTTCATTTCATCAAGATTTTCCAGTTGTGTTGAGTATAAGCTTTTGTAGTAGGATCTAATAATTGTTTTTAATTTCCCCAATTTCTGTTGTTATTTCTCCCCTTTTCTTTTCTGATTTTGGTAATTTGGACACTGTCTCTGTGCCCTCTGGTTAGTCTGGCTAAAGATTTATCTATTTTGTTGATTTTCTCAAAGAAGCAGCTCCTGGTTTTGTTGATTCTTTGTATAGTTCTTTTTGTTTTTACTTGGTTGATTTCAGCCCTGAGTTTGATGATTTCCTGCCTTCTACTCCTTTTGGCTCTATTATCTTCTTTCTGTTCTAGAGCTTTCAGGTGCGCTGTTAAGCTGCTAGTGTATGCTCTCTCCAGTTTCTTTTTGGAGGCACTCAGAGGTATGAATTTTCCTCTTAGCACTGCTTTCATTGTGTTCCATAAATTTGGGTATGTTGTGTCTTCATTTTCATTAAATTCTGAAAAGGTTCTGATTTCTTTCCTTATTTGTTCCTTTATCAAGGTATCATTGAGTAGAGCATTGTTCATCTTCCATGTGTATGTGGGCTTCTGTTATTTTTGTTGCTATTGAAGACCACCTTTACTCCATAGTGATCTGATAGGAAACATGGAATTACTTCCAACTTCTTATATCTGTTGAGGTCTGTTTTGTGACCAATTATATGGTAAGTTTTGGAGATGGTACCATGAGGTACTGAGAAGAAGGTATATTCTTTTGATTTAGGTTGAAATGTTCTATAGTTATCTGTGAAATCCATTTGGTCCAAAACTTCTGTTAGTTTCACTGTGTCTCTGTTTAGTTTGTGTTTCCCTGAACTGTCCATTGATGAGAGTATGGTGTTTAAGTCACCCATAATTATTGTGTGGGGTGCAATGTGTGCTTTAATGTTTAGTAAAGTTTCCTTTACAAATGCAGGTGCCCTTTTATTTGGAGCATAGATGTTCAGATTTGAGAGTTCTTCCTGGCAGATTTTTCCTTTGATGAGTATAAAGTGTTCTTCTGTGTCTTTTTTGATGACTTTTGGTTGAAAGTCTATTTTATTGGATATTAGAATGGTGACTCCCGCTTGTTTCCTGGGACCATTTTCTTGGAAAAGTGTTTTCTAGCCTTTTACTCTGAGGTGGTGTTTGTCTTTGACACTGATATGCATTTCCTATAAGCAGCAAAATGTTGTCTTATTTATTTATCCAGTCTTTTAGTCTATGTCTTTCTATTCGGGAATTGAGTTCATTGATGTTAAGACATATTAAGGAATAATAATTGTTGCTTACTGCTGTTTTTGATGTAATATTTATGTTTGTGTGGTTATCTTCTTTTGGGTTTGTTGAAAGAAGATTACTTTCTTGCTTTTTCTAGTGTGTAGTTTTTTTCCTTTTGTTGGTGTTTCCATTTATTATCCTTGGAAGGGCTAGATTCATGGAAAGATGCAAGAGGACAGCCATGCTCGTAGACTCCTGTCAATAAGCACACCATAGTATCAGGAAGTGTGAAACCTTGGTGCCTCCCAATGAGATGGATACCAAGTTGGGCTGATTACTGGACCACCTTTCTCTTGGTCTCTTCTCCATTTTTGTCTCTGCAGTTCTTTTAAAGAGGAACAATGGTAATTGAGAGATTTGCTAGGTATGGCAGTCTGGGTTGGCATTTATGTTCCCTTTGGGTCTGTATGACATCTGCCCAGGCTCTTCTGGCTTTCATAGTCTCTGGTGAGAAGTAATGTGCAATTCTGACAGGTCTACCTTTATATGTTACTTGACGTTTTTTCCTTACTGCTTTTAATATTCTTTCTTTGTTTAGTACATTTGGTGTTTTAATTATTATGTGACAGGAGGAATTTCTTTTCTGGTCAAATCTGTTTGGAGTTCTGTAGGTTTCTTGTATGTTCATGGGCATCTCTTTCTTTTAGTTAGAGATGTTTTCTTGTATAATTTTGTTGAAGACATTTACTGGCCCTTTAAGTTGGAAATCTTCACTCTCTTCTATACCTATAATCCTTAGGTTTGGTCTTCTCATTTTGTCCTGGATTTCCTGCATGTTTTGGGTCAGGAGCTTTTTGCATTTTTCCTTTTCTTTAACTGTTCTATCAATGCTTTCTATGGTATCTTCTGCATCTGAGATTCTTTCTTCTATCTCTTGTATTCTGTTGTTGATATTTAGATCTATGACTCCTGTCTTCTTTCCTAGGTTTTCTTTGTCCCAAGCTGTCTCCCTTTGTGATTTCATTATTGTTTCTACCTCCTTCTTTAGATCCTGGATGGCTTTGTTCAATTCTTTCACCTGTTTTGTTTTGCTTTCCTTTAGTTCTTCAAGGGCGTCTCCCTGTTTACCTGTGTTCTCTTGTATTTTTTAAGGGAGTTACTTATGTCCTTCTTGAAGCTCTACATGAAGCCCTCCATCAGCATCATGACCTGTGATTTTAAATCCACGCCATGCTGTCCTTGTGTGTTGGGGTATCCAGGACTTGCTGTTGTGGGGGAATTGGGTTCAGGTGGTGCCATATCGCCTTGATTTCTGTTAGCAACATTCCCATGTTTGCCTTTTTTCATCTGGTTATCCCTGGTGTTAGTTGGTCCTGTTGTCACTGTCTGGTGCTTGTCCCTCCTGTTTGCCTGCAAGCCTATCTCAGCAACCCTGAGTGACCTGCTTCCCCTGGCACAGATTGCTGTGGTGCTGCCTTGCTCCTGGATACAGGCAGAGTCCTGGCAGGGGTGTGTCCTAAGTGATCCTCTACTCTGGTGACCCCTGCCTACTAGTCTGCCCCTCCGCACTGTCACAGGAGCAAAGATGGTAGCAGCCTCACCTCTAAACGCAGGACTCCCTCTATCTGTGGAACTCCTTTCAACTCATCTGCTCCCTGGCAGGATAAGTGCCCAGACAGCTGTGGGGCTGCCCAGCTCCTGGGTTCAGGTGGAGCCCTGGTTGGCAGTGTTCAGAGCAATCTTTCACTCTGGTTTCCCTGCTTACCTGGCTGAGTTGGCTGCTTGGTCACAGGAGCAAAGATGGTGGCAGCCTCACCTCTGAACACAGGACTCCCTCTCCTCCAAGGTTCATATATAGCCCTTCTCCACAATGAATAAACTGTATGCATACAAGCTGTTTCACTGAATATCGATTAAGAGAGCTATTTCATTGAGTACCTTCTAATAGAACTATAACACTAAAATCCCTGGAGACTACCTCTCCTGTGCCCCTAGCACCTACTAACAGACCAGAACACTATAAACCCCACCTGTTCTGCGTTCGCTTCAACCTTCCAGACTGGTCTGCAGTGGGACCTGGACATCCTGAGGTTCTGAGGATGCAGAACTCAGAAACACATGCATGAACCGATCATGATGAAAGAATGTGGGAAATGGTACTAAAGAAGTTTCTCTGGGCACAGTTGAAACTCATACTTCCTCACATTCAGCTTGCTACAACAACTTGAGATGTGACCACATCTAAGTTCAAGGCAATACCAATTAAACCTAACTTCATGGCCAACAAGAGATAGATCTGAGGAATACTTTACTGGTCTCTACCACCAACGAAATCCAAACCCATGTCCAGATAAGAGATAAGTCTGAAGAATACTTTGCTGGTTTCTACTACCAATGAAATCCAAATGCATGCTCAGATAAGAGATAGGTCTGAGGATTACTCTGCTGATCTCTACTACATTGAAGAGTCAACATTATAACAGATTAACATGAAAAAAATCTCTATCAAGGTGATATTTAAATTCTTAACATTTACAATCTAAACACCCTGGCTCACAAGTTTGTCAAAGAAACACTGCTTTAACTTAAATCACATATTGACAGTCACACCCTGACAATAGAAGACTCAAATACCATATTCTTTACAATAGACAGGTTACCCAGATAAAAACTAAACACAGAAATACTGGAGCCAACAGATGTGATAAAGCCAATAGACCTAACAGATATGTATAGGACATAACACCCAAGCACACACACACACACACACACACACACACAACACACATTTTCTCAGCACCTCACAGCACATTCTCCAAAATTAGCCACATACTCTGTCACAAAACAAGTTTCAACGAATAGAAAAAAATTGAAATATCTCTTTGCAACCTATCAGATCACCATAGATTAAATCTGAATATCATCAATAACGGAAACAGCAGAAATCTTACAAACTCATAAAAACTGAACAACACTATTAAATGAAAAAGAGGCAGAGATAAAGAAAGAAATTGAAGACTTTCTAGAATTCGACGAAAATGAATATATAACATACCCCACCTTAATGGTACCCAGTGAACGCAGTGCTAAGAGAAAAGTTCAGAGCAGTAAGGGCCTCCACAAAAGATGGAGCAAGCTTATAAATACAAGTTAATAACACACCTGAAATCTCAAAAGAAAGAATGAAGAGAAGAAATCGCGCTCAAGAGGAGTAGATGGCAAGACATAATCACACTCAGGGCTGAAATCAATAAAATAAAAACAAAGAGAACAATGAAAAGAATCAATGAAAAAAGAAGTTGGTTCTTTGAAAAATACCAACGAAATAAACAAACCATCTAAATTGACTAAAATGCAGAGAGAATATCCAACAAAATCAGAATCAAAAAAAGGGGTCATAATAGAAGACATGAATGAAGTCCAGAGTAGGACGTACTTTGTAAGGACATACTTTAAAACCCTGTACTGGACCAAATTGGAAAATCTGAGAGTAATGAATAACTTTTTTGATATGTGTCATTTACCAAAGTTAAATCAAGATCAGATAAGTAATTTAATTAGACCTGTAATCACCTAGAGACTAGAAGCTGTCATTTAAAGCCCCTCAGTCTAAAAAGGGCAATGGTCAGATGATTTCAGCATCTTTTAAAGATAAGCTAATACCAGTATTCCTCAAGTTAATCCACAAAATAGAAGCTCAATTTACTTTATGAGACTACAGTTTCTCTCTTATGTAAACCACATAAAGATTCAGCAAAGAAAGAGAATTACAGACCAATTTCCCTTATGAGGATAGATGCAAAAAATACTCAATAAAATACTTTCAAAATAAATTCAAAATGATCATCCACCACGATTATGTAGACTTTATTCTGGAAATGCAGGGATGGTACAATACACGAAAATCACTAAACATATCCATCATATAAACAAACTGAGAGAAAAACCCCATAATCATCTCATTAGATGTAGAAAAGGTTTTTTGACAATTCCAACACCCTTTCATGATAAAAGTCCTGGAAAGATTACGAATACAAAGGACATATCTAAATATAATAAAGGCAATTTACATCTAGCCTTTAGCCAACATCAAATAAAGTGGAGAGAAACTCTGCTGAACACTATCCTGCTGACCCTCTCTGTCTCAGATTCATTCATCATAGTGGCGCCCACTAGAGTGGGGTGGGTTCAGACTGGATGTCTTCTGTCTGCCTGGTGCTGTGAGGATGAATCTATTTTCAATAAAAGAAGAAAGAAAGGCACCCCAGAGTGTTCCTTGCCTTTTTCCATTGCACTGTATGAGGAAAAGTGAGATGACAATCATAAGCACACAGACACTCCGCACACACACACACACAACTGACCTGTGATTTAATCTTGTGTTCTGGAGCAGTGATAAATACATTCTTTTAATTATAAACCAGCAAGTCTATGGAATATCACTATAGTTCCCTCATTAGACTAAGACACAATATATACAATGACATTGGCTTATTATGATGAATCCAGTTCCTACAAAGAGAAAGTCTCACTGTAGTGCTGACTCTTATTATTCATTTAAAATTGTAGGGATTGAATTTTTGCATTTCTAATATTACCATATCATCTGTACCGATTTGTGTTGCGTTGTCTACACAAGTGATGAACGTTCAGGGAAACTGACTAAAGACATTAATGGCTGTGGGTGACATTGTGGCCTTCATGAAACTGGTCTAGATACTGCCCTATTCTTTCTACCATGTTAGGATGAAGTAGCCATCACCTCTGTACAAAAAAATCAGGTCCCTAGAAGATAAGCAGTTTCTCAGTGCCTTGTATTCAAATCACAAATTAAACTGCCTTTATAACTATCAAAGTCAACATAGGATAACCAAATGCTGTTATAGAAGAACCGAGTAGGAAATTTCAGATGTATCAGAAGCATAGTCCACCAACATGGGTTACAGGCATAGGTTTCCTGGATGGTAAGTGATAAGCTACTGTCCAGTTTGACGAGTCTCTACTAAGGACATTATCTTTATGGAGCAACTGGGACTATTCAATTACTCAACAGTACAGTGCCACACCAATAAAGCTGCACATGTCAGAGCGTCTTCTAGCATGTTTCCAGGGATAATTTTGCCATTATATTAAAAATCAATGATCTATCTTACTTCTTTTAATTACTGAAATAAAAAGAAATGATGTTGTATTGCTTTTTGCTCCTATGGTCTTGATGACTGTTATTAATGAAAATATTAAATGAGGATAGTACAAAAAGAAATTCACCCAACAAACTATTGAATACTCAAGTGTAAAGCTGTGCAATTCTTATTTGCTGCCAAAGTTTATGCCACCAATTGACAGACACCATACAAGATATGCATATCTGCCTATGGGCAAGCACCAATTTTTAACGCAATTAATGGTACTGTGTTATGCTTGCAGACAGAAGCATGTAGTCCTCTGAGAGGCTCCATCCAGAAGCTGACTCAGAGAGAAGCAGATACCCACAGGCAAACAGTGGATGGAGCTTAGGGACTCTTATGGAAGAATAGGAGAAAGGCTTGCTGGCCCTAAAGGGGAAGGAACCCCACAGGAAGACCAACAGAGTCAGCTAACCTGGACCCTTGGGGTTCGCAGAGACTGAACCTCCAACCGAAGCACATACATGGGCTAGACCTAGTCCTCCCTGCACATATGTAGCAGATGCCCAGCTTGGTCCTCATGTGGGCCCTGAACAACTGCAACAGGGGCTACTCCTAAAGCTGGTGCCTGTCGGGGGGACATGTTCTGCTAGCTGGGCTGCCGTGTCAGGCTTCAGTGGGAGAGGACACAACTAACCTCACAAAGACTTGAACTGCCTGGGTGGAGGAATAAACTCAGGGGGGACCCTACCCACTCAAAGGACAAAGGAAGGTATGATGGGGGAAGGATTGTGGGAGGAGATGGTGGAATGTGAGGCAGTGAGTGGGATATAAAGTGAATATGTAAAAAAATAAAATTAAATTAAAAAAAGAGTTTTTTGGAGGGTATTTTTTGTTTTTTGTTTGTTTATTTTGTTTTTTTTCCAAGACAGGATTTCTCTGTGTAGCCCTGGCTGTCCTGGAACTCACTTTATAGACCAGGCTGGCCTCGAACTCAGAAATACGCCTGCCTCTGCCTCCCAAGTGCTAGGATGACAGGAATGCACCACAACTGCCTGGCTGACTTTTCTTTTTAAAAAGAATTTTCTCATTAGTAAGTTTTGCTTCTGTATACACATGAATTCTTTACAAAGTTGTATCAAATGTTTTGAAGCATTGCTTATATATTTCTGTTATGAGCCATAAAGAATGGCTATAATAAGATGACATTGTGAAAATAGATTAGCACCAGTCAAGGACTCACTGTCAAACTTTCTAAACTTTCATTAAACGCTCATATGCACTTAAAAACCTATTGGTGTTCTCAAGTGTGTTAAAATGAACAGTACACTTAGATGCCTTCTTGCTACTGTAGTCTTTTGAAAAACAAACGATCTCTTTCTACAATCTCCCAAAACAAAAACAAAATAACCCTTGTCCAGCCTTTCCAGAAACAGGTTGAACCTCTTAGACCCTGAGCCAGCTACATCTGAGAGGGTAAGGGGGTGAGGCATCAGATCTCCAAGCAGGACTTTGAGTAAAATATTTTCAGAAGATGTCCACAGCTCCTGGCATAATGATATATTCCAATTTTCCACACTGAATTAAAGGGTTTGTTTGATGTAAAAGTCATAAAACAAACGGAAGTTGTGACTTGGAGTAATCAGGTAGCTCAGGTGACACGTTTGCATTAGAATGCTCTCTTCGTGGGCATCCATGTCCCAGCAGCTATGTGCCTTCCGATTACACTCTGTCATCTTCAGGATGCTGCATTCTGCACAACACATGCCCCGTAGCTTCTGACTTCCTAAGCTTGTTTTGCTTATCCTGTATTTGAATTTTGCCAGTTGAGGCAGGTTTTCACTCTGAGTCCTATCTAGCCTGTTATGTCCACCAGCTTGTCCTTGGAATTACAGCAATCTAACTACCCCTGCTTCCTGTGTGCTAGAGTTACAAATCAGCACTGCCACCAGGCTTTAAAACTGATACATTTATAAAAGAAAATTATACTCAACACTCCTTTTTTTTTTTGCTTTGAAAAAGTGTTAGTTAGCTTGATATTTATATATTTAGTAATCAGTTTCTAATACCTCCTTTAACTGAGAATAGGGGTTGTAGAGTGAGGCTGGTTGAGTTGGACACAATCTATATGAGAAAAAAAGAAAGAATGAAAGAAAGAACGAAAGAAAGACATCTGAACCATCTCAGATAATACCATAGATATTTGTGATGACAGCTCTTGAGTCTACAAATCCAAGGTGTTTCCTATATTAGTTTACTCAAAGGGTGGTGCATTAGTAGCACTTTGTATCATGAAAACCTAAAATACAGACCTTAAGAAAGGTTAATCTAAACTCACAGATGACAGGAAATGTCATGAAGTCTTCAGAACATTTCTAATCTTTTGATTTCACATGACATGCCCCTTTATGCTCCTAGAATAGACAGAATATTGGATGGACCATTGCTCAGACCCACTGAACTAATTCTTCTGCTTTTAACTAAAGTCTCCTATTTCTTTGAAAAGACCTCGTTTAAATTGCAGATGACTCTGGACTGGGGAAAGGTGTCCCTAAAGAGAAAGTAACGTAAGTGCCCATGTTAGTGTTATCTTACTGTGTGCACAGGATAAATCTAGGGGAGATTGAACTAATCTAAAGTTCAACATCTGTTTCATTCAAAGTGGAACATTTGAAATTCAATGCCAAGAAGGACTTTCCAGCCTGGCTTTTATTCTGAGCAGCTAATTGCAGCAGTCAGCTTTCCGTTTTTGAGTCCATAAAGCCCTATAGCAAGCCCCAGGAACGTCCCACAAAGAAGCATTACGGGCTGATGGGCGGATTATAGTTTTCTTGCTGTTTGAGTAGGAGCCATATTCAAATAATTTTATAAATTTTTGAATTTAGTAACATTGGACATCATAGTATCACAGTGACAATACCATTTGGGACTAGAACTGGAATGGGATTCCTCTCTTTTTTTTCCTGAATTTTTTTTTCTCTTTAACGTGGGGATGTGAAGAATAGCAGTGATACTGAGAACACTGATGAGAATGTGTCAGGAGCATTAAAAAAGCAGTGTCTCTGAGCTCTTAGTAAAACAGCTGGAAAGAGTAAGGGGTCAACGCATACCAATTGTAATTAAGAATCATCATAACATTTTTATTAGAACTGACCTTTAGATTTAGTAGTTTGGTTTATAGAACAAATACATCAGGTGATGCTGCATATTTATCAAAAGTTATCTCTGAGTCGCATGCACAAGATCCCCTAAATACACTCTTTTTGCTTCAGCAGTATTTGGATGGAACATATCCCAGGACTTTCTCCTTTTAAACTTAAAACTTCCTTCCAGTTTTTCCTGTCCTGGCTTCCAAGATGTTCTCCTTACAATCTCAGACTTCAGGGTCAGCCAGTCTCATTTTGCCCTTTGCCACATATTGCTGACCTGCTGTGGCTTCCCAGATTTCTCAGAGTCCTCCAGCTCGGTCGAGGCTCCTGGCAGCTTCCTAGGCAAGGTGCACCTGTGGTCTCCTACATTTATCATTTTCCTGAGCCACGTAGCTCTTCTGCCTTGGGCTACTTGTTTCCTGAGCTGTCTAATGGGAAGCACGGAAGCAGTCAGTGTCTACTGAAGACACAAAAATAGCCCCATGCCTGCACTGTCCAGACACGCAGATGCTTTCTCAAGATGGCTGTGGTAAAACTTAGGAAAAAAACTTAGGAAAAAACCATGCTGGCCCTGTAGAAGGAACAGAACCAGGCTCTTCTGGATTTTGATGAACTGGTACCCATCCCCCCACATACCCCCATGACTTCTTGTAGCGCCACTTCTCTAACGAGGAGGTGACACTCACCGAGCAGATGCGTGGCCACCGGTCCAATCACCGCAGATCGGCACGCCTTAGCCTTTGCTGAGCGCCTGTCTTTTCAAATGGCTAGCCCTCAAATGTCGGGGCCACGCATGGGTTTCCAGACACTCCTCCGCTTTGCCCCAGCCAGTCTCGGGCTTCTGCCTGAGCCTCTCCAGTCACTGAGTAGCCTTGAGATTGCCCCGTGGCCTCTCCGAAGCTGTGGCATAAGAAAACAAACAGAGCATGTATACTTCTGACATTTTCTGACATGCAAATGTTTGGCACAGTGGAAGAAGAACATTTTCCTCTCGGTCTTAAGAGTTAATATCTCAACACTGTCTCCCTGTGCTGTTGCTCATACCGGCTCAGCTGCGTCACAGTTTATGCTTACCTTTCCGCGCTTGATTCCTTACGTTACACGGACTCTTAAACGCACAGAGCTCAGATTTGTGTCTGCTGTGTTTCTCAGGTCTGATAAGCTGGCTTTTTTTCCTACATGGTGTCTGAGGCATCAATCATACAATCTTTGATTTGTATACAAAATGTTAAAGACCAAAGCTATCACTGTGATCCACTGATGCAGTGGAAAATAGACTTGACCATGCAATCTTAATTAAGCTTAGTTATGTAACATCCTGCAAATGCAAGATTATCCTTTTCTGTTGTGTATGCATTATTGTGCACACGTGAAAACAATCTGTATATAGCATTGTTTAGCTTATAACAAAGAACAGAGCTGTTAGGACAGTAGATGCTGGGTTAGTGTTCAGATATGTGTTTGGGAATCATCACACATCTACTTCAGTGCTGTCCAGAGCCTGTATCAGTATTTGTCTCACAGGTGATAGCAGTCTGATCAAGAACTGTCTTACAGGGAACAGACTGTTACTCAATGTGTGCTTAGATTTCCACTTGTTTTTGAGAAGGCATCTCATCGTGTAGCCCTGACCGACTTCCAACTTGTGCCTCACTTACCTCTCTCAGCCTCCTGAGTGCTGGAATTGCAGCCATGCCACATGGTAGCTGACTGACTTTTTTGAGCTATCTGACAGAGTTCCTGTCCGACCAGTTTCAAATATTGGAAATATTGTAAGGAACATAAAATTATTTTAGGTTCTTTTTAAGTTATTTTAGGTTCTTTCCTCTACTGGTCTTAAAACAAGGATTAGCATATTCTAACGTAAGTAAGGTTGTTCTGAGAATATGTACTAGTGTGGATTTGTGCACAATCACCCATTATGCAGTGGTGAAATTAAAACTTGATAGCTCATAGAAATTCTTCAAAATGGCTAAAGAATTCTGAACAGAGTTGGGTGCTGGGTGCACACTATTATCCCAGCACTCAGGAGGCTACGGCAGGAGAATATTGAATTTGAGCACAGCCAGAGCTATACAGCAAAAACACATAAGAAAACAATTGCTTTTCCTGAGTAGATGCAAGTAATAGGTTCCCAGCACTGAAGTTTACTGTTTAATATTTTGAACATTTCGTGGGGTAATGAAATCATGTTGACCCACTCAAGAAAGAAAAATGACCTTAAAGAATGTTGTAATAAATGGCAGAAGAGGGAAATATTTTCTAGAAAACAGGGAAGGGTTTCTAGAATAGGTTAGCTTTAAATTATTGTTATCATTGTTGTTGCTGTTGTTGTTGTTGTTGTTGTTGTTGTTGTTGTTGGTGGTGGTGGTGGTGGTGGTATGTGTGTGTGTGTGTGTGTGTGTGTGTGTGTGTGTGTGTCTGTGTGCCTGAGTTTGGATGTACAAGAGCCAGTACACACATGATGAAGTGAGAAGACAATTTAGTTCCTTCACACATGTTTCAGGGATCAAACTAAGTTTTACAGTTTTGTACAGTAAATGTTTTCCCAGCCGAGCTATTGCATCCCCTGAAGAAGAGGTTGACTTTTTGTAAATCACGATTCCAAAAGTTATTGTATATACACAAATTTTCATTATATGTAAAAAAAAATGTTGTAATGTTTCTATAAGCTATACTATTTGTTTTAAAAGCATTAGCCACTATTTAGTCTTCTCAATGCCTTTTTGTATGATAATATTTAAAACAATGTCTACAATTGCTTGGAACAAGTTCCATTCTGTAATTCTGCTATGGTAGTGGGATTAGGCACATGGTTGAAGGCTTGATCTGGCATGGGTCAAGCTGAGAACTGTTGACTTCTTGGATAAGAGCCAAAGGTTGCCCTTAGGGTTAACATAAGCCAGTTAATCTCCTGACTGAAACAGGAAGTTAGACATCCAATTGCACTGGCATAACACTTGTTGGGGAGACTGGGGGCTGAGTGCATTCTCAGTTGGATAGTGTGTAGCCCTAGAGTTGCAAAGGTGTTTTGGACACGAGTACAGCACTGTTGGCAGGCTTCACTAAGGCAGCCACTCAGAGAACATTATCTAAGGTGAGTCTGGGACTGGCAGGACTTTTTAAAGACTGGTTACCAGTGGAAAGAAATACCTGCACAAGAGGTCCAACTTGTTTTATGCATGAGTAAGGACAATGAGAAATCCATAAGCTGCTATTGGGCTCTGTTGCTTATCCTCTGAGAGGTTTTTCTGGCTATGAGGATCCTTAAAAGTCACTAAGAGAGTCACTTGAAACTACTGTTCAATAGTAGTCCCTTTCAAACAAAAAGAAGACTTTCTAAAGAGCCAGAGTAAAATAAAGGAAAAAAGCCTTTACACCAAATCTTACCATCATCCGATAACTTTACATACAGGTGCTTATCACTGAGACTGACAGACTGAGTGACCCTTGGGACCTACACGGGAGAAGGAGAGCACTGACTTCTAAAACATCTCTTTTGACTTCCGCACACATGATACAGCCCATGACCATGCTCTCTTTCTCATACAAGCACGCAAAAAGTAATAAGTAAATAAATCTAACTTAAAAATTCAAAACCCATCTAAAATGAGCTGAGTATCAGAACGCTTAGTACTTCCTAGGTCCTAATGTCTTCAGTCCACCCACATCCCACTTGGCAGAAATGGAGACCCTGAGCAACTTTGGCATTAGAATGCTAACTCCGCCCATTTGATTTTCCTCGACACTATTTTATTCATCCCTTTCTTCATGTATTTAAAGATAGAAAGATGAGTAAACCTAGATTTTCCTTTTAGTGACTTTGTAATCCAACAGGGATGCTTATATCAAAGAAAAGATCATCACCAAGAGAACTGTGAAGCACCACCATTACCTGGTACATTGAAAATTGAGGCTACTGTCTAGAATTTCAATAATCTAAAATTTCTTCTATTGCCTCACATTTTTATAATCTGCTAATTCATTAGCTCCTGGTCTTATAGTCTGAACAATAAATTCTAGCCTGACTCCTCTGTGCTCTTTTAGACAATTGCATCCTGAATGTCTGCATAAATGAAACCCACTGTTTTATCCTCAAGACATGACATCCATGATGTGGCTTATTTAGACTAGTTTTATAACATTCAACCAAGAACCAACCTGCACATAGAATTCACTGTGATTGTCTCATTCCGATTTAAATTCTAACTCATTTCTGTGGTTTGTTGCTTCCTGTCCCGCTTGATTCCCATGTTACAGGCTGACTTCTCTTGGACAAAGATCCAGCTGCAAATTAACATCTGTAGGAAAGAAGGGGAGAAAACAGGATTGGCAGAAGGAGCAGGGGCTGAGCAGAGACACTGGACTATTACCTCCAACCTAAGACCTAATTAGGCTTCGGAGAGCTTCTCACGTGGGACAGAAATGTTGGAAATGTCTCATGTTACATTTTCTTTTCTATTCCCTTGGCAATAATGGTGTTTTATAGATTTCCAAATACGTTTTGTTTGAAGTCCAAAGGTTTTCTCACTGTGCTCCTTACCCTGTTCTGGAAGCCTGCTCACCATGGCTCCTGACCCAGCCTACATGCTAACAAGATGGAAACCCCTTCATTCTCCCAATGTGCCATGTTGTTATATGCGTGCTCTGCTTGCCGGTAAAGCCCCCCCCTCCACATGCTGAGTTCATTCTGACTGTTCCTCAGGAGCCATCTGGAGTTTGGTTCTTACAATTTTTCTGTCATTTCAGGTTAGAGTGAAGCACCCTCCTTTCCGTGGTCATTTGCTTATTTCTTGTTTCATACTCTGGTGTGAAAAACTAAAAGGACCATTCACATGTGGTTGTATAGATATACTACAGATATGAAAATTCATAGTGCATTCCTTAATCTTAGAACAATTTCTGGTGTAACGGTGTGCTGCGATTATTTTTTTACGCTGTGATAAAAATGCCATGATAAAAGCCACCATCAGAAGAAACCGTTGGCTTTCATATGTAGTTCCAGAAGAACGTCCACAGTGGTGGGGGTGACGTGGCATCAGGTGGCCAACGCAGGGGGCTGGGACATCACATCCCAACCACCCAGGAGAGCAGGGAGCAAACTGAAAGTGGGGTGAGCTACAACATCCCAAAGCCCATCCCTAGTGATCTATTTCCTCGAGAAGGTTCCATGCCCTAGAAGACCCACAACCTTTCTAAAAGGTGCTTCCAGCCAGGGACAAGTGTCCAAATATGTGAGAGCGTGGAGGACATTTCTTCTTCAAACCACCACAAACCGTTTTAAAATCTCCAAGAGAACAAGGTAGGATGGTGTACACTTGTTACCCAGCTGTTTGTGGGACTGAGAGTTGTGAAAGTGAGGGTCATCTTGAGCAAAAGAGCAAAGACACACACACACACACACACACACACACACACACACTTCTTTGTCTTTCACTCAAAAAAAAAGTAAAAAGTACTCATGGGAGCCTCTTGTACAATATGAATTATGCTCTGCTCAGTTCCCATGTTGCCTCATTAAGAGGTAAGGGCTTCAGGAACTCTGTGTCTGCTTTGTTGGCACAGAAGCATTAGGCTTTTGTGAAGTTCATTCTATTACCTTAATGGTTTTAAAATCAAGATGTAAGAGAAAAGGCCACACATTAACAATTATCACTTACAAACATTTCGGAGTCCTACCTGGTAAGTCCTACACTGTCAGCCCCAGTGGTTCTCTACTGGGTGTTGCATTCACAGGCCCTTGAGACAGTCAGGCAGCCACTGTGAGACTGACCTGCAAGCGCAGCGCTTAGGAAGTGTATCAGCAAGTGAGTGGGATACGGCTTGTTTTCCTGAGCAGAAACGTTAAGAAGGTGTACTTGTGATGGCCATTTGTGGGGAGACATATGCATAAAGACCCGCACCGAGCACGACAGTTTATACTCAGGTGTGGATAACTCATGGCTAGCTTAGCAAAGAGGGAGTCGAATCCTAGCTTTATAGATATTAAAGTTGATGCAGCGGGTCAGTCAGAAGTTTATCATGGCAGCTTGGGAAGCTGAGGTACGAGAATAACGCAGTGGCTCTGTCACAGGAGAGACACTCAACTGTGTGGGCGTGGCAGCAAGACCATCGCTGAGGGCAGGGCTCCAGGGTGCCCGGGGCTGGCCGCAGCCTCCTGTTCTCTTTTGGTACAGAGCTGGGAACCATGGGAGCTGGGCCTTGTGACATGACCTTCAGCATTCGGAAGAGAGAGAGGACCATATGTTAAACTGTCTGGATTCTAGGAACTTAGAGTGTTTAAAGAAATTTGTTAAATTTAATAAAATGTGTTGCATTAAATTTGAGGTGTTTGAATTTGAAGAAATGTATCAAAAACGTCTTTACTAGTGACTGTGCTACTGAGAAACAGCCGAAGTGTTTCTATTTAGGGAATTTATTTTGTGACTTCACAGAAAACAAATTCCTTAACAAGTTCTAGCCATCCTGTGTGTAACCTGAAAGCTGTATGATTTAGAAGAAGAAACGGCGAGGAAAAGATGCTCTTAAGAATAAGCTTTTCCTATTCTTCAGAGTCTAAAGGGCCTGGGCGGTGAGGAGAAGCTAAGGAATCAGAAGGACCTGGATGTCATTCAAATGGAAAAAAAAAAAAAAAAAGAACCTTTGTCCAAAATAAAGGTACAACTGTGGTAATAATAATAATAATGGTGGCAGCATACTTCTCTCTCAGAAGCTTGTCACAGCTTGATAACTAGCCCTTCTGACCATGTACATGACGTGTCCAGAGGTGTGGAGGAGGAAAGTTTCTCTGTGGATATAAGGGAGGCAATTAGCCATGCAGGGATAATGCTTGCGGGGCAGCGCAGGGGCGGGGCGGCAGGACAGTACGGAGAGCCCCGGACTACCCTCGCCATTGCTACGAGAAGCTGTTTATTTTGTTGTCAAAGAGAGAAACTGTTATTATTAGTATCCAGAGTGGTTTTGTGACTAGTCACAAAGCTATAGTGAACTGCATTCTCTACAATTCCATTTCAAGTGTGTTTCTGGTGAAGGTGAGCTTCGAAGGATGGCCCCCAGCCGGAGTACAGGTTGGGAGAAGCTGTTCTTTGGAGTCTGCACTCGCTTTTACCCAGGAACTCAAGCAGCAGTTGTATGTTTCTCTTAGGAGAAACGTCCCAAATAAGTTGGTTTTTGAGGTAACCAAAAGCAAGAATAAGCTCCGTGGTTCTGACTTAAGTGGGAGTCCTCTGAAAAGAAACGTGGTCGTGCTGGAGGGGGTGAGACTATGGAGGACAAAGGGGAAGACAGTGGGGACATGGAAGAGGCCACTTCCCGTAGCCAGGCAGGACCGCCCGTGGAGAGATAAGACACCAACCCACTCACAAAACATTTGACCAAAAATTTATCCGGCCTAAAAGAAATGCAAAGATGGATCAGAGACTCAAGGAATGGCCAACCAATGACCAGCTCAACTTGAGACCCAGTCCATGGTCAAGCACCATTCGCTTACACCATTAATGATCCTATGCTATGCTTGCAGACAGGAGCCTAGCCTGGCTGTCCTCTGAGAGGATCAATACAGCAACTGACTGAAAACAGACGCAGATAGCCACAGCCAAACATTGGGAGTTTGGAGCACGAAATCATGGAGTAAAATTTAAGAGACCTTTGGGTGGTCCCTTCTGTTTTGTAATTGGAGGAATTTCCTCTAATTGAATCTCTAGGCTCCTAGAGAGTGCACATGGTGTTGAGGTGATTTTGCAGCAGACACCAGCTTTTGTCCAAAGGCAGAGTGATGTACTGTTGTGCAGATCTCTGCAGAGTGACTGAGCCATGGGTTTTGCTTGGTTTCCATCGCTGGCTGCCTCTATCTGGAGCTTGTGGAAGGCGTTTGTCCATTTATAGAACATGACAAAAGATTACTGCATCTAAAATTAGATCCACAATAAACGATGTACAGTGCTATGCAGCATAATCAAATTATGATAGAAACAGCTCTTATTTCTCTGTAGCTATATAATATCGTTCAGTTCTTTAGCAATCTATTTAGAAGTAAGGAGCTGCGCTATCATATGGCCGTTGAAGCACCAACTGAATTTTGGCTAAGTCACCTCCATGAGTGCTGAGTAGAAATGGGAGAGGTTTGATAAATTCTAATTTGCTTTCTTTCCTTGCCGCCCCTTCCCTCCAGCCTTTAATATAAACGGGCCACTGCTCACGATTTCTTCCCACTCAGCCCTATCGCTTCTTGTGCTTACATGATCCTCCGAAAGCAGGTACGTTCATTTGATGTGATCAGATAAAGTCAAAAGCCTCCTGCGTCTCTAGTCCTGGAGAATCAGCCCTTGGCTGTTTGCTCGTGAACTCTGTTCAGGGAGAAACCACACATCAGATAAGTTATTCCTGTAGGGACGTAAATATGAGAAAACGATGGGAAACGGAAGGCAAGCGGAGGAAGACAAGAGGAAGAAAGGCGGAAATAAGACTGAATGGAAGGAAGACAGCAAAAAGAAGAAAATAAGAAAAATATCCAAGGGAAATGTCTGGGACAGAAAAGGAAGCTAGGTGAGACAGCACACTGAGGATAGCTTCCATCATGGCGTGGGTGGGCACAGGCTCCTGCTGTCTGGGACCTCTGAAATGTTCTCCATCGCTCTGCCCAGCACACCCCCACCCCGCCCTCCAATATCACCATTAATGATGAAGGAAGCCCTAGCTGCAGAGGTGGCATTTTCTCCTAATTTAATTTTCAGTTACTGAACTCAGTTACTGCCTCTTTAGAGCCTGAGGGAGGATGAGCCTTTGTTAAAGCGCTGGCTGTTAACTTTCCCCCTCTTTTCAACCTCATTATATTTCCTGAGGTTTAGTTCTACACCTAAAGCGCTGCACTGCGGCTAAACTCTGTAAAATAACGCTTTGGGTGAAAAGTAGCACTTGGAAAAAAATGTCACACAAATTTTGACTTCAGTTGTATCCAGTGATGTCACCAAATGTCTTTCTAGCTCAGATGACTCCAGTAATAGGGTATTAAATTGGTCACGGGCTTAGCGGAAGCCGGAGCTTGCGATTTCCCCTTCATGGCTTCCTGCAGTGCGGTGATGAACCAGAAAACCTTCTTGTCTGGTGGGACCTTTATATACATATTCAGTGACTAGCACACCCACTCAGGCAGAAGCCTCGTGACAGCAGGATTGGAGAGGGGGCAGCTTACCTGGCTGAGTACAAACAGGGCATAAAAAATTCTTAATTAATTGTCATAGCATTTAAATGGCATTTCCTGTGAGTCCAGATCTTTCTTTATTCTAAGAGAGATTTAAAAACAAAAAACAAAATTGAGAGCATTAAAAAAATGATGTTTTAAAATTTATTCACAGTAACTAATGATGAGAATGACCACTGGCTGACTGTGGTCAGTTGTGCACAAAGACCTACAAAGCTTATACAGAACGCACTGTCATTGGTCTCCACGACCAAGTCCTCCATGGATGACACCACACTGACTCTCTGGACCTCATCCCAAGTCATCAGGCACAACCAGGAAGATTTTGTTGACTTAAGTGGCCCTCACCCCTTGATGCCACTTGTCTCTGTCCTGCTGGCCTTTGTGACAGGCTGTTTTGTCTATGACGGTGTTGCGTTCTGTCTTTTGTGTGATGAAGACCTTTAAATGTCGTCTAGGTGGAGCAGGTTATTTCTGTGTGGAGTGAGTCTAATTGGACACTACCTCGCCTACCCATTGCATTGCTAGAACAACACCATTAAACTCCCTCCAAGCTACAATATCTGTATTGGATTCAGAGATCATTTCTTCATTGATATTATAAAATACAGTTGTGTGAAAGAACTTTTGTTTTATTGAGATAGAGTCGTATATAGGTCACACTGGCTATAAACTTGCTATATTAGCAAAGTCTTAACTTATGATTCCCCCTAACTCTGTTTTCAGAAACCTAGAATTCTAGGATTATAGGTAGGCAAGTACGTATGGTTTTGGGAATTTAACCCAGTTCAGGGTCTTGCACATACTCGCCAAGAACTTTACACACTTTATAGTTTGTGATTCTTTTAAAATGTTGTAAAAATAAACTTTATTTGGTAGAAATTTATGCCAGATTTCATCTGAACTCTAAGAGAGGCTTTTTACCAACATAGTAAGAAACACATTTTAAGTTAGATATGGTGGTGCTTTTAAGCTTAAGCTAGGGTGGTCTTGAGTTCAAGGCCAGCCTGGGCTACAGAATGACATCTTTTCCTCAAAAACAAAAAGGTATGCACTTAACACCATGAGCCATTTATAACAATATGCATATTTTTTAGAAAGAAACCTTTTGACTTCTTTGTTTTAGAGTTTGTTGTTTTATGCTTATTCTATTAAAATAAAATGCTGCTAACCCCTTAGCCCACAAACTTCATTTCCCACCAATGCATAAACACATTACTTGAAAACTGGTACTCTAGATTATTGAGAAAAATCAGATGAAAACAAACAGATTTAATGGAAAGCAATATATAAACACATATGAATAATCTGCATTGTAAACACACAGAAGATATTTGTTATATACAGAATTATTTATTATTTATTTTCATCAGTACTCAGTAATGGATCCAAGAGCATTGAGGCAAGTAACAAACCACTGAATATGTCCTCAGTCCTTCTAAAAATATTACTTTGCATTATGGTATAATTGTGATTCTCATACTGGCCTCCAACTCAGTCCTCTTGTCTCAGCTTCTCCATGACCAGGATGACAGTGGCATGCCACCATGCCAATTTAAGCATCAGACCTAATTGTTTATCATATTTTGAAGAGTTTGGCAGAAACATCCCCTTTGCACTTTAAATTTATTTGTGAGTAAGTACATGGCTAACACTTTTTTAACAAATTAGTTAAGATGTTATTAACTAACCTTCAAAACTAAACTGTGAAGTAAAAGGCTTATTTACCGGGGGTGAGATTATACATAGACAATTTGCTTCAGGTTATGATGGGTTTGTAGGTATTGATCTGGGTTCTACAAATGTCCCTCCACCCACTTTAGAGAGGCAGAGCCAATCAGAATCACCTGGGAGCTCTTTCCCCAGCCTTCCTTCCCAACTACTTCTTCCAAGCTCTCTACCACTAACTACTGCTTAACTGAAGGGAAAGGAAAAGGAGGATGGAGAGAAATGTAAGAGCTAGAGGTCATGGAGGAACAGAGCCAGGCAATGTCACATGGCAAAGCTACAGTGCTCATGAATGCATAGCAACTGTGGTTGTCTGTGTGAGACCTGCATAAGAGCAAGACAACTGGCATTCTAATATGGAAGAGGTCATGAACTCCAGCCCTAACGGAAGAACCATGGACATTTTATGTCTTCTAGTTAAGGGTACAATGGTACTACTGGTAGGTTGGCTATGGTTCTGGTGGGTGGAACCATATACAGAAGTATATTGACAGCACAAACTGGATTTGATGGGCTATTGAATTAAAGAAAAAGGAGGAAGACACAAAATTGGGATAAATGGTGGGAGTAAATTTAGAAGGGATTAAGGGGAAGATTTGGGGTAAGTGTAATCAAGATATGTGCTATGAAATCCGCAGAAATCTAATTAAAATATTTTCAAAGAAAGGCTAGCCACATTGGCGAACTCTTGATTTGATTGAGAGACCCTTATTCAAAATAGGTGAAAAAGTAAGTAAGGAAAATCCAGATGTCACCCTCAGGCCTCCAAACATGTTCAACTTCTTCTGCATTCAAATATGCATACACAAATGATCACATACTTACAACATACGCATATGAAAAAAATGTATGTTTGTTTTCTATGTAAGTGGATCTTATATGCCTTTATCTCCAGAAAGCAGAGGGGGAAAATGTTGATGCTGCAGTGAAAGTTTATAATTCCAGCCCTGGGAATAGAGACAGGTGGGTCTCATACTCATTGGCTAGCCAGCATAGTTTAATCAGCAAGTTCCAGACCAAGTGAGAGACCCTGTATTCAAAACCAAGGTGTATAGCTGAGCATAATAATGCATACCTTAAATTCTGTACATGGGAACTTGGGGTCATCGGTGTTAAAGAGGAACTTCATTGACATAAGCCACTTAAGGTCATCCTGGTTTACAGGTGACACTGTCCCAAGACACAAAGAGACGCTTAAAGGTAGGGTCCATGCCCAGCAGTAAATACCAAATAGAAAATGAACTTGTTGGTGTTTTTGAGGATTTTTTGGTCTCCTTTTGCTTTGTTTTGTCAATCATGACCTTACTGCTCTTTGCTTGAACATTATGGTTTCTGATTTTGTTTTTCTAAGTTGTGTGTGTTTCTCATGATTTTTCTTTTCCTTTTTTTTTCTTTTTTTGTTTTACTCTGATTTTTTAATTTTTTGCTTATTTTCTAGAGAAAGGGAAAGATGGTGTAGAGTTGAATGTGTCTGGAGGTGGGAGGATCTGGGAGAAGATGGGGGAAGAGAACTACGACTAGAATGTATTGCAAAAGAATATTTTCAATAGAAAACAAACAAATTCCTGAAGTTGAGAGCTGATAACCTCAGACCTCTAGCTGTATGCAATCATGTGTGTGAACATCTACCCCCAACAACTGGCTAAAAGAAGGAACATTTATAATTAGTTTTTGAAATTATAACATTTCCCCTTCCCTTTCTTCCTTCAAAATCCTCACATATAACTTTCCTTGTTCTCTTTAAAATTGATGCTCTCCTTTTTTTTAATTAATTAATTGTTGTTGTTGTTGTTGTTGGTGGTGGTGGTGGTGGTGGTGGTGGTGGCAGTGTGGGGATGGGTGGGGGGATTGGGTGTGTACACATTAGTACAACCTTCTCAGTATGTATTATACTATAGCTATGTATATAGTTTAAGGGCCGGATCATTTGGTATTGAATAACTAATTGATATGCTTTTCCCTGGGGAAGACTGTTTCTCCTGATCTCAGCATTTCTTAGTTGCCTGCAGTTGTTTGTCTAGGGTTGAGCCCTAGTGAGCTTTCCCTCTTCCATGTTAGCATATCTGTTGGTGTCCTCTGGCAACTGACAGCTTTCTGATTAGACTTAAAACTGCTCAACAAGAAGGAAAACATGTCCGGTACTGGAAACCTAGCCAAATATCCAGAGGTGCTGAAGTTAACAATCATGGAGAGGAACATATAACTTAAACTTTACTAACCCAGCATAATCCCTAATTACCACTTAAATGTTTATCTTTATATCCACAGGTAAATGTAGTCTTCACCTCTCATCAAAGACACATGCAGTGGATACAGACCATTACAGAAAACCACAAGTGATGAGAATGAAGAGTTCTGGAGGCCAGCCCCAACTGATACATTAACAACACACATCCTGCACCTTAAGGCTCGGGCATTGTGGTAGAAGAGAAGGCAAAAGGACAAACAGGCAGAAGATCCCAGAGTTTGCTGTGAGAGCATATCCCCTAGGAATATCAGAAGCTGCACCCAGAAAGGCTCACAAACATGACTGTCTACACGAAGGAATTTAGAAATGTGATTACAGATCTAATTCTTTAAATTCTAGGATGAGTGAATACATGTAAAATAGCCAATACTTTCATTGTTACTAACAAGAACTTTTCTTCAACAATGAATTCACTGTTGGACTTCCACACTGTTTCTGCATCATCAGCACGTCATGCTTTATCTGTGGCTTCTAGTGAGAGGAAGAAGCATTGAGTAATGACTTGAGTCGGTGCTTTTCCAGAGGGCCTGGGTTCAATCTTCAGCACCCAGTGGTTCAGAGCTGTCTGTAACTCCAATCCCAATGGGTTTGGTACCTCTTCTGGCCTGCCATGAGTATTGCATGCACATGTTACACAGCCATATATGCATGCAAAACACTCATACACATAAACTCATAATATTTTTAAGTTATGTTGAGTATGAGTGCAAAAACTAGATTCAAGCAACAATGGCAGAGTCCTCTGGATTCTCAATATTCCCTCTAGGAAATATTTTACAATTGTCCTTCTTCAAGCATGCATCAGGCAATACTTCCCCAAGAATCTTACTGATATTTTCTTCTCCAATACTTTCCACCTTACAGTTTATTAGCTTATGTGGTGTGTAATTAAATTGCAATAGTGAATGACAGAATTCCCCTTTAAGAATAAACATAACTGCAATGTGGTGAAAGAAGTTTAGGCAATCAGTCTAGGATATAGCCTTGTGCTCTCAGGCTTTGAGCCATTAACTTGGGTGACTATATAATCAGGATAATATACACAAATCCTAGGTATCTTCTCAGATTTCCTGGATGGTGTTTCTCCTCCTCTCTCTTGGGTGACATCTCTGTGTACTAAGTCACCTCCTCACAGTGGGTTTTAATGAAACACCCTATTTTAGGCATGGGATACAGCTTCCAGAGTGGTTCCCAAGGGACCAGGTGAGGCCATTAAAAGTGCTAGAAAGAAAACCTTGTCTCATGAATCACAGGAAATGAGAACTGGGAAGGATCTGACGCGAGTCTCTTCTTTTCTTCCCTCCATGGACAACAAGGTAAGCTTCTTTTTCAACCTTTTACGAGAAAGCCCTTTGTGCTGAGTAAACATGTCTGCCCAGGGAATTGTTCTTATCTCTCCTGAACTCTGTGTGAAGGGGTGGTCATCGCCATAATGACTCCGTATCTTTTATTGCCCACCTTCTCCCTCTCCCTGCATCTTCATTACCCTGGGCTTACATGTCCCTAGTGTCAGCACTTTAATCTCTGCCTGAGGCTCTGCCTTCCAGAGGAACGATACAAAGACAGCCAGTTAATTTGATGTCAGTTAAACAGAGGTTTAAACAGCTTCCATGGCATAGCGCTAGTGTTGGAGCAGGAGAGATGATGAACACAGAGAAGTGTAAGGTATCTGGAGTAATTTACAGTCTATGGGGCTTGCAAAAGCAATGCAATGCATATTGAGCTATCTAAAATTAAAATGAGCCTGAAGGGATAAAAATGAGAAGAATAAACATCAGAGAAAACAAGCCTTATAGTCAGATAGAGCAGAGACATAATGAGAGAAGTACTAACAATATTGATATGATAGGAAACGTTTATGAGTTGTATGTTATGTCATTATGTTAACCACATCAGAAAACATGAGCTCTTGAATGAAACATTGTTAATTTGCTAATTTGGGGATAAAGGAATGGAGTCTTAGGAAACTTAAGGGACTGCCCGTAGTCAACTGACTAAGAGATGAAGTACTTCTAAGATCTAAGCCCAGGTAGTTTGACTCTTACCCACAGAATAAGAAGATACAAGAACATATTTAAATTGCACCTGAGGCATTTGTTAGAACCAGAGGACTATCCAGAGACCTGAGAAAAATATTTCAGATTCCAAATAGGAAACCATTTAATAATGAAGCCCGGATGAGATGTGGCTTCTCATGTGAGGTCAGGGGCTTCTGAATGATTGTATAGATTAAGGCAGCTTCCATGTAAAGTAAGTCAGAACTATCTGGTGTGAGCTCGCTCTCTCTGGAAGTGGTTGCTTCTTTATTTTTAAATTGTAATTGCTGAAGATGGCTGGAGCTAACCAACTTTATTTCATTGATGCAATTATTCAGCAAAATTTAAATACACTTGCTTAGAAGCATAGGAAATTATGCCTGGGTATATGTAGACACATAAAGCACAGTCTAAATTTAAAGAATTTGTTTTCTGATGGAGAACAAAGCCAAGTACTCTGGAATTTATGAGGGGATGGGAGGAAGTGGGGTGCATGGGAAGAACAAAGAAGCATTGTGTAATCCTCACCAATGCTAGGGAAATGGGGACCTCTGTCTCAGGAGACAAGGGAAGGAAGGACATTCTGTATAGAAAGAAGCCACTAGAGAAACAAACAGAATGGAGAAGAATTATAACACAACCTATAAACAGCTTCAAACACACTGAGCTCAGAGCGCTGAGATATCACACACAGCCCGAGGAGCCTTTCAAAAGTGAAATGATGATTCAGATAAACCAGGGTGTTTGGTCAATACACATTCACAAGACATAGGCTGGAATACTTAAGAATCACTTGGAATTGTGTTTGAAAAAAAAAAAAAACTTGCATATCAAAGGCAGAGGAACTGCGCCATCAGCTAAGCAGCTGATTTTATGTCCATTTTCTCTTTTAATCTGAAACATCAACAATTCCTTGGGGCTTTGTACAATAACTGGGAGGTAAAAACCAATACAATTGGTATAATGGTGTCCTCTAATAGGTGCTCAATAAACACGGCTTCTCTGTCTCCTCTTAGTATGGACAAAAATGGGACTCAAGGGTAGGATAACACAAGAGTGGGGTTGCTATGGATTTTTGTACTTGAAGCTAAGCAGTATGAATTTTATCCAGAGAAAAGATAATTAAATAGAGAAACCTCCCAGTTCCATTTGCACTTTGAAGTAAAAGTCTCCAGCAGAGATTTAAGTTGCCTAGTAGGGCAACTAGATGTATCTAAAATCCCCAGGTACCCTCTGGCTTCACACAGCGTTGAGAAATTAGTAAATTCCAGGGCTAAAAGATGACTCTGTGGGTAAGAGTATTTGTTCCACAACTATGAGGGCCTGAGATCAAATACCAGCACCTCTGTGAAAAAAAAATCAGGTAAGGCTGGGCTTGTAGACATGTAACCCCAGAGCAGTGGGAGGCAGAGGAGCCCTGGCTGCTCCTACATTGAGGTTCAGTGAGAGCCAGTCTCAGGAAGACAAGGCAGTGACAAGAAAGGGTGCCTGACACCCTCCACCACACCCTCCACCACACCCTCCACCACACCCTCCACCAGACTCCCTGAGCATGCACAGGCACGTGAACCACACATGAGCACACACCACTCATGGGTAGGTACTGACACTGTATATTGCATGAGCTTCCCTATAGGTAGGCCCCATATTCATGTTTAAATAGTGTGTTTGGTGGCAATTGAAGGAAAATGTCCTATTAGAAATGGAAACGTGGAACAGGGCTAATGGGGTATTGAAAGAAGGCCATAGGTTACTGGGTTTTCTCCACCAGGTAGCTCTGTTCATGCTGTCGAATTCATGCCTTGGTGGTGGCGGGGGGTGGGGGGGAGTAAAAGTTCTGACTCTTGAGTGTATGGGGATGGAAAAGGTGTGAGGGCACAGGGCAGCAGGGATCTGCTGAGAACGGGAACGCAGTTTGCGGGCAAACAGTCCAAGGAGTAACCAAAGCAAGTGCCACAAACCACGCAGAAAGTCAGTCACAGACCATGAAAAACGGCCAATTTGATGTAAATAAAATTCCCAACTGGGGGGATGTTACTTATCATATGCAAACAACCTTATGGCTGCTGAAATGTTAAAAGAAAATACTGTATTTGCCAACTTTAATTATGTAATTACTGTTGAAACTATTTCAGTCTTTTCAAGTCATGTCATTTTCCCAGTATCTAAGATTAAAACGCAAAACAAAACAGCAACAACAAAGAAAAATCAAGTGTCACTATGATGCCACGGAGCGGAGCTGGCAGGCAGATGTCAGGAAAGGAGACAGAGAAAGAGCCAGGGGGAATTCTTCTTGCTCCGGCCTCTTCTCCCCTTTAGCTGCTTGAATCTGTCTCACTTGTCTAGACGCTAAAATCAACGGAATCATTATGTGGCGCTCCTTCTAAAGGAGCCTGATGAGTTCTTAATTGCAAGATTCTGTATCAGAGTTGGGGATTCTACATTCTAACGTACATGAAGGCTCACAGAGAGATGACTTGGCGTCAAGGCATTGTGCTTAGCTTCAGGCTCAGAGGGATGAAGCTGGCCCACTCTCCGCTGAAACTCCCCAAACCATGGACAGAATAAATATTTCTAACTTTAAGTTATAATTTTAGGCATTTTGTCACAGTATCAGAAAAAATGATTTTACAGCATGTATTACAATTTTCTTGTAAGTACATTTCCAACGTGCTGTTGTCACTGAGATTACTATAATAACTTAAATTTTACTGGAGATAGAGCCACTTAAACATAATTCTATCTGCTTGTATTTAAAACTATTCACCGAGAAAGTGGGTGTCATGCAAAAGCAACTATTTCTCCTTCCTACTAATGTTGCTACTAATTCAGACCAAAGATGGCCTTTTCTTTTCTTTATTTAAATTGGATACTTTATGTATTTACATTCCATTTTTGGGTTATTTTTTATTTATATGTCAAATCTTTCCCAGTTTCCCCTCCTGAAACCCTCATCCCATCTTTCCTCCCCCTCCTTCCATGAGAGTGCTCCCCCACCCACCCACTCCTGCCTCCCTTATTTCCCTACATGGGACACCAAGCCTTCATAGTACCAAGGGCCTCTTCTCACATTGATGCCCAACCAGGCCCTGACTGCAAGCTTCTGCCTCTATATTTGCCAGGCTCTGGTAAGGGCTCTCAAGAAACAGCTATATCAGGCTCCTCTCAGCATGCACTTCTTGGCATCCACAATAGAATCTTCATTTGGTGACTGTATATGGGATGGATTCCCAGGTGGGGGGTTCTTGGGATGGCCTTTCCTTCAGTCTTTGTTCCATATTTGCTCCCATGAGTATTTTGTTCTCCCTTCTGAGAAGGACGGAAGCATCCACTTTGGTCTTTCTTTTTGGGATTCATGTGGTCTGTGAATTCTATCTTGGTTATTCCTAACTTTTGAGCTAATATTCACTTATAGTGAGTGCATGTCAAGTGTGTTCTTTTGTGATTGGGTTAGCTCACTCAGGATGATATTTTCTAGTTCTACCCATTTGCCTGAGAATGCCATAAATTCACTGTTTTTAATAGCTGTTTAGTACTCCATTATGTCAATGTGCCACATTTTCTGTATCCATTCCTCTATTGAGGGACATCTAGGTTCTTTCCAGCTTCTGGCTGTGATAAATAAGTCTGCTATGAACATAGTGGAACATGTGTTCTTATTACATGTCAAAGCATCTTTTGGTTATATGCTCAGGAGTAGTATAGATGAGTCCTCAGGTAGCACTATATCCAATTTTCTGAGAAACCACCAGACTAATTTCCAGAATGATTGTACCAGCTTGCAATCCCACCAGCAATGGAGGAGTGTTCCTTTCTCCACAACCTCACCAGCATCTGCTGTCACCTGAGTTTTTGATCTTAGCCATTCTGACTGGTTTGAAGTGAAATCTCAGGTCTCCTTTCATTTGTATTTCCCTGATGACTAAGGATGTTGAACATTTCTTTAGGTGCTTCTCAGCCAATCGATATTCCTCAGGTGGAAATTCTTTGTTTAGCTCTGTACCCCATTTTTAATGGAGTTATTTGGTTCTCTGGACTCTAACTTCTTGAGTTATTTGTATATATTGGATATTAGCCCTCTATCAGATGTAGGGTTGGTGAAGATCTTTTTCCAATTTGTTGGTTGCCATTTTGTCCTATTGACAGTATCCTTTGCCATACAGAAGCTTTGCAATTTTATGAGATCCAATTTGTAGATTCTTGATCTTAGAGCATAAGCCATCGTTGTTCTGTTTGGGAAAATTTCCCCTGGGCCCATGTGTTCAAGGCTTTTCCCCAGTTTCTTTTCTATTAGTTTCAGTGTGTCTGGTTTTATGTGGAGGTCCTTGATCCACTTGGACTTGAGCTTTGTACAAGGAAATAAGAATGGATTAATTTGCATTCTTCTACCTGCTAACCACTAGTTGAACCAGCACCATCTGTAGAAAATAGTGTCTTTTTTCCACTGGATGGTTTTAGCTCCTTTGTCAACATCAAGTGACCATAGATGTGTAGGCTTATTTCTGGGTCTTCAATTTGTATTCCATTCATCTACCTGCCTGTCACTGTACCAATAATATGAAGTTTTTAGCATTATTGCACTGTAATACAGATTGAGATCAGGGATGGTGATTCCTGCAGAAGTTCTTTCATTGTTGAGAATAGTTTTTGCTATTTTGGGTTTTTTGTTATTCCAGATAAATTTGCAAATTGCTCTTTCTAGCTCTATGAAGAATTGAGTTGAAATTTTGGTGGGGATTGCATTGAATCTGCTGATTGCTTTTGGCAAGATGGCCATTTTTACTGTATTAATCCTGCCAATCCATGAGCATGGAAGATCTTTCCATCTTCTAAGATCTTATTTAATATCTTTTTCAGGGACTTGAAGTTCATGTCATACGATCTTTCACTTGCTTAGTGTCACAGCAAGGTTTTTAAATTATTCGTGACTATTGTCAATGGCGTCATTTCCCTAATTTCTTTCTCAGCTTGTATATTTTTTGAGTAGAGGCTACTGATTTGTTTAAGTTAATTTTATATGCAACAACTTTGCCGAAGTTGTCAGGGTTAGTAGTTCTCTGGTGGAATTTACTATCATATCATGTGCATAAGTGATATTTTGCACAGTGATCTTCCTTTCCAATTTATATTCCTATGACTTTTGTGTCTAATTGCTCTGGCTAGGACTTACTATACTATATTGAGTACTATACAATATATAGAGTACTATATTGAATAGGTAGGGAGAGAGTATGCAGCCTTGTCTAGTCCCTGAATTTAGTGGGATTGCTTCAAGTTTTTCTCCATTCTCTCCATTCAGTTTGATGTTGGCTCCTGGTTTGCTGTGTATTGCTTTCAGTAGGTTTAGTTATGTTTAAGCCTTGAATTCTTGATCTTTCCAAGACTTTGAACATAAAAGGATGCTGAACTCTGTCAAATGCTTTTCAGCATCTAGTGAGATGATTGTGTGGGGTTTTGTTGTTATTGTTTGCTTTTTTGAGTTTGTTTATATAGTGGATTATGTTGGTAGATTTCCATATATTGAACCATCCCTGCATTCCTGGGATGAAGTCTACTTGATCATGATGAATGATTGTTTTGATGTGTTCTTGTATTCAGTTTGCGAGAATTTTATTGAGTATTTTTACATTGATATTCATAAAGGAAATTGGTCTGAAGTTCTCTTTCTTTATTGGGTCTTTATGTGGTTTAGGTATAAGCGTAATTGTGGATTCGTAGAATGTATTGGGTGGTGTTCCTTCTGTTTCTATTTTGTGGAATAGTTTGAAAAGTGTTGGCATTAGGTCTTCTTAGAAAATTTGATAGAATTCTGCACTAAACCCATCTGGTCCTGGCTTTTTGTGGTTGGGAGACTATTAGTGACTGCATCTATTTCTTTAGGGGTGATGGGACTGTTTAGATCATTTATCTGATCCTGATTTAACTTTAGAACCTGGTATCTGTTTAGAAAATGTCCAATTTATCCAGATTTTCTGGGTTTGTTTGGTTGTTTTTTTTTTTTTTTTTTTTGAGTATAGGCTTTTGTAGTAGGATCTGATGTGTTTATGAATTTCTTAGGTTTCTGTGGTTATGTCTCCCTTTTCAGTTCTGATTTTGTTAATTCAGATAGTGTCTCTGTGCTGTCTGGTTAGTCTGGCTAAGGGTTTATCTATCTTTCTGATTTTCTCAAAGAATCAACTTCTGCTTTTGTTGATTCTTTGTATAGTTCTTTTTGTTTCTGTGTGGTACATTTCCATCCTCAGTTTGATTATTTCCTGCTGTCTACTCTTCTTGGGTGTATTTGTTTCTTTTTATTCCAGAATTTTCAGGTGTGCTGTTAAGCTGCTAGTGTATGCTCTTTTCAGTTTCTTTTTGGAGGCACTCAGAGCTATGAGTTTTCATCTTAGCACTGCTTTCATTGTATCTCATAAGTTTGGGTATGTTGTGCTTTCATTTTCATTAAATTCTAAAACGTCTTTAATTCCTTCCTTTTTATTCCTTGACCAAGTTATCATTGAGTAGAGCATTGTTCAGCTTTCGTGTGTGTGAGCTTTCTGTTGTTTTTGTTGTTATTGAAGACCAACCCTAGTCCCAGGTGATTTGATAGGATGCATGGGTAAATTCAATCTTCTTGTATCTGTCGAGGCCTGTTTTGTGGCAAATTATATGGTCAGTTTTGGAGACGGTACCATAAAGTGCTG
Source organism: Apodemus agrarius (assembly GCA_964023405.1). Classification (NCBI taxonomy): domain Eukaryota; kingdom Metazoa; phylum Chordata; class Mammalia; order Rodentia; family Muridae; genus Apodemus; species Apodemus agrarius. The sequence continues at coordinate 73,147,354 of OZ030020.1, read as the reverse complement.
AGAAGATGGTGCATTCTTTTGTTTTAGGTTGAAATATTCTATAGATATCTGTTTAATCTATTTGGTTCATAACTTCTATTAGTTTCTCTGTCTCTGTTTAGTTTCTGTTTCCATAATCTGTCCATTGATGAAAGTGAGGTGTTGAAGTCTCCCACTATTATTGTGTGAGCTGCAATGTGTGCTTTGAGTTTTAGTAAAGTTTCTTTTATGAATGTGGGTGCCCTTGCACTTGGAGCATAGATGTTCAGAATTGAGACGTCATCTTGGTAGATTTTTCCTTTGCTGAGTATTAAGTGTCCTTCCTTATCTTTTTTTGATAAATTTTGGTTGAAAGTCTATTTTATTCGATATTATAATAGCTACTCAAACTAGTTTCTTGGGACCATTTGCTTGAATTTTTTCCAGCCTCTTACTCTGAGATAGTGTCTATCTTTGTAACTAAGGTGCATTTCCTATATGCAGCAAAATTCTGGGTCCTGTTTACATATCCAATCCATTAATCTATGCCTTTTATTGGGTAATTAAGTCCATTAATATTAATAAATATTAAGGAATAGTGAGTGTTACTTCTTGTTATTTCTGTTGTTATTATGTGGCTATCTTCTTTTGGGTTTGTTGAAAGATTACTTTCTTGCTTTTTCTATGGTGTTGTTTTCCTCCTTGTGTTGGATTTTTCCATCTATTATCCTTTGTGGGGCTGGATTTGTGGAAAGATATTGTGTAAATTTGTTTTCGTCTTGGAATATCTTGGTTTGTCCATCTATAGTAATAGGGAGTTTTGCTAAGTATAGTAGACTGGGTTGACATTGTGTTCTCTTAGGTCTGTATGACATCTACCCAGGATCTTCTACCTTTCATAGTCTCTGGTTTGTATCAGTTATGAATTGCAGGAAGAAACCCCACATGGCTCAAGTATGATTAGTATTCCCTTCTATCCTTAGAAAAAATTAAATCCAATTTAAAAAAAATCTATCCTTTGATTACCTGCTTGTAGGAAGCCGGCAGCTTTTAGCATTCAGTTCTCTGCCTCAGAGCAACCATCTTGTCTTTTTTCAGAGCAGAGGATCCCAGCATCTCTGAGTGGACATAGTCTATGTGTTCCTTTTATCAAGTTTCCTGCTTGCTGGAGCCACATGTCATGCACGGCTTCGGTCACTGAGAAAACAATTCTCTCTTCATTTTTTTCCTTTGTATTTTTTTTATTTTCTATATTTTTGTTTACATTCTGAATGCTTTCCCTTTTCCCAGTTCCCCCCTCACCATATGTCCCATAAGTCCTCTTCCCTCCTCCCATTCCCCAATCACCCCATTCCATTTCTCTATTCTGGTATTCCCCTATGATACTGGATTAAGTCTTTTCAGGACCAGGGCCCTTCCCTTCTTGGGAATCATATGATTAGCTAATTGTGTCTTGAGTATTCAGAACTTCTGGGCTAATTAATATCCACTTATCAGTGATTGCATTTCATGTGTATTCTTTTGTGATTGGGATAGCTCACTTAGGATGATATTTTCCAGTTCCAACCGTTTGCCTACAAATTTCATGAATTCATTGTTTTTAATTGCTGAGTAGTATTCCATTGTATAAATATACCACATTTTCTTTATTCATTCCTCCATTGAGGGGCATCTGGGTTCTTTCCAGCTTCTGGCTTTTATAAACAAGGCTGCTATGAACATAATGGAGTATGTGTCCTTGTTGCCTGCAGGGGAATCCTCTGGGTATATGCCCAGGAGTAGTGTGGTAGGGTCCTCTGGAAGTGACATGCCCAATTTTCTTAGGAACTGCCAGACTGATTTCCATAGTAGTTGTACCAGCTTCCAATCCCACTAGCAGTGGAGGAGTGTTCCTCTTTCTCCACATCCTTGCTAACACCTGCTGTCTCCTGAGTGTTTAAACTTAGCCATTCTGACTGGTGTGAGATGAAATCTCAGGGTTGTTTTGATTTGCATTTCCCTAATGACTAAAGATAATGAACATTTCTTAAGGTGCATCTCAGCCATTGGAAATTCTTCAGATGAAAATTCTTTGTTTAGCTCTGTACCCCATTTTTAATAGGGTTATTTGGTTTCCTGGGGTCTAACTTCTTGAGTTCTTTGCATATATCGGATATTAGCCCTCTGTTGGATGTGGGGTTGGTGAAGATCTTTTCCCAATAAATTGGTTGCTGTTTTGTCCTTTGCCTTGCAGAAACTTTGCAATTTTATGAGGTCCCATTTGTCAATTCTTGATCTTAGAGCATAAGCTATTGGTGTTCTGTTCAGGAACTTTCCCCCTGTGGGATTACTTCAATCTTCTTGTATTTGTTGAGGTCTGTCTTGTGACCAATTATATGGTCAACTTTGGAGAATGTACCATGAGGTGCTGAGAAAAAGGTATATTCTTTTGCTTTAGGATGAAATGTTATATATATATATATCTGTTAAATCTAATTGGTCCAAAGCTTCAATTAGTTCCACTGTGTCCCTATTTAGTTCCACTGTGTCCCTATTTAGTTTCCTCATCCGTCCATTGAGGAGAATGGAGAATTGAAGTCACCCACAATTATTGTGTTAGGTGCAATGTGTGCTTTGAGCTTTAGTAAAGTTTCTTTTACGAATGAGGGTGCCCTTGCATTTGGAGTATAGATGTTCAGAATTGAGAGTTCTTCTTGGTGGATTTTCACTTTGACCAGCAAGAAGTGTCCTTCCATGTCTCTTTTGACAACTTTAGGTTGAAAGTCAATTTTATCTGAAATTAGAATGGCTGCTCTGGCTTGTTTCCTGAGACCATTTGCTTGTAAAATTGTCTTCCAGCCTTTTACTCTAAGGTAGTGTTTGTCTTTGACACTGAGATGTGTTTCCTGTATGCAGCAAAATATAGGGTCCTTTTTCCCTATCAAGTCTGTTAGTCTATGTCTTTTTATTGGGGAATTGAGTCCATTGATGTTAAGAGATATTAAGGAATAGTAATTATTACTTCCTGTCATTTTTGAAGTTATTTTTTTATATTTGAGTGGTTATCTTCTTTTGGGTTTGAAGAGAGGAGGTTTCTATCTTGCTTCTTCCGGGGTGTAGTTTCCCTCCTTGTATTGGAATTTTCCCCCTATTATCCTTTGTAGGGCTGGGTTTGTGGAAAGATATCGTGCAAATTTGGTTTTGTCATGGAATATCTTGGTTTCTCCATCTACGGCAATTGAGAGTTTTGCTGGGTATAGTAGTTTTGGCTGAAATTTGTGTTCTCTTAGAGTCTGCATGCTATCTGCCCAGGATCTTCTAGCTTTCATGGTCTCTGGAGAGAAGTCTGGTGTAATTCTGATAGATATTCCTTTATATGTTACTTGGCCTTTTTCTCTTACTGCCTTTAATATTCTTTCTTTGTTTAGTACATTTTGGGTTTTGATTATTATGTTACGGGAGGTATTTCTGTTCTGGTCCAGTCTGTTTGGAGTTCTGTAGGCTTCTGGTATATTCATGGGTATCTCTCTCTTTAGGTTGGGGAAGTTTTCTTCCATAATTTTGTAGAAGATATTTGCTTGCCCTTTAAGTTGTAAATCTTGACTCTCAACTATCCCTATAATCCTTAAGTTTGGTCTTCTCATTGTGTCCTGGATTTCCTGGATGTTTTGGGTTACAAGCTTTTTGCATTTTGCATTTTCTTTGACTGTTGAGTCAACGGTTTCTATGTTATCTTCAGCATCTGAGATTCTTTCTTCTATCTCTTGTATTCTATTGTGGATATTTGCATCAATAGCCCATGATTTCTTCCCAAGGTTTTCTATCTCCAAAGCTGTCTCCCTTTGTGATTTCTTACTTGTTTCTACTTCTGTTTCTAGATCCTGGATGGTTTTGCTCAGATCTTTCGATTGCTTGTTTGTGTTTTCATGTAATTTCATGAGATTTTTGTGTTTCCTCTTTCATGACTTCTGCCTGTTGACCCATGTTCTCTTGTATTTCTTTAAGTGATTTTTGCATTTCCTCCTTATTGGCTTCTATCTTTTGATCCATATTCTGAATTTCTTTAACTGATTTTTGTGTTTGCCTTGTAAGGGCTTCTAACTTTTGATCCATTTTCTCCTGTATTTCTTTAAGAGATTTATTTATGTCCTTCTTGTTTTCCTCTAACAGTATCATAACCAGTGATTTTAGATCTAAATCTTGTTTTTCTGGTGTGTTGGTGTATCCAGGACTTACTGCTGTTTGGGAACTGGGTTCAGATGCTGCCATATTGCCTTGATTTCTGTTAGTAATGTTCCTATGTTTGCCTTTTGCCATTTGGTTATCTCTGGTGGTAGTTGGTCCTGTAGTCACTGGCTGGTGCTTGAACCCACTGTAGACCCGTAAGACTATTTCCCCACCACTGGATGACTGGGTTTCCCCTGGCACAGATTGCTCATGTGCAGTTCTCCTCTTGGGTGCTGTTGGACCCCTGGTGTGTCTTGCTCCAAGCAATGTTATACTCGGTTGTCCCTGTGGACCTAATGCTGCTTGTCTGTTCTGTCAGGAAGTGAAGATGGTGGCTGGGAACCCCTCCAAGTGCTGACCACCCTGCAGGGTACAAGACCCAGGCCTGGCTGGTATACAGATGAACCACCTCTCTGCCCAGATCCTGTGCGCAGGTCGCCACCTGGCAGCCTGTGTCCCCAGAGATCTTAAACCCAGGATATCTTGGGTACCTGGGTCCATTTGTCCAGTCCAAGCAGCAGCAAAGATGGTGGCTTTGGGGAGTCTCAGAATATCCCGCAGAGCACAGAACCCACATCTGGCTGGCACAGAGGAACCCCTGCTCTTCCTAGCTCTTGTGCGCAGATCACTGCCTGGTGGCCTGCGTCCCCAGAGATTTTAAACTTGGGATATCTTGGGTACCTGGGTCTGCTTGACCAGTCCAAGCAGCAGCAAAGATGGTGACAGGGGTGGGGGGGAGTGCAGGATCCCCCTCAGGGCACACGCCTGGCTGGGACACAGGAACCACTGCTCTGCCTAGCTCCTGTGCACAGACTGCTGCCTGGTGGCCTGTGTCCCCAGAGATTTTAAACTTGGGATATCTCAGGTACCTGGGTCTGCTTGCCCAGTCCAAGCAGCAGCAAACATGTCTCTCTTCTTCCTAGACTTGTATCTCTCTCTCTCTCTCTCTCTCTCTCTCTCTCTCTCTGTGTGTGTGTGTGTGTGTGTGTGTGTGTGCATGTGTATGATCCATCTGGAAATTTTTAAATTAATACTGGATTTTTGGCTTACATTTGGTGCCATGTGTGGGAGCTGACACAGGCTGCTTCTACAGGCAGGTGGTTGGGGCTGTTGAGCTGGGACTAAGGGTAACTGAACAATTAAAGTTGAAGACAGTTTTAGGGTGCTGAGGCAAGAGTATCGGGAAGGGCATGCTGGCCAAAGGAGCTTGATAATGGCCAGCAATTGAGCCAATAAGGCGAGTTGAAATTGAGCAATGTTTACGTCTGTCTTTTGTACCTGCAGATCCAGTATTCTCTGGGTGGGTGCTGGAAGCATGGCCTGTTTCTGGTGTTAAGGCAGGGCAGCAAAAGCTACATGTCACACACCTGTGAGAATAGGTGTCTACAGAGGTCTGGAGTGGAGGGACAGGTGGTTGAGAGCCACCCGATGCAGATACTGGAAATTGAACTTGGGTCGTCCAGAGGAGCAGTAAGCACGGAGCTGCCAAGCCGTCCCACACCTCCCTTTCCATACATCCTTTAAGGCTTTGTTTCGAATCCCGTCTCTTGCTTTTTGTCGAGTGATTGGACAATTTATCCAATTTCCTTTGTCTTGTCATTCATTAAGTATTTGAGACTTTTATCAGTCTTTGTTAGTGCTGTTCCATGGATTAAGTACAATTAATGAGTTTCATTATCCATAAAACTGTTTTAAAATAGTGTCTTTAAAATGATTGGGAAAGGCTGACATGGAAAGGAGACACTCAATAAAAGCAAATATCATTCTGATCACAGTCAGTGCTATTTGCACTGACTCATGACGCATGTTGGAAGGAACATAGGAAGACTGGAGACTTTGGGGTTAGACACATTGGGTTTCATAGTACTTCTTGTCACCGTAGTGATTGTGGACATGCCTTTCAATTTTCATGGCCATTGCTTTTTACTTTAATGTGAAAAATATAAACAACTCAGCTACAGTGTCACAAATAAAGTACAGCGTGCAGGCTTTCTCAGTTTTAGAGCATTTTAAAAATGATTATTTCTAAAACAAAACTAATACATTACATATCTCTTTTTTATAATCGAGAACATTGATTTACTTCTCTCTGAAAAGGATTTTTCAAGGAAATAAATTTCTCTTCTTAGAAAATTGACATTCTCAAAAAGACAGTGTGAAGTTATAGCAGATGCAAAATAAGAGAGAATAACAAAAGAAAAGATAAAACCCAAGCTGAGACTTAGGGGTGAGTTGGACAATCTAGAAAAAGTGGTACAAGAGTAATAGAAAATAAAAAACAAACTAATATTTCTTACTTACTAATTATCTAGGAAAGTAAAAGCACTCAGGAGAGGATTTCCTGTAGTCACATCTATTTCTCCCCACACCTGGACCAGATATTGTCTTTCATTATATTTATAAAAATGAACTGTCTGTACCCCTGAAGGCAGGGTATTTCCCTGATAGGTAACATCCCCTCTAGCTTCTGCTTTATATCTCTTTTTATTTTCATATACTGACATATTTTCTACTTCCTATTATTATACCATCTGATTTGATGGTGATATTTTTGTTAAAAATTACATAAATACCCCCACTGAACAATGTGACATGAGTGTGTGTGTGTGTGTGTGTGTGTGTGTGTAAGAGAGAGAATTGCCAAAAAAATAATGATGAAAAAATAAAGGTATACAAATACGCTTTGTAACGTCCAACTGTTGCTTACTCCTTTTTCCCTTTTTACTTATTCTTCTCATATATTACATTCCAAACGTAGTTTTCCCTCTCTCTTCTATCCCCAGTCTCTCCTCACCTTTCTGTTTCCCCAGATCCACTCCCTTACATCATCCCTCAGAAAAGAGCAGGCCTCTAAGACACATCAATCAAACACAGCATAACAAGCTACAATTAAGACTAGGCACTTACCATCACATCAAGGTTGGACAGGGCAACCTCATAGGAGGAAACATGTCCCCCAAGTAGGTAAAAAAGACAAGGAGAACTCTAGCTGTGAGTGTCAGTATTCATACAAGAACACCAAGCTACGCAACCATAACATATATGCAAAGGACCTAGGCTGGAGACACACGGGCTCCCTGATCTCTGTGAGGCCCCTTGAGTCACAGTTAGTTGATTCTCTGGGTCATGTTTTTGTAGTGTTCTTGACCCTTCTGGCTCCTCCAATTCCTCTGCCTCAGAACCCCCCACGATCAGCCTAATATTTGCCTATGAGACTCTATCTGCTCTCATCAGTTGCTCGATGATGCTAGACTTCTCTACCTATTTTATCTTCCCTTCCCAGGGAGATCGTTGTGTCCATTCCATTAAGACCTTCCTGGTTACTTAGCCTCTCTGGGTCTGTGGATTGTATAGCATGATTATCCTTTACTTTATAGCTAATACACACTTACTAGTTAATACATACCATGTTTGTCTTTCTGTGTCTGAGTTCCCTCGCTCAGCTTGATTCTTTCTTGTTCCATCATTTAGTCAACAAATTTTACAATGCCAGGTTTTTGTTTTTGTTTTTTGTTTTTTGTTTTTTGTTTTTTTCTGTTTTTTGTTTGTTTGTTTGTTTTGTTTTTTTGAGACAGGGTTTCTCTGTGCAGCCTTGGCTGTCCTGGAACTCACTCTGTAGACCAGGCTGGCCTCAAACTCAGAAATCCGCCTGCATCTGCCTCCCAAGTGCTGGGATTAAAGGCGTGCGCCACCACCGCCCGGCCAATGCCAGTTTTTTTTTTTTAAACGGCAGAGTAATACTCCATTGTATAACTGCACAATTTTTTTCTGTCTTTTTTTAATTTTTATGTTCTATATTCTTTGTTTACATTCCAAAGGCTTTCCCCTTTCCAATTCCCCCTTCACCATATGTCCCATAAGTCCTCTTCCCCCCACCCATTCCCCAATTGCCACCCCCCACCATTTCTCTGTTCTGGTACTCGCCTACAAAACTGGATCCAGTCTTTTCAGGACCAGGGCCCTCTCCTTCCTTCTTCTTGGGAATCTTTTGATTTGCTAATTGTGCCTTGAGTATTCAGAGCTTCTGGGTTCATTAATATCCACTTATCAGTGATCGCATTTCATGTGTATTCTTTTGTGATTGGGTTAGCTCACTTAGGATGATATTTTCCAGTTCCAACCATTTGCCTACAAATTTCATGAATTCATTGTTTTTAATTGCTGAGTACTATTCCATTGTATAAATATACCACATTTTCTGTATCCATTCCTCCATTGAGAGGCATCTGGGTTCTTTCCAGCTTCTGGCTATTATAAACAAGGCTGCTATGAACATAGTGGAGCATGTGTCCTTGTTGCCTGCAGGGGAATCCTCTGGGTATATGCCCAGGAGTGGTATGGCAGGGTCCTCTGGAAGTGTCATGCCTAATTTTCTTAGGAACTGCCAGACTGATTTACCTAGTGGTTGTACCATCTTGCAATCCCACCAGCAGTGGAGGAGTATTCCTCTTTCTCCACATCCTTGCCAACACCTGCTGTCTCCTGAGTGTTTAATCTTAGTCATTCTGACTGGTGTGAGGTGGAATCTCAGGGTTGTTTTGATTTGCATTTCCCTAATGACATGATGTTGAACATTTCTTAAGGTGCTGCTCAGCCATCCGAATTTCTTCAGGGGAAAATTCTTTGTTTAGCTCTGTTGCCCATTTTTTAATAGGGTTATTTGGTTCTCTGGAATTTAACTTCTTGAGTTCTTTGTATATATTGGATATTAGCCCTCTTTCGGATGTGGGGTTGGTGAAGATCTTTTCCCAATTAGTTGGTTGTTGTTTTGTCCTTCTAACAGTGTTCTTTGCCTTACAGAAACTTTGTAATTTTATGAGGTCCCATTTGTTAATTCTTGATCTTAGAGTATAAGCTATTGGTGTTCTGTTCAGGAACTTTCCCACCTTATAGAATATATTTTGATATTTCCTGAGCTTTGGGGAGGATGATACAGGTGTCTTATTTAAGGCTTAGCACTCAACACTAGTAACACATTTTTAGAAGTTTGACCAGCCATTGGTTCCACTATCAGATTTCCATTTGTTTGTGTGTTTGTGCTGTGACAGTGTCCCACACAGTAGCCCTGGCTCTCCTGGAACTCAGTCTATGGACCAGGTTTGCTTCCAACTCAGAGAGATCTGGCTGCCTCCATCTCCTGAGTTTGGAATTAAATGTGTGCTTCACTATGTCCAGCCTTCATACATTATTTTTTAGTTTAAAAATTATTTTAGGTGTATGGTCATTTGTCTGTGCATCATGTGTGTGCCTTGTTCCCATAGAGGCCAGAAAAGAACATTCGATCCCCTGATACTAGAGTTACAGACAGTTGTTAGTCACCAAGTTGAAGTTGAGAATCAAACATAGATCCTTTGAAATGGCAGCCATCAGCCTTAACTATTAAGAAATCTCTTAATTTCCTCTAGCAGATATTCTTAAAAGCTATTTAGCTTTGTGGTGTTGGCACAGATCTTTAATCTCAGCACTTGGGAAATAGAGGAAGGTGAATCTCTGAGTGTGAACCCAGCCTGGTCTACAGAGAAAGTTCCAGGACAGCCAGGGATGAAAAAAAACTATTTTAAAATATATTCTCAGAACAGAGAAATTGGAGGGGGGATGATTGGGGAATAGTTGTGGGGGAGAGGAATTATGGGACGTATGGTGGGGGGGAACTGGGAAAGGGAAAGGCTTTGGAATGTAAACAGAATATAGAAAATAAAAATTTAAATAAAAAATATATTCTCTAAGGTTTTTATCATTGTGTGTTAAGATATGCAATGTATCCAGATACAAATTCATACATCTGTAGACACCTGACTTTTGATAAACAAGCAAGAAATATACAACTGAAAAAAAAGATTTCTTGATCAAAGTTTAACTGGATGTCAGTGTGTAAGAGAATGTAAATAGATACATATCTATTACCCAGCACAAAACTCAAGTTCAAGTGTATCAAAGACTGAATGTGACAGAAGAGAAAGTGGAGAATAACCTTGAACACATTGGCACTGAAAACAACTTCCTGAACAGAACACTAAAATCTCAGGCACAATGACCAAAAAGTGGGACTTTATGAAATTGAAAAGCTACTTTAAGGCAAAGGACACTGTCAATAGCACAAAATGGCAGCATTTGACATATCTAACAGTGGGGTAATATTCAAAAATATATCAAGAACTCAAGAAACTAGACATCAACAAACTTAATAATCCAATTAAATATGAGGCACACATCTCAACAGAGAATTTCAAAGGTGAAATCTTAAATGGCAGGGAACTTTTAAAAATTAACATTTTTAGCATTCAGGGAAATGCAAATCAAAACAAGTTTGAGATTCAATCTTACACCTGTCAGAATGACTAAGATCAGTAACACCAGTGACAACTCATGTTGGTGCAAAGGGAACACTCCTCCATTGCTGACGGTAGTGAAAACTTGTACTGCAACTATGAAAATCAATATGGTGGTTCCTCGAAAAATTGATACCCAGTAGTAACTCCTGGGCATATATCTAAAGGACATTCTATCCTACCACAAAGATATTTGCTCTGCTATGTTCAAAACAGCTTTGTTCATAATAGCCAGAAAGTGGAAATAACAGGGATATCCTCCAGCCAAAAAAAAAAAAAAAAAAAGAATGTTGCATATAATGGCCTGAGATGGAATCCATACCTAGGACCATTTTCTTGGCTACAAACCTGTGGCTAGACAGGTCACAGGTCCTAGAGGAGAACTTATTATTATTACTATTAAATGGATACATTATTAAACCTATTTCAAGTGATTTATCCTTATACTCATAGATCAGTGCATCTCTCAAATCTCATCAGAGAAGCTGCATTTTACATTGCATTTTGGTTAACAGAGACACAAAACGGGTCAAGGTGTAGAGAAATAGGAATGTAGAGTGGGATGTCCCTAGTGGGACATCTATGTAATACCCTTCCTCTCGAGGCTTGGGGAACCCAACAGGAAACAAATGTAGAAAGGTCCTAAGAGGTTGTGGAGGACTACACCAAAATACTGTTTTTTAGACAGAAGAGGGCAGCTTCATAGGCAAACTCAGTTTATGCAAGCTTGGGCAAGACCGAAATCCAAACCTGGAAAAGGGAAGCAACAGTGGATCTATTAGCCATTCATAGCTTCTGGGAGAGGACGAGTCAGTTTCCTGTAAGGCCTAACCACACCACAGAGAATGGCCGTATACTTAGTAGTGTATAGGTAACACAAATGGGCCTCAGTGAGTTATTCTGTTTACAAAAGAAGACGTGGAGTTGGGGGCATGTAGGAATTTGTTGGTGGATCTTGAAAATATTAGAAGAATTAGAGGAGAAAATGTAACAAAAATATACTGTGTGAAATTATCAAAGAATTAATAAAATATAAATACATACACACAAGCAGACACATACACACACATACACGCATACACATACTCACATACAAGTGCACACACAACAAGCACACATACATACATATACACACATACAAATACACATACATACAAATGCATATACACATGCAGACACATACACATAAACATACATACACACACACATACACACACAACCCCTAAAATAACAAATAATGCTGTTAAATATTTTCTTAGCTCTGAAATTTAATTAAATCACAAAATAATTGGGCATCATAAATTATGATGCATTGTTTTTTAAACTATAATGCTAATATTTAAGTTCCTATAAAAATAAGTTATTTTCAAATAACTTTTAATATTACAACTTAAAAGGGTTTTTGAGATAGTGTCTATTTATTAAACCCTAGCTGTCTGGCCATTCATTATATAGGGCATGTTGACACTAAGCTCATATCATCCTCCTGCCTCAGCTTCCACTGCATCCTGACATCTGGAAATTTTATAAAAAATTTTCTACAAGCTTTCTTTAGTCAGTAAGAATTACTCTTATGATAAATACATAAATTAATTAGTAAATTTCCTGAACATCACCCTGTTTTATTAAAAAAAAAAATGTAAACTGGTTTTGTGTCACTAGAAGAGTCAGATTGATAATAGTGATTAATTCTGTGTGTGACATCTGTGTGTGAAATATTCTCTGAGTTGCATGCTTTCTGCTCTGACAAAGCTTGGGTATGAAGTAAAATGGAAAATTAGCAAGAGGCCACTGGGACCTGATACTCCAGAGAGATTGGAGGGCAAAGAGAAGGAGAAAGAAGAGAGCTGTGCCCCATGGAGATGAGATTGGGAATGGCCAATCTCATTTTCAGAGGAAAATAGACAACATGTATGGTCAGGCATTGGCGGTAAGAAGGGGGATGTCAGCTGTCTGCTGGACTCACTGTTTTTTAGGTTGTACAAAGTGACAGGCAAGTATTTCAGCAAAAGAGGCTCCAGCTTAGTAAATCCTGGGAGATCAGCTGATCACTGGTTCTCAGAATCGAATGATGTTTAAAGAGACAGACTAACTTCTCAGATGGGTATCAGTAGTTTGAATATAGCTATAATCTAAACTGTAAAACTGCTATTCTGGTTAGAAGGCTGTGCAGGGAGACACTGTAAAAAAGCCAAAGCTAATTGTGCTTGTCAGTACATCCACTGGTATGAAAGTGTGTCAGAAAGCAAAGGAGAATTTGCTTTTATTTTTGGAGTAAGAGTGAATAAAGTGGGTTAACTTAGACATGAAAATACTGAGGGAGTGTGGGCTTGTGGTTGGAGTAGAGTTCCTACGCCTTTGTCCCTACCATATTTCCATTATACCTTGATTTAAAGTATTAGGTAAACTTTCCACTTATAAAGGTTGTTTCAGTCTTCACACTGTCAGCCATCACACTTAGATCTTGTTAAGCTGAACGCAAGGGAAAGTTGTAGATTTCACATTTATTGTACTGAAATGTTCTCTGCATAGCTTTAGCTATGGCCACTTAAATGTCAACATTGTTAACAATGCTGTCTCCAAACGAGATGCCTACAGAATAGCTCTTTTACTTGGAGGGCCTTGCATGTTAGAATGCTTTGTGTATGTGAATGTGTTATTAATAAAAAGTCACTTTCAAAGTATTTGTGCTCCCAGTCTCAGAGAGACACTTTTCAGTATTCTAATCACTTGGTTTTTAATCAGTTAAAAAAATGTATGAGTAGATAGAAAAATCACCCCAAATATGAACATATCCAAAATGATTGTGCATTTAGGCAATTAAAATATTTTTCTGATTCTAGAACTAATTTTTAACAAAATAGATATTGAGGTAGCTATCTGTGTAAGAGCCTTTGTGTATTCTGAGTCTATCCATTTTTCAAGGGATTAGGATTGGTCCTTATTTACCCAAGGCAACTCTGGATTTATGTCTGTCCACCTGTCCCCAAGATCTTATTTATCTCGCCCCTGATCATGTCTACTCTAGAAAGCTATGACTGGAGATGCAGTGTTGCTTGTTAGAGGGACTGATCGGGTCAGCCTGAGTTCCTCGCTCCTCGGGGCACTGCTCAGGCCTCGTTTATCTAGCGTCACGGTAATCTCTAGCATCCTTCCTTATTCTTAGTACCTCCTTAAATGTAAATTCTTGGGTCAGTGAGATAATTACTTTTTTGAGTCAGTGTTCCCCTCTCAGATGTCTATAAAGTAATATAATGTCCATAATGTGATGTTTTTGCCAACAAACTACAAAAAAAGTTCCAAGGCACATTTATTTATATTCTCTCAAATCTGTTATTGCTTTAAGATAATAAGCCTTAAAAAAGGCAAATGAGTGCTTCACCTATATTTGCTTCACATGCAGTCCATGCCTGTGGAGGCCAGAGAAGGTGTTGGATCCCTCCAATGGAGCTTTTGAGCCGCCATGCAGGTGCGGTCAACCAAACCCAGATCCTTCGGAAGAGCAGCAAGTGCTCCTAACCACTGAGCCACCAATCCAGCCTCAAAATATAAGCTTCTAAATTCACCAGCCTCAGTGGATATGGCAGGCACGCTGGACATGGCAGCACTTGGGGACTGAGGGAGGATCACAGAGCAGACCATCTCATAGACAAACAGAGGTACAAAGTCGTCAGCTCTCTGGTAGACGCATTAATCAAAAGAAGTTTTCTCAGCAACACTCACACAAACATGCCAACGAAGTAGCAATAAATAAAAACTTATGAACTATATAGGTATTTATTTTGTAATAGAAATACTTATTATGGAGGCCAGTGGATCAAGGACCTCCACATAAAACCAGACACACTGAAACTATTAGAAAAGAAACTGGGGAAGATCCTGGAGGACATGGGCACAGGGGGAAAGTTCCTGAACAGAACACCAATAGCTTATGCTCTAAGATCAAGAATTGACAAATGGGACCTCATAAAATTAAAGTTTCTGTAAGGCAAAGGACACTGTCAGAAGGACAAAACAGCAACCAACAAAGTGGGAAAAGATCTTCACCAACCCCACATTAGACAGAGGGCTAATATCCAATATATACAAAGAACTCAAGAAGTTAGACCCCAAAGAACCAAATAACCCTATCAAAAAATGGGGCACAGAGCTAAACAAAGAATTTTCACCAGAAGAAATTTGGATGGCTGAGAAACACCTTAAGAGATGTTCAACCTCATTAGTCATCAGAGAAATGCAAATCAAAACAACCCTGAGATTCTACCTCACACCAGTCAGAATGGCTAAGATTAAAAACACAAGAGACAACAGGTGCTGGCGAGGATGTGGAGAAAGAGGAACACTCCTCCACTGTTGGTGGGATTGCAAAATGGTAAAACTGCTCTGGAAATCAGTTTGGTGGTTCCTCAGAAAATTGGGCATGTCACTTCCAGAGGCCCCTGGCATACCACTCCTGGGCATATACCCAGAGGGATTCCCCTGCATACAATAAAGACACATGCTCCACTATGTTTATAACAGCCTTGTTTATAATAGCCAGAAATTGGAAGGAGCCCAAATATCCCTCAAAGGTGGAATGGATACAGAAAATGTGGTATATTTATACAATGGAATACTACTCAGCAATTAAAAATAATGAATTCATGCAATTTGTAGGTAAATGGTTAGATCTGGAAAATATCTTCCTAAGTGAGTTAACCCAATCACAAAAGAATACACATGAAATGCAATCACTGATAAGTGGATATTAATGAGCCCAGAAGCCCTAAATACTCAAGACACAATTAGCAAGTCAAATGATTCCCAAGAAGAAGGAAGGAGAGGACCCTGGGCCTGAAAAGATTGGATCCAGTTTTGTAGACCCAGAACAGAGAAATCGTGGGGGGTGGGAGGTGATGATTGGGGAATAGTTGGGGGTGAGAGGAATTATGGGATGTATGGTGGGGGGGGAACTGGGAAAGGGGAAAGCTTTTGGAATGTAAACAAAGAATATAGAAAATAAAAATTAAAAAAAAGAAAATAAAGAAATACTTAATATTTGTTGATGTTCATTCTTCCTAAGTTGCTGGCTATCTCGTTTTAGCAACATATTTTAACTATATAGCTAAAGCAGAATATTCAGTAATTTAAAGTTTACATATAAAAAGTACAAGCTGGAATTATATTTAGCACAAAATACAACACAAAACACCTATATTTAGATATACATTAAAGATATGTATACCCACATATTATACATAACTGTCTATGTAGCTAAGTTGATAGTTGTATAATAGATACTTAATATATTTTGTCCCTAACTTTCCAATACTCTATCGATATCTAGCAGTTATGTAATTTTCTGTATGTTTCTATATGTATATATTTGTCTTTGTAACTATAACCATTTATCAATTCATACATATTATATTTACTTTATTATCCTAATGTTCCCATTGTTCAGGTGTAGTGCTGCATTCTCTCTATCCTCTTGGGGTCTCCAGATGCCGCTGGCATCCTGGCTCGAAGAAGACACAGGGGTGTAGGCAGTAGGGATGGGGCTTCTTTGAGGATCTTAGAGTTATGGCCCTTTTAGGCAAAGGCTTTCTCCAATGAAGTTTAATGAAGCCGCTCTCTGAGATGATCCTAGCTTGTTTGTATTTATTTGGGGGGGGGTGTAGGGTTGAATGCACATGCTTTATTTGGGATGAACCAAGGGATATATAGTTTTCAATAAAAGAAATGAGAACATCCAGTGAGAGATCAGGTCAGTGGCTGAAGGCTAAGGCTACTGAGATGCCTAACTAGCATGGAGAGCTCTTCCAGATGCTAGGTCACTGGAATGAGCATCTCTGAACATCTGGTCGGAGGCTGCCTGATTATAGACTCTGAGACAGACACAGAATCAGGGAAGGACTTAGCCCTACTCTTGCTGTTCTCAGGATCAGATTTTAATTCAATTATTGAAATGTCTTGGGTTTGTACCTGCTCGACCTCGTCTGTGCCATGCCAATTACTCCTGTGGCACAGCCCACATGCCATACCTTCCAGCAGAGATATAATTCAAAGATTAATTCATTTTTTCTTAATATGAAAAGTGACCATTTTTACCCCAAGTTAAAACTGGAAATAGTTAAGTTGAGAGTCTTCATTGATCCCTTTTACTAATTGCAGTATAATTTAAATTACAAAATAATGTATAAAGATTTCACTCTGTCATTGCTTTGAGAATAGGCAGGCGCTGGGTTGGTAAGAAGATTGTTAGGTAGGTGATAACAATTAGCCAGTGGTGTGAGATAAACAGTCATTGGCTGAGAACATGTCTTTTTCTGAAGGCAGGAAAAGAAGGGAGTCCAAGCAGTAGCCTATAGGCCAGCTGACACTTTTTCTTCTGTTAAACAAACTTGAGGCTCAACAGAAAATGAGCACAACTATGTAACTTAAAGAATTATCATTAACAATAGTATTTGTGAGTTGTTTTCAATTAAAAGATGTTTGTGAAGTGTGTGTCTGCATTTCCCATCTTCACCTCAAATCTCACTCCCTCTCACTCACTATGTTTTTGTGTGGCTTCAACAATGAAGAGACAAGAAGGGATTGGCATCGTGTTTTATATTGGGAAGTCACAACAGTCTCCACTCAAAGTCTAAGATGTTGGGAGACTTTAGCTTGAAGACCTCTGGAGAAATCTCAGCTGGTAACCTCCAAGTCTCCAAACTTTCCCCACAATCCTCCAGAACATCTCTCTAATAATGACTACGATATCCAAGCTGTTGTGAAGTGAGCACAGTATTAAACTGCCCAGAAAGCTTTCTTGGCTCATGCTCCTTTCTGCCAGGAAAGCCTATCCTCAAAGCTTTTTGTTTTCACACTTAAAAGATAAAGAGCATAACCCAAGACACAAATGAATATACGTCATGTCACTGAATGTTATCTTTCATTTAAGGCAGGGAGAGATGTTCTGCCTCGTATATTCACACTTCCATGTTCCATCCCCAAATCCTGCTAGTGACTTCCCTCTTCAATAGTGTTGTGGGCAAAGTGGCAAGTATTGCTTAGTTAGGAGGCTGCTTGTTAGACAAACACAACTCATTTTGTTTTCTCTCATCTTTCTTCTGTTTTCTTTCTTTCTTTCTTTTTTCTTTCTTTCTTTCTTATTTATTTATTTATTTATTTATTTATCTTTCATTATTTTGTTTTAAGGCTTCTATTTCTTTAGATTCTATTTCTTTACATTGTAAATGGGGGACATCTCTCCAGACTATTCCCACAGTATCCTGTGTTA
Organism: Apodemus agrarius; assembly: GCA_964023405.1. NCBI lineage: Eukaryota > Metazoa > Chordata > Mammalia > Rodentia > Muridae > Apodemus > Apodemus agrarius. The sequence continues at coordinate 73,129,597 of OZ030020.1, read as the reverse complement.
ATACATTACAAAGGTGCTAACACACTAAATAGGAATGACACCCTTGGGAAGCCCCTTTTTTTTCTATAGTTGTTCCTGTTGCATTGAATGAAGATGTCTTTGGGATTACAATGTGTTTAACAACATCTCCACACAAGTGATTACAGGTTGTTTCTTTCAAACTCCATGGAGAAAGCACTCTTATCAAGCACAGGCAAGAGGTTATGAATACACTCTTGGAACAAGGAAGTCTTCCTGAAAAGACTCTTTGTATTCTTCTGAGGACCCTAACGAGCTATCCAGGGTGATGCATCAAAGGGGGGGCAATCAGAGAAGGTCTGTGCTCTCCTGTCATCAGCCCTGCTCTTCTTTATAGCTAAGCTCCTTGTTGACTCACAGGACTCGTGAGCGGAATAGAAAAGGAGTGTGTGACATTCACTTTATGGTCCAAATCACCCAAAGGATCAACTTTTATATCATTGAATGTGATAGCAATAAGCACCTAGAGTCCTTCCTCCATGTCTCTAAGAGACAGATTTTGCTGTTTTAAAACAAAATAAAATGTAAATCCAAGAGCTTGAGAGAGATGTTCACGTGTTACATTTCCTAGGTTTAAGATAATCAGACCATTGGAAACTCAGTTTGGATGCAGTTATTCAAGATTAAACTCTACAAATTAAGTGAACCATATATATATATATATATATATATATATACACACACACACACACACACACACACACACATACACACACATATATGTGTGTGTATGTGTGTGTGTGTTTGTGTCTATATACACATATATATAGTCTTCAGAGAAGCTCCACCCAGTAGTTTACTTAGACAGATGCAGACACCCATAACCAAATAGTGGGTGGAATTCAGGTCCTTTTATGGAAGAATAGGAGGAAGGTTTGCAGGCCCTGAAGGGGATGGGAACTCCACAAGAAGACCCACGGAGTCAACTAACCTGGACTCTTGGGGCTCTCAGAAACTGAACTACCAACCAAAAAGTGTACACAGACTGGATCTACCCCCCACACCCCCCTGCACATATGTTGCAGATGTGCAGCTTGGTCTTCATACGGGTCTCAAACAGCTAGAATAGGGGCTATCGCAAAAGCTTTTGCCTGTACATGGAATATGCTCTTCTAGCCTGGCTGCCTTGTCTGGCCTCAGTGGGAGAGAATATGCTTAGCCTCACAGACACTTGAGGTCCCAAGGAAGTACAGAGAAGAAAGGGAGTGATGGATTTTGGGAAGGATTTTTTTGAGAGTGTGACTAGGAGTGGGGCAGTGAGTAGGATGTAAAGTGTATAAGTAAAAAATATTAACTAAATATTTAATAAGTTAAAACAAATAAAATACTCGGATATTTAATTATAGACAAGTTTTCCTGAAATGATTCATTTTGATAAATGCCCCCATGTCTCCAAAACTTTGTACATGTAATCGCAGCCTAAGCTCTCCCTTGGAACTATGATCTACAACAGTGCTACATTTGAAGATTAACCTAGGAAAGTATTCCTTAGGTCACAGGAGTACATATAGTATTTTTGTAGTGTATCATTTATACCAAAATACCATCAAACACTGCAAGCAAAAGTAACACATACCTCACATGCTTTCAGTGGCCTGTAGCTATGCAGATGTGCAACTGAAGACAGCACAACTTCAGTTCTTAAAGATCATTTTCACGATGGATCTGAGCAGCCTGCTATAGACTTAACTGTCCCACAAGTTTTGCTCACCCTTTCTGTATAGTGTGTGTCCATGTATATAACTGGAATGTTTTTTGGTAGAAAATAGAAATGGACTGTAATAGTTGATATTCTTTATCTTAAAAGCTCAAAACATAAGTATCATAATTCTCAAAAAGAAGGCAATTCTTTTCCTTTCCTTGTTGTATTATGCATATGCAGAAATATAGAATACAGCCTACAAAGCACATAATTGTTGTGCTTGTGCATATAAGGTTGCAAGGATTGCCAGTCTGCATTGTACAACCAATCAATGAGGGGACTCATCTCCTTGAAAAAGGCAATTGTTACCTCTAAATTAGGCAATCATAAATTTCATATATCCTGTTTGTGTTAAAAAGTAAGTTTTGCTCTTCACTCCTTAGGCCTGTGGCACATTGGTCCTCCCTTCTGTTACTTCATTATTATTTTTATGGAAACCTCAGTGAAAGATTATGTGTCTTGGCTGAGAGTACCTGCTTCTGTATTTGTCAGGTTCTGGCAGAGCTTCTCAGGGGACAGATAGAACTTAATATATGATGGATGCCCAGGTGGAGCAGTCTCTGGATGGCCTTTCCTTCAGTCTCTGCACCACATTTTGTTTATCTCCTCCTGTGAGTATTTTGTTTCCCATTCTAGAAGGACCAAAGAATCCATACTTTGGTCTTTCTTCTTCTTGAGCTTCATTTGTTATATGAATTGTATCTTAGGTATTCCAAACTTTTAAGCTAATATCCACTTATCAGTGAGTGCATATCATGTGTGTTCTTTTGTGACTGAGTTACCTTACTCAGGATGATATCTTTGAGTTCCATCTATTTACCTAAGAATTTCATGAAGTCATTGTTTTTAATAGCTGAGTAGTACTCCATTGTGTAAATGAACAACATTTTCTTTTTTTTTTTTCAAAAAATTATTAGATCCTACTACAAAAGTCTATACTCAACACAACTGGAGAATCTGGAGGAAATGGACAATTTCTTTTTATTTTATTTTTTTATTTTCTATATTCTATGTTTACATTCCAAAGGCTTTCCCCTTTCCCAGTTCCCCCCTCCCTATGTCCCATAGTTCCTCTCCCCCCCAACTATTCCCCAATCATTCCCCCTCCCCCCACAGTTTCTCTACAAAACTGGATCCAATCTTTCCAGGCCCAGGGTCCTCTCCTTTCTTCTTGGGAATCATTTGACTTGCTAATTGTGCCTTGAGTATTTAGGGCTTCTGGGCTCATTAATATCCACTTATCAGTGATTGCATTTCATGTGTATTCTTTTGTGATTGGGTTAATTCACTCAGGATGATATTTTCCAGGTCTAACCATTTACCTACAAATTGCATGAATTCATTATTTTTAATTGCTGAGTAGTATTCCATTGTATAAATATACCACATTTTCTGTATCCATTCCTCCTTTGAGGGATATTTGGGCTCCTTCCAATTTCTGGCTATTATAAACAAGGCTGCTATAAACATAGTGGAGCATGTGTCTTTATTGCATGCAGGGGAATCCTCTGGGTATATGCCCAGGAGTGGTATGCCAGGGTCCTCTGGGAGTGACATGCCAAATTTTCTGAGGAACCTCCAAACTGATTTCCAGAGCGGTTTTACCATTTTGCAATCCCACCAACAGTGGAGGAGTGTTCCTCTTTCTCCACATCCTCGCCAGCATTTGTCGTCTCTTGAGTTTTTAATCTTAGCCATTCTGACTGGTGTGAGGTGGAATCTCAGGGTTGTTTTGATTTGCATTTCTCTGATGACTAACGATGTTGAACATCTCTTAAGGTGTTTCTCAGCCATCCGAATTTCTTCTGGTGAAAATTCTTTGTTTAGCTCTGTGCCCCATTTTTTGATAGGGTTATTTGGTTCTTTGGGGTCTAACTTCTTGAGTTCTTTGTATATATTGGATATTAGCCCTCTGTCGGATGTGGGGTTGGTGAAGATCTTTTCCCAATTTGTTGGTTGTCGTTTTGTCCTTCTGACAGTGTCCTTTGCCTTGCAGAAACTTTGTAATTTTATGAGGTCCCATTTGTCAATTCTTAATCTTAGTGCATAAGCTATTGGTGTTCTGTTCAGGAACTTTCCCCCGTGCCTATGTCCTCCAGGGTGAAGCAATCCCACTAAAATCAGGGACTAGACAAGGCTGCCCTCTCTCTCCATATCTTTTCAATATAGTACTTGAAGTTCTAGCAAGAGCAATTAGACAACATAAGGAAGTCAAAGGGATACAAATTAGAAAGGAAGAAGTCAAACTATCATTATTTGCAGATGATATGATAGTTTACTTAAGTGACCCAAAAAACTCCACCAGAGAACTTCTACAGCTGATAAACAACTTCAGCAAAATGGCTGGTTATAAAATTAACTCAAGCAAATCAGTAGCCTTCTTGTACTCAAAGGACAAGCAGGCTGAGAAAGAAGTTAGGGAAATAACACCCTTCACAATAGCCACAAACAACATAAAGTACCTTGGCGTAACTCTAACCAAACAAGTGAAAGATCTGTATGACAGGAACTTCAAGTCCTTGAAGAAAGAAATCGAAGAAGACCTCAGAAGATGGAAAAATATTTCTTGCTCCTGGATTGGCAGGATCAATATAATAAAAATGGCCATCTTGCCAAAAGCAATATACAGATTCAATGCGATCCCCATCAAAATCCCAACTCAATTCTTTATAGATCTAGAAAGAGCAATTCTCAAATTCATCTGGAGCAACAAAAAACCCAGGATGGCTAAAACTATTCTCAACAATAAAAGGACTTCTGGGGGAATCAATATCCCTGACCTTAAACAGTACTTCAGAGCAATTGTGTTAAAAACTGCATGGTATTGGTACAGCAACAGGCAAGTGGATCAATGGAATAGGATTGAAGACCCAGAAATTAACCCACAGACTTATGGTTACTTGATCTTTGATAAAGGAGCCACAACCATCCAGTGGAAAAAAGATAGTCTTTTCAACAAATGGTGCTGGTTCAACTGGAGGTCAACATGCAGAAGAATGCCAATTGACCCACTCTTATCTCCTTGCACTAAGATCAACTGCAAGTGGATCAAGGACCTCCACATAAAACCAGACACACCGAAACTATTAGGAACAACATTTTCTTTATCCATTCCTCTTGAAGGATATCTGGGTTCTTTCCAGCTTCTGGCTATTATAATAAAGCTGCTGTGAACATAGTGGAGCATGTGTCCTTATTACATGTTGGAGCATCTTCTGGGTATATGTCCAGGAGTGGTATAGCTGGTTCTTCAGGTAGTACTATGTCTAGTTTTCTGAGGAACCACCAAACTGAGTTCTAAAGTGGTTCTACCATGTTGCAATCTTGCCAAAAATGAAGGAGTGTTTCTCTTTCTTAACATCCTTGCCAGTATCTGCTGTCACTTGAGTTTTTGATTTTAGCTATTCTGACTGGTGTGAGATGGACTCTCAGGGTTGTTTTGATTTGCATTTCCTTGATGACTAAGGATGTTGAACATTTCTTTAGGTGCGTCTCAGCCATTCAGTATTTCTCAGTTGAGAACTCTTTGTTTATCTCTGGACCCCATTTTTAATAAGGTTACTTGGTTCTCTGCTTGGTAGAGATCTTTTCCCAATCTGCTGGTTGCCATTTTGTCCCATGAGGTCACATTTATCAATTCTTGATCTTAGAGCATAAGCCATTGGTTTTCTGTTCAGGAAATTTTCCCCTGTGCCCATGTGCTCAAGGCTCTTGCCCACTTTCTCTTCTATTAGTTTCAGTGTATCTGGTTTTAAGTGGAGGTCCTTGGCCCACTTGGACTTGAGATTTGTACAAGGAGATAAGAAGGGATCAACTTGCATTCTTCTATATGCTGGCCTCCAGTTGAACCAGCACCATCTGTTGAAAATACTGTCTGTTTTCCACTGAACGGTTTTAGCTCCTTTGTCAAAGATAAAGTAACCATAGGTGTGTGGGTTCATTTCTGGGTCTTCATTTCTGTCCATTGATCTACCTGCCTGTCTCCATACCAATAACATGAAATTTTTTATCATGATTGCTTTGTAATATAGCTTGAGGTCAGGGATAGTGATTAACCCACAAGTTCCTTTATTTTTTTAAAGATTTATTTATTTATTATATGTAAGTACACTGTAGCTGTCTTCAGACACCAGAAGAGGGCATAGATATCTTTAGATATCTTTATGGATGGTTGTGAGCCACCATGTGGGTGCTGGGATTTGAACTCATGACCTTGGGAAGAACAGTCGGTGCTCTTACCCTCAAAGCCATCTCTCCAGCCCCCTCCTTTATTATTAAGAATAGTTTTTGCTATCCTGGATTTTTTTGTTATTCCAGATAAATTTGCAAATTGATCTTACTAACTCTATGAAAAATTGAGTTGGAATTTTGATGGAGATTGCATTGAATCTGTAGATTGTTTTTGGCAAGATGGCCATTTTTATATTAATCCTGGCAATACATAAGCATGGAAGATCTTTCCATCTTCTGAGATCTTTAATATTTTTTTCAAAGACTTGAAGTTCTTGTCATACAGAGCTTTTACTTGCTTGGTCAAGCCAAGGTATATAGATATAGTATTATTTGGGACTATCGTGAAGGGTATTGTTTCCCTAATTTCTTTCTCAGCCTGTTTATGATTTAAGTATCAGAAGGCTACTGATTTGTTTGAGTTTATTTTATATTCAGCCACTTTGCTGAAGTTTCTTATGAGAGGTTTCAGAGGGGAAACCAGGAAAGGGCATAACACTTGAAATGTAAGTAAGGAAAATATCTAATAAAAAATGATTATCTCTCTTTGGAGGAAATCATGCCACTACCTTAACAGAACCATTGGCCTGGTGTTTATTGGTGATCAAACACCTTACACAGGTGACACATTGTATACAGGTCTAGCATGCCCAGTTTATACCTGTGTGTGCATTGTTTAAGAACTCTGCTCTTAAAGGGCCAGATCCCAAAGCATCTCAGAATAGCACTGCTGAGGAAAGGATAGAAACAAGAGCAGTACAGTCAGGGAAAGTCAAGCCCTAGGTGCATTCCCAGGCTTGTGCCAGGGTGATGACTACATTATGGATGAAAATTTAAAACAAAAAGGTATAATGACCCTGAGCTGAGAAGGCCTGATTGTATCTACTCAGTTAGAGGGAGACTATGTAGGCAAAGGAAGAGAAATGGGCAAAACACTGTCTATTTAGTCATTATAGTGAACAAAAACCACTTATTAATAACACACTGTTTACTAAGAGTATTATGGAACGTGAGGCATAGACTATTTTACATTAACTCGTGAGCTAGTCGCTGGTGTCCTACTTTATTTCAACCTTGACAAATTAACACACAGTCATTTTTTGATGCACATCTGATGAAGTCAGATGTTAGTATTTCAGCAGCATGAACAGGTCTTCATGTGGCCTAGAGAGTATATGTATGTAAATGGAAGGCTGAAATAAATCATCTCTACTGGTTCATTTAGTGTAGGCTTAACAATGGTGTTATAAGGGGGAAAGAGGGGAACTTTTATTGGGTTATTTGTATAGCTTTCTGGTGGAAAAATATCTTGATTAACTTTAACATAAAATTAATGACTAATTTAATTGATTTTTCTTTACTGATTTAGTGTCATAAGAATTCCCAGTATTTTGGAGGTCAGAGAAAAGAACTGAAGATTATTTTTAAAAACAGTCTTTTTCTGGTGAGATTATACAAAACTTTGTCTTCTGCTGACCATTATAGGCTGTAATCTAACTGACCTGATGTCATAGTTAACTTTGGAATCTGTAATGTCTCAAGGTAGACTGCCACATTACTGAGATTGTGCATTCTAAAAGTCTAACTTTCCATCCTCCACATTGTGCATTTAATTTTAAGCAATTAGAAAGAAAGCCTTTAGATGACCTACTTTTAAAAGCTGTAATCTCCAGCCTAGCAATGAACTGAGTTACTTTCTGGATGTTTATTTATTTAATTTTGCATGCTTTCTCATTAAACAAGCGAGTAAACCAAACAGTGATAACAACTGCAGAGGCTCAAACCTTAATGGTCACATACAAATATCAGAGAAAAGACACAGTCATAATAAAGCATATTTAAGAAACACATGGAGAATGGATCACCAACCGTAAAAAGTGTTTTAAATTTTAACCATAGAGGGCACATATTACAGCCTGGGTTCATAAGCAAATTGGTGAAAAAGAAATCAGAAGTGTTTCTTTCGACTTGGAATGTCAATGGATGTATCCTCATCAGTGCATTCTTTTAGAAATATTTGTTTAAAGGCTAGGAAATTATTCTCCTTATGCTATTTTCTCTCTCCACGCCTACCCTCACCTTTCATGTAATTTTTCTTTATCAACAATAAGTATATGTTTTAGTCACACGTAGTTACCAAACCACCCCTTCAAGACAGATTTATATCTGGGAAAATGGATTTGATTCTAGTTTGTTTTGACCCAACTTGATATTTCATTCAAGTGTCTTTTTTTTAAGTTATGCTATTAACTAAATGACATTTCTGCTAACCTAAAGCAACATATCTGTTCTTCAAATATTGTCATTGCCAAGCTTTAAAAAGGTTTGACTCTGCCATGTGAGGGAAACAGTGTCAGAATTCCCATCAAACTTTCTCCCGCTGTAATAATGGAATACAAAAATGAACTTTGAGTGACGAAATGGCTAGAAAGCACATTAATGCAATCAAGTCATTAGCAACAACTCTGTCCATATCTGTTAAATATTTTCAAACTATTCTAAAGAAACACACCCGAAGGCAAACGGGCAGTGAAAGGAAACAGGATGGTGAGCAGCACACGTGGCTTGTGATTTGAATGGAAAGTAATCTATCGTGCCTGGAAGAAAAGCTGTTTATTCTTGTGTTTCACTGTCTGTAACAATCTTTACCCTTTATCTGTGAAAAAGTGAGAAACTGTACCGTTATTAGCATATGAATACTTGACACATCAAATTGGCTGTACAATAACAGAAGGGCATTTGCTATTGGTGTATGCACACAGACAAAGCAGCCATTTTGAAAAAAATTGAACTAGTGTGGGTTGGTTAACCCTTTCCTTCTCCTTTAGTTTTCCTGATTTTGACCAGAACAATCTGGCAGTTAAAATCAGATTTTTTTTTATAGCAAATAAAAGTAATCAGGAGCCATTATGTATGCGGCAATTATATTGATACATTCACTGTACTTGAGAAATAGAAGTGGAAGGATAATAAAGGGCCCCGTGGAGCATGCGTGCATGCCTGCGCAGAGTGGGGGCGTCCTGGAGTCTGGCAGTGTGCACAGGGTACAGAAACGAAACAATGCAGGCGTACAGTTTTATTTCATGCCAACAACATAGTGGTCCTTGGGTCAGATGTGTGAAACTATTTCTCAGAGAAGCTGCATACATAATTGAGGCCTCCGAAGGGTTCCCTGTTGAAGTTGCCAGGCTGCATTCATTTCGGAAGCAGAGCCGTTTGTTATCATATTTAAATTAACTCTCTGTACACTGAACTCGGATTTTACAGGCCTGATCCATCACAATTGTTAAAACAGTTTGTCATTTTGGGTTTTTTTTTTTTTACGCCCCCCAACTAACTTCCTTTTTATTGCTTTCAATGCTGATTAAAACAGTTGAGACTGTGGGAGACATGTATCTGGAGATTAGAAACAGACAGTCCCGACAAGGGTCTGCAGTGGGTCCCAGGTAGGCCTGCGTCCAGGAGCTTTGGGAGGTTCAGCTGAGGAAACCCCGTTTGTGTGGTTAGCCTCCAGTCTGCATCTTGGCATGCAGTTTCTTCACAGATCCAAATTTGTTGTGAAATCTTTTCGACTTGGATCTGTACTCCAAGTAACTCTTGGCCATTGTCAGGGCCGTAACTTTATTTCTCATCTCTATTCCAGACTGATTGTTCTATTCAGGAAGATTTAGAGAGAGATCATGAAAAGTAGCACAGACTTCGTACTGTGTTAACCTACTAGGTTGAGATTCTATGCTGCTATATAATAATTTCCCAATTTATCTGAATTTATATACTATCTTAAGCAGAGTTTACATCCATCAGGATATTTTTGAGGGTTAAACAACGAGCCTGCAAGTGTAAACTAAGTCGCCTTGACGCCTTCTCGTGTGCCTGTGGGGGAGAAACATACCAAGGGAGAATGTGCATGTTTTCTCATAGATGCGCCCCAACACAGCATCCCCCTGTGGACATCTCTGGACCTATAAAATGTTTACTTTTGCTCTCTTACTAGGAGTTGGCAAATGCAGTGGGGAACAGACTTTTATTCCTTTGAAACTTAATGCATAGAATTGCAGCCCAGTCTTAAAAAGTCTTCTATTTTCTCTGCCTTGAAATGCTCAGATAAAGGTCTTAATCACTATCCCTTTATCATCATAAGACATTAATTTGCTATTACTAAATAAACCTATTTTCACTTAAATGAAATAATAATTTTCCCCCAGGAATGCATAGCAAAATTGGCATTGAAAGCAATAAGAAGGAAGTTAGTTGGGGTGGGGGGGTGGCGTAAAAAAAAAAACCCAAAATGACAAAAAAACAAGACTCAGAAGCAAGCTAATACCGTGACAGGGAAAGTGATCCCCAAATATCCACCAAAATATTTATATAGAGGCCAAAGGATTCTGCCCCACTGTGTGCCTCAAGACCCCTGTGGAGCACTACTAGGAGCACAAAGAAGGAACTGATGATCCAAACGCAGCCTCTATTAACAATATAACAACTGTTCCACAGGGGGAAAGCAGAGAAGGTCAGACATTATAGTTTTAAATATCTTCAAAAATGTTAGACACATGCAAAAGCCACCTGCATGCCTGGCTTTCTTTTCTGAGAATGTGGACTATTTTCAGTCCACAAACTCTGCTCTGGTTCTCCGGAGCCAACAGCACTGCAGGTTAGCGTGTTCCGCCCAGTGCCTTTGACGTGCTTACAGGTAGGAGGGACGCACCGTTTGTGTGTCCGTGACAACCCTGCCACACACCAGGGCAGTGACAGAGCTTTCTCCTTTACTTTTGTAACTGCTGTATGACATTAAAAGGAAGAAGCTAAAATGTATTAAGTACTGGCATCTATTCAAAGGATAAAGGGTAAATTCTGTGGGACATCCGAGAGTTGCTCGTGGTGATACATTCTAGCTATTTTGAAGTTTTATCTAAATCTATAAACTGACTGACTATAAATAGTCAGTCATAAAATGTCATAAAAAAGGAGAGAAGAAATGGCAAATAGTTTTGTAATGTAATTACTCATTAAACATACCAGCTTCATATTAGATAGTTATACCATGGTTTTTTACTCTTTGAAGGACGTACCTTATTTTTCATTAATAAAGTCCTTTTAAAATAAAGCATATATTCCAGTTTATTAATCTTTGCACATCAATACTTAGATGACATGCATGAGCAACAGTATTCTTGTTGATGTTTTATTTAAATATTTAATTAAATGTACAGAACATAAACTTTTGAATAAAAAATTATACAGAAATTAATATTTGCTAAAATGTGTTTTTAATATTATAAAGAATCATTGTAAAGTTCACAACTATTTAAACAGATCTAAGACTATATAAAAAGTTATGATTTTCCCCTTTGATGGATTATTTATCGGCTCTAGCAAGAGTAGGTTGCATTTGAGGTTCTATATTGAAAAATTTCAAAACGGTGTAAACTCCCTAAATCTGAATTTAACATTAGAACTCAAATGGTTTGTTTCATTAGGTAAACTTGTCATTTATCATATGAATAAGCTTCAAGATGATTAGAAATCCAAACATCTCGAAGAGGTAGCTCATCAAATTTGTCCTTGGGTTTTCTTCATTGTAGGGAAACTGCTGTGACATGACTGGGAATTTTCTCATTTACTGCAAAGGGAAAACGCTTGAAAAGTACAATGGAAAATAATTCTCTCCCCCTTTCTCCTCGTTTTTTATTGCTCCCACATTTCCCTTCCTTCTCAATCTCTGATCCTGCTTGCATCTTCGTTCTGCATCGAGTTAAGCCAATCAACTCAGGCGCAGTGCGCTGTGGAGAAACTGCGGCACACATATGGTCGTGGACTGGTTTGGTAAACATATGTCTTCGCGGGCATTGGACAGCATGCCGGGAATGAGCTATTCCTTTTTGGGAAAGGAGGTGGGGACTGCTTAGCCACCTACAGATGTTTTGCAGCAACGCCGAAGAACTGCAATCAGAGCTGCAAAATGTGTAATTTGGACTTTTTCCAGGTTTCTTTTTTCTTTCTTTTTTTTTTTAAATAAGAAAAAAGTTAACAGCTTTCCTATTCATCTCTTTTGAGAAAATTTACAGTCGTTTCCCAGTCTGGCCCCATTCTGAAGTAAGGACAAAGGACTGAACCTGAAGCTGTCCATCTGCTCCGTAACAGTAATGTTCTAATGGGTGCTGCCTATTTTATGCCGTTGCTCATGTATGCCCAGGGGACTGGAACTATTTAATTCACTGATTTCACAGCTCTGTTGTGTGTCACAAAAGGTTAAAAAAAATCCAACACACTTTTTAGCACCCTGTTTACAAGGAGTCCCTGTAAATCTAACCGAAGTAACAGATTCCCACCCTGCCCCCCATGCTGGTCCCCCTAGCTAATTTGGTGCACTCAGATAACAGGTAAATAGACGGAAACTTGCACCATTGGCTTGTCCCGTGCAAAGAGTGGATATTTTAAATCTGCTGTGAATGTTACTTTCAAAGGCCACAGATTCCAGAAGTAGATTTGAAAAGAAAGATGTTTGCCTTTAAGATTTTCGGATTAGAGAACTCTGTTTTCCCAGAAGTCCAAGAATTAATGCTATAGATTAGAAGAGAGTTAATGAAAACCCACAGAGGAAGACTGACGACTTCTATTCCTCTTCTCCGGGCAGTGGGCTGAGCAGTCTCTCATGCAGCTGGTGCACGCTGGTGTTTTGCCAAGGCCGTAATGAAGCCTGCTCACTCCAGGGCATTTTCCTGGACTGATAGAGCTGGCCAAGAAACATGCACTTGGGCAGCTCTGAGATCTTCTCAAGAGCACTGATGTCGGGATTGAGACTGGCACTGGTGTTTGCTTCCAAGGAGAAAATGGAATCATGAAGTCGAGGGGATGTCTCTGCTCCTCTCCAAAGAGGATCTCAAAAGAAGTGTTTCAATGTATGATCTCTTTCCTGACACCCATGTATGATCATGAGCTTGTGTAACATTTTGGACAGCCAAATTATTGACTCCTGAGGTATAACTGCCACTTTCATTTTGATAATATTAATCAAATTCAGCTATAACTGGGGTGACTGGGTTAAACGCAAAGAAACTTACATATTCCCTTGAAAATAAACTTGTGGGTGAACAGGCCTAAGGCGGGGAGGAGATTCTCAGTTTTTTAAAAGAAGTAATCGCTGTTTTTGTTCAGAAGATAGAAAGAATTGGCTGTTGTAGGAACCTGAGAAACGAACTGGCGCTGAAGGAGTGTGCGATGTGCGTGTCGTCAGCACCTTTAGCTTTGCCCACCCTTCTCCTTCCTCTACCATCTTCTGTGTGCTCTGTGGTGATTCTCAGAACAGCTCAAGAGATAGGTTGCTTGCAAATTAAGTTTAGGGAAAAACATGGATTAAATTCCATTCTTAAAACTATTACAATCTTCTATTTACCAGGGAAGATCCATTCCAATATTTTATTAGGTCTGGAAATTCTTCATATTTCCCACAATTATTTGAATTTTCCTTTCTCTAAATTAGGCCTTGATACACATCGAATTATATCTAGAATCCTGGAGTCTGGGAGGGAAGGCTCAGTGGAAACTGGCGTGGCATAGAGACCAGGAGCAGGCAGGATGCTTTCAGTTGCACTGTTTATTAATAAACTCACCAACCAAAGCAACAGCAATAGAAAAGCAAACATAATATATGTCTTGACCACAGATTTGTTTAAAACAATGAAATGTTTAAAACAATGAAATTATGAGTAGTCAAAGATTTAAAATTTAAATTTAAAAATTTAAAATAAATTTAAAAATTTAGTAGTCAAACATTGATTTTTTTAAAAATATAAACCAATTTATCAACTGATTCAAACGGATTGACCTGAAGGTGGAATTCATTTGTTGGGGAAAAAAATTGTGGCATTTCTGTTAAGAAATAAAGGCTTTTATTCAATATGTTGATTTCTTAAAAATGCAAAGCTGGAGGATGTGTCTGGGTCACTGGTAGGGTGTCTCACCACCACATGTAGTGGGTTCATCCTCCAGCACCACAGCCCAGCAGATCAGATAGACAAAATGCAGAGATTAACCATATTTTTAGAAACGGACACAACCAGTAAGAAATCTTAGATTGAGTATAATCCTATCTCTTGGCAGATGGAGACAGGAGGATTAAGAGACCATCTATTTAAATCAAGAAAGGAAAGGGAGGAAGAAAAGGAAGAGGGAGATGGGGAGAAAGGGAAAAGAAATCAAGGGAGGAAGGAAAGAAAAACTAGAAAAAGAAATAAGCATCACACAAACTTAACGTTAATGTTGACATATAGAATAAGCTAACAATGACGTCTGATCTCTTAATTTTAAGATGTAAAGGTTGTGTTCTTTGATAATTCTATGATGGAATACATATTGTTTTAGAATAAATATATTTTGTAGCCCGCATAAATTGGTGCTCAAAATAATTGACAGTTTGTGGGGTCAATTCAAATTTTGATGTTAGACTGAAAAGAAACTTAGGTTTATAGTCAACAGAATATGACAGTAGGAATAGCAGTTCCAAATTCTTGTCAGTCATGAAGAAAAAAAAAATAAAAGAGACAATTGGAAAAATTTATGAATTCTCTTACCTGAAAAAGGGCCTTCTCATGTAACTATTACTATTATCTTTCTGATATTATACTGAAAATGAAACTCATTCACCAATTCTCTGAAGGCAATTTCTCTTTACCTCAAATAAATCTTTCTTATAGACCATATAAACAGAAATGATCTGGTTGTAACGTTTCCATTTGTTTTCCTACAGAATAAACTCATTACAGTCAGCCCATTAGAAAATGATATTAAAGGATTTAATTGCCTGTGCATATTAAATATGTTTAAATTTAGGAAAATAAACATTTTGAAATTGAATAAATATTCTAAAATAATAGGAATGTGGTTGTGAGCTCACTGATAAGCTTTGAGGTGATGCGAGACAATGTGCTCTTCACTTCAGGCCTGCCACTCTTGGAGAGTCAAAACTAAATAAGGGAAGAGCTACGTTTTAGGAAGCATTGCTAATAGATTTTCAATGGCAATCTAGTTTATTTAGACAGTGTCTTTGGATAAAGTGTTGCTGTATGGTAATGAGGCTGGATTTATGATTGACATGCTTGGTGTCTTCCGGTCAGCATTTATACCAAGGAAGAGCACATATTGACCTCATGTCGCTGTGCTTTCAGAGTAATGTGTTTGAAAACTGCTGATGCTTGTGAAAGTTTACATGAAATGAAGACTTACCACCTTAAGAGTACATAGAACAAATGCAAAACTAATGGCCAAGTAAACTAAGCTAAGTCCCCCAATCCTATATCTGCTGAGAAACTCATCATAACTAAATTCAACATCAATTTTGTAAGGTTTGATTTGTTGTTTGTTTCCAAACTGATACTCTACTTTGATGAAGAAAGTAAGTGATTCTTTCAATTCAAACGTTCTGTGTGTTCTGAACTTAAGGGGAAAGGCTAAAGGATGAAACTGAAAATGCAAGTTGTTCAGAGAAAATTAAGTCAGTTTCCTATCCAACCTAAATTATATTTTAAAAAAACCCTAAATCATAGAAGCATAAAAATGTAGTTATGGCTTAAAAATCTAGTGTCAAATTTGTCTAGATTGGTTTTAAAAAGGATACAATAGTGGAAAGTGGTGGATCCATGGGAAACTAGATAAGTGGGGTGAGAATGGCCGAAATATATCGTCAAAGATTAAACAAAATGAAATAGCCTATGTACTTTCTGTTTTCAGCTTTTGTGTAAACAAAATAACTAAGCAAAAATATCTTCTGGACCTTGAGGAACCATGTTGATCATGTCTGCCTTATGCTAGCATGTCTAATTCTGAAGTCTCTGATACCCAGGGGGTACTGGACTATGAAGCCGACAGTGCTCCTCTGAGGTCTGTAATGTTGGGTTGTTTTGTACTTCGCTATCCAGATTTCCCTGTGCCTCGCATCCCCTAGCAGAGCACCTGCACTCGGAGGTACCTGCCCTGCTGGTTAGGGCTGCATCGATTTGGTTGGTGTGAGCTCCCGTGCTCTCATCTTCATCCCGACAACTGTGTAGCTACAGTGACTCCGTCAAGATGGCAGATCTCTGAAGACAAAAGTGTACCTACTAAACCTACCCAGCAGAGCTACCACTTAGGACTAGCTGTTAGAATCTGAGACTGTGGGGATGGTTCTTACATAAACCACCGTAGTAGGCAATGGTCATATCACATCGACCCTTGTAAGTTCTGCTAAAGATTATTGCCTCAATTCTGAATTCAATAGGGATGAATGCATTGGTAGGTAGTCATGCCGTATGCCTTTCAAAAAGATCATTGGAATTGTCCTTAAGAGAATAGATAGTAAAGGTGCAGGTGGGAAATCCAAAGCTTGATTTGTGCTGTCTGTCAGTGGAGATGTGCAGGTGGAAAGGCACGAGTTTAAAGTGACACAGTGGACATTTTTCAATTCTGTCAGTAGGCCTAACAGGTGTGTGTGTGTGTGTGTGTGTGTGTGTGTGTGTGTGTGTGTGTGTGTGTGACTTCATTTGGAAACAACCCCCAGTCTGCATTTGAGATGGCTGTGGCTGTCACTCCAGTGTCAAAGGATCTATAGAGGTCCTGCAGCTGGCTGGGTTAGTCTTCTGGATGCATGTGTACTGATTTATGTACACCATGGAAGTTTGTCCAGCCTTCAGTAGAGCTGTGCTCAGAGAATGATGCCCAGTGGCTCTGACTGAGATTCATATTTACAATTAAAATAAAAAGTCTTGAAGATATTTCTTGGCACTGACTAGTGTTTTCTCATTTTGAAATAGGGGCAAATGGCCTTCAATAACTTTCTTTGTCTTCTGGCCCGTAATTTTATCCTGTTCAAACTTTCTAGGCAAGTAGGATTCTGGCTATGGCAGAGAATCCAGGACCCATAATTATCTACTAAAGTATCAGATAACTCCAATCAAAGAGCTTAAATCACTGAAAAAGAGAGATTTTTTTCCTCAGTCTTTTTATAAATTCTCTACAAAAGATACATTAAATTCTTTAGAAAAAGAGGCAGTTTCACACATAATTCTATGCCTTTTCTGAAAGTTATGTTATATTCTTTTGTCATAATTTTTACCTGCTCTCTGGGATGTGGAATTTCTTTCCCTTTTCCCTTTCCTCCAAGACCTAGTATTACTTGAAAGTTTTGTACTAAAAGATGAAATTATTGCTACAAGTATTGGAAAGCAGAAAGATCATATTCCAGATTGAGTAGTTTCTGAACAAAGAAACATGAAGGCTTATTAGATTCTACTCACTATGACTTTTCAAAGATCATCATAGCCAGTTTACACTGTATATCTCTCTGTCCATCTATGTGTGGGGGCAGGGAGCCAGTGCACTCCAAGAAACCTTCCAATAACCCACGGGATGGTCTGCTGAGGGTCAAACCTCAGAAATATGAGCTTTTTCTCCTTTCCCATGACTCTGACTCTCTCTGATAGTCACATGTGAAATCATACATAGGAAGAGAAGTGTCATACTTTGGTTTCTAACATTTCAAAGTACTCTCACATAGAGTACAAAATCATCTTTTAAACTGTAAAAAAGTAGCCGGGCAGTGGTGGCGCACGCCTTTAATCCCAGCACTTGGGAGGCAGAGGCAGGTGGATTTCTGAGTTCGAGGCCAGCCTGGTCTACAGAGTGAGTTCCAGGACAGCCAGGACTAATCAGAGAAACCCTGTCTCGAAAAACCACAAAAAAAAAAAACTGTAAAAAAGTATGCAAACAGAAACCATCCCTGTTCCAACACTCTCATAAACTCCCAGAAAATAAAGGTATTAAACAAAACTTTCTTATATAAAGACAGCAGAAAAGGTTTCCACACAGGGGAGAATTGAGCATAGTTTCAGATTTTCTGTTCATGTTATTACAAGGTCCAAGACAAAATTTTTGCCAAGAGTATAGAGAGCAGCCACCCAGGTCAAATACTGAAGTTTTTTTATTCTATACTCTCTACCTATTTTTGATCTGACAAAATTACTAAAGAACACATTCTATCAAATCAAAGGAACAAATCTGGGCATGGTAAAAATGCCTGTGGTCCTAGAATTTAGGAGGCTGAATTAGAAGAATGATTGCTTTGAATCCAGGTTAACCAGGGCTACTCAGCAAAGCATTTATAATAGATAATGCTAAAATATTAGAAGTAAGATATAGATGACAATCCAGGAAAAGCTATAGCATTGATAAAAACAAACAACAAATAAACAAACAAACATCTAGGAAGGCAGTTAAGAACTTGGCATGAAGCAGAGCTGGGGTTATGGGCAGCATGCCTGCTGAGCACACATTTATCAATAAAAGGAGTACTAAGAGAAGGAGGGGGTAGAGCAAGAGGAGACAAAGTGGAGAGAATTGCCATGGTGAGAAGCACCTCTTGGGGCTAGGTGGTTTCTAGTGTAGAGTGTTTGCCAAACTGCAGTTCTAAAGTAAGTTGTATGAATTAAATGCACCTTGAACTAGGATATTTCCCATGTTGTACATTTATACACCAGTTTTAGGTAACTACTAAAGTACTACTTAGTTTCAGGGATTGTTTTCTGATTTCTGGTTAACAGAAACACCTTTAAATTTTTCTTAAATCGTCATGATGCCCAAAGGGACTTTTAGTGAATTTAATTTTCGTAGATACAGACACTATATTATTCAAGATAAGAACTGAAGGCCTCAGACTCAGTGGGTGAATGTACCTGCTACCAAGCCTGACAACCTGAATTCAATCCAGGATCTGTGTGGTTAAAGGAGAGAATAGAGGACATCAACAAGGTGTCCTCCAAGCACAGGAGCACCAACATGCACACTTTCATGAGCACACACACACACACACACACACACACACACACACACACACACACACACTGCCATGTGCTTATGTGCTCCCAAACAAATAAATAATATGTAATAAGAACAAACAAAAAACCTTCAGATCATAGCTACAGGATGGAGGGAAGGAAAGAAAGAAGGGAATGAAAGAGGAAAGGGAGAGGGACAAATAGACAGCCAGGGAGAGGAGAGAGAGAGAAAGAGGGAGGGGGAAGGGATGGAGGGAGGGAGGGAGAGGGTGCGACGTAGAAAAGGAAACATGGGCAAAGTTGATAATCACTAGGATGGAGAAAACATACTGAGGTATTGAAAAAGACATCCTGAAGACAGAATTCTGAAGACAGTATCAAATGCTCTGATTGATTAAGGGAGATAAAATGAAAGCTTCAGCCTCTAATTGGGTGATGTTCTATGAAAAAGAGGAAAAAAGGTAGGCACAGGTTTAGGAGAAGATAAATTACATCTGAACACACAGAATTTTATACATCAGAAGGACATGAGGAAAATCCAGTAGACGGTTGGATAGAAATCTGGCATATGGGTCAAACAGATCTTAGCTGAATGTACAAATTTATGAACTAACATTGGTTGTATGTGAAGAAGATTATAACATTGTGTAGAACAAAAGAAAGCTTCTTATCTTGTGAATTAGTTTAAATAGTGTAGAAAGTTGCAATCCACACTCAAGGGCATGTTCTTGGAGTTAGTGAACAAATTTTATTCAGATTTTCAGTGATGCTTGGGGAATCAAAAAATGAGAATCTACTGATATAAAGTAAGAAGAAAATGGACATCTGATATAAGACACTGAAGCATAAAAATTATAAGAAATAATCTGAAAGAGTTATTTTGCAGGAATGACCCAATATGTGAAAGTAAATCTCAAATCATATACTAAGTGATGATATAATAATGTATAGAGGCTATGATTATCGTACTGATGGCAAATACTGACAAAAGATCAAGATAAGGATGTGGGCTTGCCTTTAGGAGGCTATTGTAAGTGTGCCAGGAAAAGTTAAAAGTATGCCATAAAGTTTTAAGTTGAGAAATAGCAAGAAGTGGAAGACAAGATCCCGAAATTTTACAAAAACTAAATTCTGTCCTTTAGTTAATTAAGAGAGTGAACTTTGTATTTTTGAAAATTGGATAGACCAGAGGCTAGGGAGATGGCTTTGCTGGTGAAGTAACTTATGTATAAGCATGAGGACCTTAGTTCAAACCCCTATCACCCATATAAACAGCTGAGCTTAATGGCACACATACACATGTAATCTCAGTCGTTGCTAGGGAGACAGACATGAGAATCCCTGGAGCTCATACCTGCATCCACATATAAATGTGCATAATATACACACTACACACCAAAGAATGAAAGGAAAGGAAAGGAAAGGAAAGGAAAGGAAAGGAAAGGAAAGGGAAAGGAAGGAAGGAAGGAAGGAAGGAAGGAAGGAAGGAAGGAAGGAAAAAGAAAGGGACAGAAAGAAAGAACGGAGAGAATTATTTTCAGTGCTTATTTTCTCTTATATTTTTAGTGAGCCTCTATTTTTTTCTTCAATAAAGAAATGAAATATGAAAGACAACCACAACGAAGGTTTTTAATTTTGTATAGAAACCAAAGCAGGTAAATTCATGTTAGGCCCTCAGAAGAAGCTTACAAATGAAATATCCATAGGTCCAGGTTGACTCTGAAGAGTGTTAGATTCAGTTTAGTCATAGTGAGAGACCATATTGTCTGGACAACAACCAAACTGGGACTATTTCAAAGAGCTGAAGTTTCAAGGCCAAAGCTGGGGCTACACTGAAAGCAAACCTGCCTTTTGTTGTAATTATTTACTAATGCCTTAAAGAAAAGAATCCTGGTGGATCACAAGGTTGTTATATTTTTTCCAGACAAAAGAACTCACTCTGTAGCTCAAATTAACCTTAAACAATGTTTTTATGCATTAGCACTTAAGTGCTGAGATTGTAGGTGTGTACCACTATACTAAAATAAAAACATTGTGAATTATTGCTTATGAACGTCTTTAACAGAAGGAACAGGAGTTGGAAGGTCATTCGTTGCGGGGAATTCTGTATGGCAGAAGCGAAACCTCTCCCACGCTCCGCACATGCTCACTGCTTACAGCTTGGTCCAACTACTCTTTCCTAAGCCTGCTCCCCTCTGTCGTCTCCTGTGACTCCTCAGAACAGGACTACATCATTTTACCTTTCTAGCCACTGGGACTTTAAAAATGCATTAAGTTACTAAATTAATTTTACCTGTTTGTCAAATATATTTGTTAATATCATTTTCAGTTTTCACCTTGGCAATAATAATTGGAATTTTTTATTATCTTATAGTTAAATATAACTATTTTCCTATAGTGCATTGAAACATTATTAATAAAATTATAGAAAAATGTCACAACTCATTTGAAATGCAGTCAATAAATAAGAGTTAAATAATAGGCACTAAACGTTGCACATATACCAAATCGTAACAAAAATGTTTTCCTTAGAATCTATAACACTGGCAAGGGAATTGTTATGGCATTAGATTTTTAAAAGCCTTTATTTCCAAGTTTCTCAAATTAAGCTGGCTGAATTGGTTGCATTAAGGGGATTGGTCAAAGAGACTAAATCCCATATCCTCATCTGATTCCTCTTTCTGCCTTGGTTTCAGCCTTAGCTTGGCTGCAACAACAGTAGGAGCAGCAGTGGTGGCCATGGCCATAAGCTAGCAGCCCCAGAATGCAGATGGTTAAGTCATGCAGGTCTCCAGCATTTCAACAAGTGGGAAGGTATTCTCAGTCTCCACAAACAAAGCCAAGACCTGTTTGAATGTATTGCTGAGAGAGTGTGGCACTGAATTAACAGTCAGGTACCCAGTCTGCAGACAAACCCTGGCAGCATTTCAGACAACCTCTCGGAAGTGTGAATGCAGAGTCTGCTCTGTGATGTCGTGCATTTCCGGGTTGTAAACGCTGCCTTTGTCAAATACCTGCTGGATGATCAGCCCAAAGGACAAGGGGAAGATGGTCAGCACACTCACAGTGTGACTTCACTGCCTCCTTCTTTGACTCCAGTTTTAGTCAGATGCACATCTTTCAGAATTCCAAGGGTGCCTCTGAAGATTTTAGTGACAATGTCTGAGGCCTGGGATAAAGAAATCTTCACAGGTTCCAGCCCAGTGTTCTTTATGAACTGGCACAATGACTTCCCACACTGTAAAGGAACCAGCACTGGCAGAGCCACCACTGTATTGGCCAGCAGCATGTCTATAATCTGTGAGTTCCTCGTCGGTGAATACAAAGCCCCGGCTATGAGACAGCAGTTTCTCCAGAGTTAGTTGTTTTCCAGTTGTCCCGCATGGCCTTGTGCATCACAGCGTTCCTGCCCATCAGCATCACAGCATTCCCTCACAGGGCCGGGCGCACCTGCTGCATCTGCCTGCACTGTCTACTTCTATAGTGAAGCATTTTGGCCAACCCTCCGGAAGTTGGATGACCTAAAGGAAGTAGTTGGACTTCCAGAATGCCTTATCTCACCTGGCATCACAATGGTGTGTCAGGGATGCCACACAGGGTTTAATGATGATGTGACTCATGATGAAACACCCAGAGAAATTTGGTAAAGTTGGGTAATTAGAATTTTGTAAGGCTAACAAAGGCTGATATGGACTAGCAGTTAAATGCATTAAAATAAAAATGAGAGAGAATTGCTTTTGTAAAAAGCAATTCTACAGGCAGACTAAACATCTTCAGAGCCTGTCATTTGATGGTTCAAGTGTGGTTGGAATGAGTAAGGGGGAGGCCAAGAGAAGGATACCTTCCACAGTAGGCAGACATTTTATGGCTCCTTGGAGTCCTGTGGACATACCCAGCAAGGAGTTACTGCCTCTTCGCTGTGCTCTGAAGCAGTGAACAGCAAACGCACCTGAAACAACAGAGAAGAAACAATGTGTGCACACAACACTGGAAGAGTCACTGAATCAGAGATTTATCTGTTCACTGCTATCTGCAAACATGACATAAAAGTATAAAGAAATTTTAAAACTGCCTTGATATATACAAAACATATATCAAATGTTAAAACTGTTTTGATATAACATAATTACTTTATAATTTATAATAGTTTACTGAAAGGTAAGAACTCATTTCCATATAAAAATATTTTAATATGGAAATAGCCTTTTTTTGGTCATTATCAAACAATGAATGTTGAATAACATATTCCTCATGATCTTCCCAGATTTTCAAAATACGGACTGTAGCATGTAGGTCCTCCAAATAGTATACATATTTGCATGACCAAAGATACTTTACTAAAATACGTGGCGGAATGGTACTTGTCACCTCTATACTCAGAATGTAGTCATACAGCTATTGGATACCTAATGTCACTTTTTTGGTGAAAAAAAAGGAAACAAGTTTATATATAACATGGTTTTCTTTCTATACAAACCTTTGCAAATATTTACCTGCCAACCGGTTAATTCCTTCTGTGATATTTCTCTGAAAACCTCTCAAGAATAAGCTTGCTTATGGAACTTCTGAGTCTTGTTCTTGGATGATGTTCTCCTGAGGTATCAGTGTTTATACCTAGTTCATACAGCCTTTTCTGAATTCAATTCAATCCTTTGTAAGAATCAAAATGAACTGGGCCTGGTGGTAGAGGCCTTTAATCCCAGCACTTCAGAGGCAGGAGGATTTCTGTGAGTTTGGAGCCAGCCTTGTTTATATAGTGAACTCCAGACTGAGGCAGGCAGATTACAAGGCTTTGATTTGAGGCTAATGGGGGTCAACTAGGGAGAAGCTGTCTTAACAAACAAGCAAACAAACAAACAAACTCAATCTGAACATGAAGGGAATGTTTCTTTTTCCTCCATCATGTAAAGCACTTCATCATGAAATCTCCATCCTTAAGACAAATATGCTCAGAAAGGACCATCTTGAAGATGTGGCCTTCTGTGTACAGTTCCATTTCTAGAGCAAAATGTTTAGGATCCCTTTACAGTTCTTCCAGTCCATAAAAGAAAAAGAAACAGATTTTAATAAGTACTAATTTATCTTTTATTTTTATTTTATTAGATATTTGCTTTACTTACATTTCAAATGATATCCCCTTTTCTCATTACCCTTCCCAAACCCCCTTATCCCACACCCCTCCCCTGGCTTACCAACTCCCCCCTCCCACTTTCCTAACCTGGCATTCCCCTACACTGGGGCATCAAGCCTTCACAGGACCAATGGCCTCTCCTCTCATCCAAGTCTGTAAAGGCCATCCTCTTCTATATATGTAGCTGGAGCCATGGGTCCCTCTATGTGTACTCTTTGGTTGGTGGTTTAGTCCCTGGGAGCTCTGGGGTGGTGCTGGTTGGTACATATTGTTGTTCCTCCTATGGGACTGCAAACCTCTTAAGCTCTTTGGGTCCTTTCTCTAGTTCCTCTATTGGGGACCCTATGCTCAGTCTATATGTTAGTTGTGAGCAATGGGAATTTTGAGAGCAATTTCCAAATTTATCTGGAATAACAAAAAACCTAGGATAGTAAAAACTATTCTCAAAAAGAAAAGAACCTCGGGGAAAATCACCATCTCTAACCTCAAGCTATACTACAGAGAAATAGTGATAAAAACTGTATGGTACTGGTACAATGACAGGCAGGCATATCAATAGAATAGATCTGAAGACCCAGAAATGAACCCACATACCTATGGTCACTTGATCTTTGACAAAGGATCCAGTGGGAAAAAGACAGCATTTTCAACAAATGGTGCTGATTCAACTGGCAGTCAACATGCAAAGGATGAAAATTGTTCCATTCTTAACTCCCTGTACAAAGCTCAAGTCCAAGTGGATCGAAGACCTCCACATAAAACCAGATACTCTGAATCTAATAGAAGAGAATGTGGAGAAGTACCTGGAGCACAGGGGCACAGAGGAAAATTTCCTGAACAGATCACCAATCGTTTATACTGTAAGGTCAAGAATTGACAAGTGGGACCTCATAAAATTACAAAGTTTCTGTAAGGCAAAGCACACTGTCAGAAGGACAAAACGGGAACCAACAAATTGGGAAAAGATCTTTACCAACCCTACAGCCAACAGAGGGTTAATATCTAAGATATACAAAGAACTCAAGAAGTTAGACTCCAGATAACCAAATAACCCTATTAAAAATGGGGTACAGAGCTAAACAAAGAATCTTCACCTGAGGAATATTGAATGGCTAAGAAACACCTAAAGAAATGTTCACATCCTTAGTCATCAGGGAAATGCAAATCAAAACAACACTGAGATTCAACCTCACACCAGCAAGAATGGCTAAGATCAAAAACTTAGGGGACATCAGATGCTGGCAAGGAGGCGGCGAAAGAGGAATGCTCCTCCATTGCAGGTGGGATTGCAAGCTGGTACAACTACTCTGGAAATCAGTTTGGTGGTTCCCCAGAAAACTAGGCATAATACTACTAGAGGAGTCTGTTATACCACTCCTGGGCATACACCCAGAGGATTCCCCAGCATGTAATAAGGACACATGCTCCACTATGTTCATAGCAGCCCTATTTGAAACAGCTGGAAGCTGGAAAAAACCCGTAAGTCCCTCAATGGAGGAATGGATACAGAAAATGTGATATATTTACACAATGGATACTACTCACCTATTAATAACAATGAATTCATAAAATTCTTAGGCAAATGGGTGGAACTGGAAGATATCATCCTGAGTGTGGTAACCCAATCACAAAAGAACACACTTGGTCTGCATCACTGATTAGTGGATATTAGCCCAGAAGCTTGGAATACCCAAGACACAATTCACATATTCAATGATGCCCAAGAAGGAGTTAAGAACAAAGTGTGGATTTTCTGGTCCTTCTTCGAAGGGAGAGCAAAATACCCACAGAAGACAATGCAGAGACAAAGAGTGGAGCAGAGTCTGAGGGAAATACCATCCAGAGACTACCCTACCTAGTGATCCATCCCAGGACTGAACCTCTGAACCTGTAAGCAGGCCCAATTAAATGCACTCCTTTATAAGAGTTGCCTTGGGTCATGGTGTCTGTTCACAGCGATGGAAACCCTAAGACCGAGACCATCTCAGAAAAACAAAGAGATAACTGGGAACTGAGTTTAGAACTAGGGTCCACATACAGTTACAAAACTCAGACACTATTATCGATGCCCATAAGTACTTGCTGACTGGATCCAGATATAGCTGTCACCTGTGAGGCTCTGCTAGTGCATGACAAAAACAGAGGGGCACACTCTCAGCCAGCCATTAAACTGAGCACAGGATCCCCAATGGAGGAGCTAGAGAAAGGACCCAAGGAGCTGAAGGGGATTGTAGTGCTATAGGAGGAACAATGATATGAGCCACCCAGTACTATCAGAGCTTCCAGGGACAAAACCATCAACCAAAGAGTACACATGGAGTTACCCATGGCTCCAGATGCACAGGCAGCAGAGGATGGCTTTGTTAGATATCAAAGGGAGGAGAGGCCCCTGGTCCTGGAAAGGCTAGATGCAGCAGTATAGGGGATTACCATAGGACGGGGAAGCAGGAGAGGGTTGATTGGGGACCAGGGGGAGGGGAGATGGCTTATGGGATTTGGGGGGTGGGGATTAGGAAAGGGGACAACTTTTGAAATGTAATTAAAGAATATATCTAGTAAAAATGTAAAATTTGAATGTCTTGCTTCATATCATTTCGTTTGTCCAAATTTAAACATCCAGCTGTGGCCTATAGCCTCAAAGGCCATGTCGTGTCATAAACATCTCAGCGTTACTATCCGGAACTCAGTGATGGTTTCCACTGTGCTGGTCACTTGTTTTCTCTATGAGAAATATATGACATCGTATCTCATAATCATCTTATAAAGAGAAAACCCTTATTAACTGAAGGGTTTGGATATTTCCACGTACTTTCCATTTATCCCATTGTTTGAGTCTGTAACAATGCATCATAGCAAAACCCTTTGCCATGTAGTTAGAATGTCAGATACGAAGAAGAGCTGGGATATCAACATCTTCACAGGCAGACTTCAGTGACCCAAAGGCCTTCAATTAGACCCCACCTTTTCAGAGTGTCATGTCTCCATGGTACAAACCTGGTCACCAAGTTTTGACAGATGGTCCTCTGATGGAGTACTAAAACCAAAACTAGAGAACTACCCTTCCAAAACCTCTTTTCTATAACTAACTTTGTAGATCCATTGAAACAGATCGCGCTACCAGTAACCCAGCATCAAAGACACCTTCTCCCACTAACCAATATGTGTCTCTCTCTGTGTATGTGTGTCTATATGCAAATTTCTTTAATTTTCCTTTAAAAAGCGTAATCATTTTTGGAATTTTCAAAAGTATATTCTAAATATATCTGCATCTATAGCTAATCCTTCAGTCCAAGATACCACAATCTTTCACATACTTGATGATGAAGACCTGTTGAAGTCCATCCAACTCTCTGATGTGACCTGCAGCGCTCTGCCTGCTAGCCCATTCAGTAGACAATCTTTTAAAAATATAACTCAGAGAGTGAGTTCAGGAAATAAGCCCTCAGAGAGCTTCCCATTTATCTCCTTTCATAACAACGTTCTGTAACTTGCTTATCATTTACGTACCTGACCTCATTTCCCTCTTTTCCTCTGCTGGGTACACTTCCACCTCCATAAGGTCCTTGCCACTACCGAATGGAACCAGATCATCCCATTTGTCCATCTACTTTTGTTGGTTTGTTTTGGTCATTAAGGAGTCAAGTTATTTTCCCCTCCTTCTATGTCCTTAGAGTTACCTAGTCTAGATTTAAAGCTGAGGACTTTCTGTCTGTTGCTCTACTGTTTTCTCTTTATAGTTCTCATTAGTTTACCTTCTTGTTTGCTGTTCAACTCTCACTAAACAGCAACATAAATATGTATTCTGTGAGAGTAGGCACTTAGTCAGCTACCTCAACCAGGTATCCGTAGCAGCTAGAAGATGCTGGTCTATAGGATGCAATCACTAATTGACTGAAACAGTGAATTGCTCCTGGTCTTAATAAGTCTGTTTAGGGGGTCTGGACAGATGACTCAGTGGTTAAAGCATGTATCGCTCTGGCAGTGAACCTGAGTTAGGTTCCAGTTCTCTCAGATCTAGCAGCTCACAACTGCCTACTATTCCAACTCCTAGGGATTCAACACCTCTGACCTCTGTAGATGTTTTCATTCGCTCACACATACCTACATATATGCGCAAGTACACTGCACATAATTAAAAGTAATGAAAGAATTTTCTTTTTAGAAGTATCTATAGAAATTAAGTAAATCATTAATACTGTCCTGAAAATATTTAGTTGAGCCTTTGTGTGAGAAATATTAATTCTTCCGTTACAAGGACTAGTAAATATATGTGATAATATTTTAGTGGTCAAAATGTATTATACTAGTACAGGAAAGGTGACCTTCGAAATATTGTAGTACACAAAAATCAGTTTGAACATATTGGTTTAGATAAGCTCTTTTTTTAAAAAAAGCACTTGATTAATATGTACTGGGACACAGTTTAACCTCAAAAACGAACAAAAAAAAAAACAAAAACAAAAATAAGTAACAAAACAGGTTTAGACTGGGTGTAGCTTACACTAACTATGCAGTGGATAGAAGAAGGTCTCCCATGGGCTGGAGCATTTGAAGACTTGTTTCCTAGCTTGTGGGGCTGTTTGAGGAGATCAGGTAGAAATCCAACTTTCCTAGAAGCAAGTCACTGACTTTTAGTGTTCATAGCCTCAACCAGTCTATTTTCTGTGCTTTGTGATAACAGATTAAAATGTGGTCACTCAAAGCTTCCTCCTGCAGCAAATGGGAATAAATATAAAGACCCACAACCAGGCATTATGCAGAGCGTGAGAATTCTTGGAATACTCAGCCTTAAACAGAATATCTCTCTCAAATCCCTCCTGTCAGAGCTCTGGGCATCCTACCAAGAAGAAGGTGAAAGAGTGTGGGAACCAGAGAGGAAAGAGGACACCAAAAATACAAAAACAAACAACGAAAACAAAACAAAACAGCAACAGCAACAAACAAAGATCCTCTAAACTGTGAGCAAAGTGACTAGGAGCTCACGGGGACGGAAGCGGCACACAGGCCCACACAGCTCTGCACCGGGTCCTCTGTGTACGTAGTGCTTTCTTCTGGGATTCCGGAATGAGTGAACAAGTAGGTCTCTTACTTTTGTTCCTTCTCTTGAGCTCCTTTTCTTCTGTTGGATGGTCTTGTCCAACACCAAAGTGAAAGTTTTTGCTTATCTTATTATATTTTATATTGCTATATTTGCTTAAAAATGAATAACTGAATGAGTGAAAACCTGGCCACTAGAGTAAAGATTAACAACTGAAACTTGCTAGGAGAGGGAAAATCAATTTTCTCCACTGGACTGACTTTGGGGATATCAATGACTCCAAGACAGACTTCATGTCAAGGAGTTAGTTAACCAACATAGAATAGACTCCATAGGTTTTCTCTGTGTGTGCTTTGATTTTATTATAGTGCTGGTTTGTTACGTTGTTGTTATTGTTTTCTTTTTGGCCATGCTTTTACTTTATTTTATCAATTTTGGGGGTGGTGGTTGCTATTTTGGATTTGGGGTTTTTGGTTTTTTTTTTTTTTTTTTTAAGAACAAACTTGTGTGGGGAAAAGGGGAGAGGATCTGGAAGGACGTGTGGAGGGGTAATAATATGATACATATATTCAAACTTAAGAATTGTTTTAGATAATAAAATTAGATAGTAATGTTTTTAGATTTGTTTAATAAAAAATTATTTAAAATAATAAAAAATAATTTTTAAATAAAAAAATATTTAACATAATAAAAATTTTTATTATTTAAAATAAATAAGAAAATTTTTCTTATTTAAAATAAGAAAAAAAAGTTTTCTGCTCTGGCTGCAGTTACTACCATACCCCCATCATTGTGAACTTTTACCCTCTGGAAACATACACCAACATAAAATCATTCTTTTATAAGTTGTCTTGATCATAGAGATTAAAAAAAACCCTCTAAAACATAACCAATTAATCAGCAGTAATAAGAAAATGAAAGGATCAGGTAAAATCCTGGCCAGGGGGGGAAATATTCAAAATAAAAATGAGTTAAGCAGGCAGCGTATGAGCTGTTAAAAGTATCAGTGAGTTTCCTAATTCCCTAAGTAAGGAGAGAAATCTCCGAGACATTCTTGTCGTGCTTGAAGCCACGGCCCGGAACGTGCTGTAGGCGCAAGCTCAGCAATGAGATGGCCCCAGACCCTCGAAGAGCATTTTAACCTTGGTTTTCCTGAATTGATTTAATTTACCATGAAAGCTTAAGAAGATGATTTATTCTTTAACAGCAATGCTTCGCACATATTGTAAAAAGTAAGATTTCTCTTTCTAGAGCATTCCTACCTCTGCCGGGTAACTCTGCCAGAAACCGAGAATTTAGTGTTCTTGGATTATATGGGAAACGCGGCTCCCGTCAGGCAGACACACACTGAAACCTCAGCAAAGCAAAGTTAGACTGTGATAAGGTTATAAAAAAGCAAACAGCAACCTGTGTTGTCAAGAGTGATATCAAATTCAGAATAAAAGACACAGGAAATCAATCCTAATTATCCATGGCAACATAGCAAATATTTTAACCTTGGGTGGTTTCCCCTCATCACCCGGCAGTCAGAATTCAGTGTGAATTTGAAATAGAAACTCATTTCACTCTCACACAACATAATTATGAGGTAAATTTTCTGGAAAAACAATGCATGCAATAAATTCCAAAGTCAAGTGGAAGTGATTTTTAAATTATTTGCTATTTTGGGTTATTCAAAATAGGCAAATGATGATTTTATAGTTACATTATCACATTTGAAATGAATGGAAGAATAAATGAATTCATATAAAGAGAAACACATTGAGATGGTAATTGGCTGTAAACAGAAGGTGGGGTAGTTTGTTATAGAAGCTTCCATCTCCAGTGCAACTTTGTGTTTTAACATTTACAAATGTTTTGAGAGTGACTATAGATATACAGATATATAGCAAATAAATTTCTGATCAAAATGTGCATGGTAGAATATCAAGTCCAAACTAATTGTAATGTCCTCACGTAGTTCCCTTAGTCAACAACCATGTACTAATTGAAAATGATGTAGAAACTCTGACTTGTTTCTTTTCTATTAGTTTCAGTGTGTCTGGTTTTATGTGGAGGTCCTTGATCCACTTGGACTTGAGCTTAGTACAAGGAGATGAGAGTGGATCAATTCTCATTCTTCTGCATGCTGACCTCCAGTTGAACCTGCACCACTTGTTAAAAAGACTCTCTTTTTTCCACTGGATGTTTTGAGCTCCTTTGTCTAAGATCAAGTGACCATAGATATGTGGGTTCATTTCTGGGTCCTCAATCCTATTCCATTGATCCACCTGCCTGTCACTGTACTACTACCATGCACTTTTTTTTAACACCATTGCTCTGTAGTACTGCTTGAGGTCCAGGATACTGATTCCCCCAGAAGTTCTTTTACTGTTGAGAATAGTTTTACCTATCCTGGGATTATTGTTAGTCCAGATGAATTTGAGAATTGCTCTTTCTACCTCTATGAAGAACTGAGTTGGGATTTTGATGGGGATTGCCTTGAATCTGTATATTGCTTTTGGCAAGATGGCCATTTTAACTATATTAATCCTGCCAATCCATGAGCATGGAAGATTTTTTCTTTTTCTGGGGTTTTCCTCAATTTCCTTCTTCAGAGACCTGAAGTTCTTGTCATACAGATCTTTCACTTGTTTGGTTAGAGTCACACCAAGATACTTTATTTTGTTTGTGGCTATTGTGAAGGGGGTCATTTCCCTAATTTCTTTTTCAGCCTGCTTTATCCTTTGAGTATAGGAAGGTTACTGATTTGCTTGAGTTGATTTTATAACCAGCCACTTTGCTGAAGTTGTTTATCAACTGTAGGAGTTCTCTGGGGAAGTTTTTTGGGTCACTTAAGTATACTATCATATCATCTGCAAGTAGTGATAGTTTGACTTCTTCCTTTCCAATTTGTATCCTTTTGACCAGATGTCCCTCAACGGAAGAATGGATAAAAAATGTGATATATATATATACATATATATATATATATATGTATACATATATATGTGTGTGTGTGTGTGTGTGTGTGTGTGTGTGTGTGTGTGTATGTATATATATATATGTATACATATATATGTGTATACACACACACACACACACACACAATGGAGTACTATTCAGTCATTAGAAACAATGAATTCACGAAATTCTTAGACAAATGGATGGAGCTGGAGAACATCATCCTAAGTGAGGTAACCCAGTCTCAAAAGAACACTCGTGGTATGCACTCACTGATAAACAGATATTAGCCTAGAAGCTTGGAATAACCAAGACACAAACCATATATCAAATGATGTCCACGAAGAAGGAAGGACTGGGCCCTGGTTCTGGAAAGGCTCAGTGCAGCAGTAGGGGAATACTAGAAGGGGTGGATGGGGGAACAGGGGAAAGGAAAAGGGCATATGGAACTTATATGAGGGGGGAGCCAGGAAAGGGAAAACATTTGAAATGTAAATAAAGAATATATTGAATAAAAAAAAGTGTGACCAGGCAAACATACTTATTTAGATAGAGAGGACAAGTGTTTTACCAAGGTCACCTCTAAGTTGACAATACCTGCTGAGGTTTTTCCAGTCCCCTAGTGAAAACTTCTCAATTTCTCTTGTAAGGATAATACAACCAATTTATTTATAACCATTCAAGGAATATGGGAACAAATCAATAACTAAATATTATGCACACAGATAGACAGAGAGACAGACAGAGACAGATAGACAGAGACAGAGTGACAGAAAGAGAGAAAAAAGCAAAATTCTCACTTTATGGTGCAATATTCACAGACATGATATTCTATAAAGACCCTTCACCAGCACGTACATACAGGCACATATTTTCTACAAATCTAGGAAATTGTTTTTTACTATCTAGGAAAGTTCTAATGTAGTCAATTATCTTTATAAACTAGAATGTTATGAATGGTGATATTCTCATATTAGACTTATGAGATAGGTTAACAGTGTCCTATTAGTGGAGAGTACTCTTTCCAGTAATGACATCTCACAGCCAATGACTAAAGTGAAGCAATACATACAAACCAATAAAATAGTTTGTTGCTTTCTTTTAGAAAAAGGTATGTTTACTTTTCTGGGAATTATTTTCCCCCATTATAGCCACTCCCATTTTCTTTCCATGGCTATTCTGGATCAGAACATAAGCGCTTAAAAAATTGCACAAAAACATTATTTTATTTTATTTTTATTTATTTATTTTTATTCTTTTTTATTAGATATATTCTTTATTTACATTTCATTTCCCTTTTCCTAGTTCCCTGCCCCCCCAAAGGTCCCACATGCCTTTTTTCCTCCTCCTGTTTCCCCATCCACCTGTCTTAGTTAGGGTTTTACTGCTGTGAACAGACACCATGACCAATGCAAGTTTTATAAAAGACAACATTTAATTGGGGTTGGCTTACAGGCTCAGAGGTTCAGTCCATTGTCATCAAGGCAGAAACATGGCAGCATCCAGGCAGGTATGGTGCAGGAGGAGCTGAGAGTTCTCTCTCTTCATCTGAAGACTGCTAGTGGAAGACTGACTTCCAGGCAGCCAGGGGGAGGGTCTTAAGACCACACCCACAGCGACACACCTACTCCAACAAGGCCACACCTCCTAATAGGTTCACTTCCTGGGCCAGTCATATACAAACCATCACACCACCCCTTCCCACTTCCCTGTCCTGGTATTCCCCTACACTGATGCATTGGCCTTTCCAGATCCAGGGTTCACTCCTTCCTTCTTTTCAGACATCATTTGGTATGTGGATTGTGTCTTTGGTGTTCCAAGATTCTAGGCTAATCAGTGAGTGCATACCATGGGTATTCTTTTGAGACTGGCTTACCTCACTTAGTATGATGTTCTCCAGATCCATCCATTTGTCTAATAATTTCATGAATTTATTGTTTCTAATGGCTGAATAGTACTCCATTGTGTATATATACCACATTTTTTGTATCCATTCTTCTGTTGAGGGACATCTGGGTTCTTTCCAGCTTCTGGCTATTATAAATAAACTTTGACCCAGAATTGTTCCTGTCTGAAAGAACTGCAGGAACAAAAATGAAGAAGAGCCTGAAGAAAAGGAGGACTAGTAACAGGCCCAAGTTGAGATCCAGCTCACAGAGAGGCCTCAAGGCCTGACACTATTACTGATGCTATGGTGACAGGGGCCTAACATGGTTGTCCTCCAAAAGGCCCAACAAGTAACTGAAAGAGTAAGATGCAGATATTTATACCCAACCAATGGACAGAAGCTAATGACCCCTGTGGTTGAATTAGCGAAAAGCTAGAAGAATGTGAGGAGGAGGAGAACCCCATAGGATGACCACCAGCCTCAACTAACCTGGACCCCTGGGATCTCTGAGATACTGAACCACTAACCAGGCAGCAAACACCAGCTGATATGAGGCCCCAACACATAGACAGCAGAGGGCTGCCAGGTCTGGACTCAGTTAGAGAAGATGCACCTAACCCTCAAGAGACTTGGGGGCTCAGGGAATGGGGAGGTCTGGTGGGGTGGGGCTTGTGGGGACATCCTCTTGGAGTCAGGGACAGGTGGGATGTGGAACAGTTGGTAGGTTACTCAGAAAATTGGAAATACCTGAAGACCCAGATATACTACTCTTGAGCATATGCCCAAAAGATGCCCCACCATACCACAAAGGCATGTGTTCCACCATGTTCATAGTAGCTTTATTTGTGATAGCCAGAAGCTGGAAACAACCCAGATGTCCCACATCAGAAGAATACATACAGAAAACGTGGTTCGTTTACACAATGGAATACTACTCAGCAATTACGAGTTAGGACATCATAAGTTTTGGAGGCAAAGACTTCCTTCTAAGTCTCCTTTTTTGTGTGTGTTTTGTTTTGTTGTTGTTGTTGAATTTCCAGGAAGTATTTACAGAGTCCCATAAGTACATAGAGAATGATGTGCAGCCACATATGACACACACTCTGGCACAATATTAGGAGAGAACATATTGGTCTCAAGATTACATTCCTTAAGGCTAATGCACATTGTGATAATCCAATAATAAATAGCAAAACCACAGTGTGTATTATCACAGCTTTGAGCACTTTTTGCATTATATGGATCATACAAATACATTTTGCATTTTGAGATTAACATGCCTAGTGGATAATGATGTCAGTGACACTACAATATTAAAAATATAGGAAAAAAATCCTGTTGCAGTGACTATCCATGTGAAGACATGATGCTAGCATCATTTTTAACATTCTACACTCTTTATTATGAAAACGCATCTACAGACATGGCAAATATGTAAGGGACTAAAAAACCAGATCAGTGTGTGTGTGTGTGTGTGTGTGTGTGTGTGTGTGCATTTATGTATGATTGTATAAGATAAGCCATTCTTGATTTTCAAATGTTATTGAAATTATTATAATTTCTGATAGGCACAATGACTTGTCAAGATTTTCTGTTTCTACTTATGTAAAAAAGACTGAATTGATATACAGATATGAACTATACAATCTGAAACAATGCCTATATCTCAATAATATCATAGTTTAAGAGAAAAATAATGCACTTTTCTTCCTCTGTTTCATAAAGCTGCAAAATTCTATTAGTTCTCAGAGTATATCTGCAGGAAGCAAAGTAGGTAAATTTTAGCATTCCAAAACTTTAATTGTATAACTGGGGAGATTTTGTTTTAGAAACATACATTATCTTATCAATGCTTACCAAGTGGATCTCTTGGATTATCATGTAACCAGACCTTTCATAGACTTATAAACAAATAAATGAATAAATGACCAGTAAATCATGTCATTTATAGTGGTCAGTCTGGTTTCAGACAACATGAGTGTGAATTCAAGGTGGAGAAGGGCAGGGATGCAGTTACCTTGTGGATTGTGGCTGGATCTATCCTACATGTCGACATTTCATAGTTCATCCTTACCAACTTATGTGTCCCACTTAACAGTTGTACAGAGTCCTGGTTATTTGGTGTTGTCTGTTCTGAAGTCACAAGGCTGCTGAGCTTCTGAGCATCTGAACATCCAGGTCAGATCCATCCAGATACAACATGTTCTCTTGCTCTATCACTTCAAATTAAATTTTTGCATGCATGTTTCCTCATGTTTGCAAGGATAAGAAGTCTATATAACATATATTCCAAGACGTCTAAAGAATCAGTTGCATGAAATAACTGTCAACACTGTGTGAACGTATTAAAATAAGAGTTAAAAAACTAAACAACCTTGTAAATAAAATAAAATAAATAAAACAATAATAAATAAGAGTGGATACAGAAAATGTTGTATATTTACACAACGGAATACTACTCAGCAATTAAAATCAATGAATTCATGAAATTCTTAGGCAAATGGTTGGAACTGGAAGATACCATCCTAAGTGAGGTAACCCATTCACAAAAGAACATACCTGGAATGCAGTCACTGATAAGTGGATATTAGGCCAGAAGCTCTGAATACCCAAGACACAATTCACATATTATATCATTCCCAAGAAGAAGGAAGGAGAGGGCCCTGGTCCTGGAAAGGCTTGATGTCGCATTGTAGGGGATTAACAGGACAGAGATGTGGGAGGGGGTTGATTGGGGAACTGGCAGAGGGAAGAGGACTTATGGGACTTATGGGGATGGGGGAACCAGGAAAGGGAACATCATATAGAGTGCAAATAAAGAATATAGAAAATAAAAATAAAAAAATAAATTTCAACAATAAATAAACAAACAAATAAATAAATAAAAGGGTGACCTCCACTCTCCACTACCTGCTTCTCTTTCTCCTTGCAATTCACTCCTCCAACCTGACTTGTGTTATCCTTGCTTTCTGGCAATCTAGATGCCCAGTAAATTACTGAACTTATTCTCTGATTTGTACCCACTTGATTCTCTATTTAGTTTCCACCCCTCTGTAATAGGACTTTTAACCAGTTAGGAAAAATGTATAACCATCTTGTAGGAAAATCTTCATGGGTAGAGTGTCCATCAATTACTTTGTTTACATAGCAAATTGGACACCTCCATTTGAACAGTGAACATTACTTTGGCAAAGTTATTAATGACTCACTATTGCAAAATACAGTGAGCAATTTAAAATTGTCTTAGGTCCTCTGCGACACCTATAGTGACACTAGACACTGAGCTCCTATGTTGAAAACTTGTTCTCAAGATGTAATGTGGAATATTAAGAGGCAACTAGCTGATAATAGCTCAGCCTCATGAATAGGTCAGCACCGTTCTTGTAGGAATGCGGTTCTTTTTTTTTTTTTTTTCTTGTCTTTCCATCTTGGTATGATGCAGCAAGAAGGTTCTCATCTAATGTTACCCTACATTCTTGGACTTCTCGCATTTATGTGCATTTATAATTTACTCATTCTTAGGTTGGCAAGTTGGCTTAGCAGAGCAAAGCACTTGCTCTGCAAAACCAACA
Organism: Apodemus agrarius; assembly: GCA_964023405.1. NCBI lineage: Eukaryota > Metazoa > Chordata > Mammalia > Rodentia > Muridae > Apodemus > Apodemus agrarius. Next base: position 73,092,269 of record OZ030020.1, on the reverse strand, counting down.
GCCTGAGTGCAGTCTTGTATAACATGATGGGAAGAAAAAAAAAGAAACAACTACCCCAAAATTGTTTATATGCATGCCACAGCACATATACAATAATAATAAAAAGTGAAAATGTGAAACTTTACTCTCAGTCTCAAGAAATCTTATTTAGGGACACAAATTAGACTAAGACAGAGACATCTATTAATGCTGAGAATGCTACCATAGAAGCAGACCCCTTTCTCAGTGAAGCTAGTACTGGTTCTCCTTAGTCTCTCCGAGAGCTCTGGTCATTTTTCTTCTTCCCCTCGATAAGATAAGTACTTCTTCCCCTCAGTGCTTCTGTGATCTGTGTTGAATGCTCCCTTGTCCCTTACCACATGCTAATAAAGGACAATCTGGCCTGAGGCAGACAGCAACCGGTGGTCGCTCATACCCGCCTACACCCACCACTTGGTGAAAGGGGTGTAGCACTGTAGGAGATGGGCTAGCAAGGGGTCTGCATGGAGATCCTCTGTTGGTTTTCACCGTGGAAGTAAAAAATGAGTCTCAGAAGGCCCAGTGGTGAAAGGGTGGACAAGCAGCATTCATTTTCCCACATGGCCTGATCTGCTAAGAGGTGGAAAGTGTGTTTAAGGTCTCATGGCAGCCAGTTCGCTCAAAGGCAGCTTTCTTTCATGATGCTCTTGTATGTACTACATTGGTAGAGGTCGGACTACATAGGAGGGACATTTATACATAAATGTATACATGTTACCATACTTTGTGTAACCAGCATTCCAAGCAGGCTGGCTTGGGGGTGGGCAAGAGGCAGTTCATCTCAGGTGACACCAGTTTTAGCGTGTGAGAGACACTCAGGGGGTCTCCAGATAGATCTCTTCTGGTTGTCCCATACCCAGAACACCTGGCCCACTCTGGGGCTTCCTTGACTATATGAGATGCTTGAAATTGGGAAAGGGTCATGGCGGTGACGCTGACTGCCTGTGTCTCAGAGATCACAGACGTATAACATTTTTGAGGTACTGGGTAAAGTAGGAAAAACCAATTCAAACTCTCTGGAGTTCATGTATACATTTTATGTATCAAATGAGGGAAAATAGCAATACTTTCTTAGGGACATTATTTTGAGGCTGAACAAATATTTGCTAACTTTCAAATGTACTACAAATATAAAGATTAAAAGAGGAAGAATAGATTTCCCTGTTACTTCCTAATGGGTGTGCTTAGATAGCTTAGTGCTTAGATAATTTGATGGCAGTAAATTTCTCATCAGCATTTTTTATTGTTCAATAAAATGGATAACCTAAATGGTTGTAATTCATATTTCTCTTATGGAATTAAATTAGGTTGCTTTGAACTAAAAAACAATCTAGACCCTACTAACAATTTTATATTTCTTGAATTTAACTCAGTGTTGAAAAATCTGCTTACTTCTGTTTAGTGGGGTCAGTCAGCTTTATGAGTTCAGGGTCCCAGATCTCTCCTCTCTGATGTTGACCCTGAAACTACCAATGCAAGTCTTTTGTTTAGAGAAATGTCCTGAACAGTTTTGTCAAGATGACCAAATTTTCTTTTTCCCCCCAATTCCCAGAGCTCTATGGTCACTGGTAGTCCTCAAGGCACCCAACGTGCTTGGTCACCCTATTGAAACATTTGCCAAGTGTGGCACCTAAGACATGGAAGTCGCTGATTTCTTTTACATTTAAAGAATTTCTCCAGGGTTCTTTTGTTCCTTGCACTGTTTGCTCCCTGACCTGTGCCTTGGCTTTTGTCCTTCCAATGAGCATTTTCCTGCCAGGAATCACACACAGCCAGGTTCTCCTACATGGCCTGTACATGGTGTCTTCTTGAGACAAGCACTTAGAGGTTCGCAGATTATTCAACTTTCTGGGTCCTAAATTGAACCCATAATTCTTTCCTCTTCACTGTCATCTTTCCGCTATGTTTCTGGGTTAGCAAAAGGGCTGTGTAATAGCCGTTAAGGTTCAAGGGGGAGGGGCACCTCCATTCTCTCACTGCCTCTCCCCTACCTCCTTCAGACTCCTGAACCATACAGACAAGAACATACTGTCTTCTGAGAGGCTCCACCCAGCAGCTGACTCAGATATAGATACCCACAGTCAAACAGTGAATGGACTTGAGGACTCTTATGGAAGAACAAGGTGAAGGATTGCAGGCCCCAAAGGGAACTCCAAGGAAGACCAAAGAGACCCTGAGGTCTCTCAGAGTCTGAGCCACTAACCACGGATCATCCACGGGCTGGGCCAAGGCCTCCCTGCTCATATGTAGCAGATGTGCAGGTTAAACTTCATGCAAGTCCTGAACAGCTGGAAAGGGGGCCCTCTCAAAAGCTGCTGCCAATAAGTGGGGTACATTCTTCTGGCTGGGCTGCCTTGTCTGGCCTCAGAGGGAGAGGAAGTGCCGAGCTCAAAGAGACTTGAAGTGTCAAGGTGAAGGAGACAAATAGGAGTGTACTCACCTGCTCAGAGGAAAAGGAGACGGAATGACTTGGAGGGAGGCAATGAACAGGATAAAAAGTGAATAAGTAAAAAAAATTTAATTTTTAAAAAAGTTAAGGTTCAGTGCAGGAGAAAGACGGGAATCTTAAAAGAAGGAACAGAATCCGGCCCTCTGCTAATTTCCTCTCAACTTACAGATTCTCCCTCCCCCAACATCTACCATCTCTGTGAACTGACACTGATGCTGAAGCTTATAATTTAGGTGTAAACCCATCCTGAAAACATTTCCTGACCCTTTCAACTGGGAGGAAGAGCCATGTCATGGATTATCTAGAAAATTCGTCATAGATACTCTTCTATCATAGATGTTTACACCATTGTATTATAATAATATGCTCATCCACGTCCTTTGCTAGGCTTTCAGCTCCATGAAGATAGGGACCTTCTGTGTCTGTTTCTACCCCTATGCTCCTTACACAGACAGGCCAAGCCATGGTATGCCCTTGCCTTATTTCATCTCCTAGAATTGCATCTTTTCCATGGCATACTTTCTTGACCTTCCTGAAATGGTTAACGGTTACTGTCCCATACATTTTTCATATCCTGCCCACCATTTATCTCTCCTCCAAGGCCTGGGGTAATACTTGTTTTCAGCTTAACAGGTTAACAGAAATTCATTTGCACAATTTTTTTCTTTATAAAATATGTTTTTCATTGAAACAGAGTGAACTTCCCTTTCCTCCTTCCAAACACCCTCCCTACAGCCTCCCTCTTGTCCCCCAACTTTTTTGTTTTTTAATATCTTAATATATTTATTATTTATATAGATTATTTATATATTTTACCATGAGAGCTTAATCTGTATGCTGATGAGTCATTTTTCATTTTCTATATATTCTTTGTTTACATTCCAAAGGCTTTTCCCTTTCCCAGTTCCCCCCTCACCATATGTCCCATAAATCCTCTACCCCCCCATTCCCCAATCACCCCCACCCCCTGACCATTTCTCTGTTCTGGTACTATCCTACAAGACTGGATCCAGTCTTTTCAGGACCAGGGTCCTCTCCTTCCTTCTTCCTAGGAATCTTTTGATTTTCTAATTTTGCCTTGAGTATTCAGAGCTTCTGGGCTCATTAATATCCACTTATCAGTGATTGCATTTCATGTGTATTCTTTTGTGATTGGGTTCACTCACTTAGGATGATATTTTCCAGATCCAACCATTTGCCTACAAATTGCATGAATTCAATATTTTTAATTGCTGAGTAGTATTCCATTGTATAAATAAATATACCACATTTTCTGTATCCATTCCTCCTTTGAGGGACATCTGGGCTCCTTCCAAATTCTGGCTATTATAAATAAGGCTGCTATGAACATAGTGGAGCATGTGTCTTTATTATATGCAGGGGAATCCTCTGGGTATATGCCCAGGAGTGGTATGACAGGGTCTTCTGGAAGTGTATGCCCAATTTTCTGAGGAACCGCCAGACTGATTTCCAGAGTGGTTGTACCATCTTGCAATCCCACCAACAGTGGAGGAGTGTTCCTCTTTCTCTACATCCTTGCCAGCACCTGTTGTCTCTTGAGTTTTTAATCTTAGCCATTCTGACTGGTGTGAGGTGGAATCTCAGGGTTATTTTGATTTGCATTTCCCTGATGACTAATGATGTTGAACATCTCTTAAGGTGCTTCTCAGCCATCCGAATTTCTTCTGGTGAAAATTCTTTGTTTAGCTCTGTACCCCATTTTTAATAGGGTTATTTGGTTCTTTGGGGTCTAACTTCTTGAGTTCTTTGTGTATATTGGATATTAGCCCTCTGTCAGATGAGGCAAAGGACACCATCAGAAGGACAAAACGACAACCAACAAACTGGGAAAAGATCTTCATCCTCCAACTATTAAGTTGATAACCTCAATACTTTTGATTATTATTGCTGTATATGTGTTTTATGTCCACAAATATACAAATATATGTTCATCTTGTTGTTTGTGCATGTATGGCTGAACCCTCTGCACTGAATAAACAAGAATGTGGCTCATGTCTGGGAGAGATGAATTCTTCCCAGCAGTCATTAATTGTCTATAGTATATTTCCCTTTATCCATTGAAAGGTGAGGGATATATGTGCTCAGACATAGCTACTTCAATGGACAACACCATGAGGAGGTTCCATAAGAACTGGCCACTGCCAGAGTTTCTATTTTGTCAAACCAGGCCCTGGGTCTTCCGCACCCTCAGCCCCTTTCTGGCTCATTACATGGGGGCAAGATATCAGGGCTGCTGCAGTTTGTGTTCCAGCCCCGTGGCCGGTGTTTATGAGCCAGAGGGCATGAGAGAAGGCCCTTCATTTCTCCAGAGCTTCGTGTTCTCTGGGCTCTTGTCTCTTGAAGCATCTGCTCATGCCTTCCGATCTTTTTTCATCTCCAAGTACATGAGAGCAAATGTAGCTATTTCAGTTCCTTATTACTTCTCAACACCAGCAGAGACCATCTCAGGGCTGTGACTGGGAAGTTAAATCCCTGCAAGGGAAACTTCTGCCTTAGCAGTGGTTACTAATCTGTCCCTATTGTAAGTCCCTAGAGAAATTGCTTCCTATGCCAACTTCATACCTGAAATATCTCATCCTAAGAGAAAAAGTGAAGGTCGGAAACTCAGGCCAACAGTCGTCACTGCATCCCATGAGTACTACTGCTACTCTGCAGCCTGGAACATTTTTGGAACTTGCTACATACATTGGACAAATGACAGCAGGGAGGAAGCTGAAGCTCCTAGTATCAATTAGCTTATGTGAAGAGCCAAGATGGATATGGGATTTGGTGTTGCATGTGGAATATGTCCACACATGTATGATTCACACTCATACATCCTTAGAGACCAGGTCAGATCTTAACACTACACAACCCAGAGACATTTCCTTTAATGAATAAATTGAAATAATAGAGCAGAGAGGTAACCAGAAATCAGTATCAGTGGGAGGAGGGGTTTCTATAATTAGAAACAGATTTCTTCACATACAGCCACAGTTTTCATTTAAATCTTCTAATCTATTTGTTTCAAAAAGCATGGCAGCAGATTCTCCCACAAAGCTTCCTAAGAGAGGACAGCCTGGGGACTTCTCTTATATTTTAGAACTATAAAATGATGACTGTATCTAGTAATTAAAAAAGCATTCTGAAGTAAATATATACAAAAGCTACAGGATATAGTCTATGTTTTGGATGTTTCATTATGTATATTTTCAGGTCTAAGAAATCCTGGAAAAACGGTTTAATATTGGTTTAACATGGTTCTCCAACAGATGTTTAGCTGCTGCCTGCTTTGGTTGTTCCGTTGAGTTCTGTACTGAATGTCTGTTATGTTTTGGAACTCTCCCTTCCCCTATGTCTTTGTGCACAGTCGGGAGGAGTAAGTGTTCCAGTAATAAGACACGAGATTTGTGTCAACAGCCATAGATGCTGTTCCAGGATAGATACTTCCAGTGTGTAGAAACCAAGCCAGGAATCTTTCCAGAACTTGCTGGACATGTTATGGCAGCACAGACGAGGGCAGAGCTGTCAGCATCAATTAGCTTATAAAGAGAGCCAAGGTGGAGGCAGACTCCAGTAGAAGACGTAGAGCACATGCTTGCCTTTGTCCACTGTCACGGCTATAGCAAGCTTCCACATCCTTGGTCTATCAGCACAGCTCTGGAGAGCAAGTGTGATGTAAGCCACCCAGCTAACGTCAAGCAGAATTTCCACTCTGGAGCCGCCAACATGGTTTACTTTGTACTAGTTCACACTGTGGTTGCATGGCTATGATCTCCATTTACATTCTGGCTGCTCATACAAAGGCTATATCTGGTCAGAAGCTACCACACTCCCACGGGGTTCTTTGTTTGTAGGCTTGGGGTTTTAGGCAGGGTGGTTCTCTCTGTCTCTCTCTGTCTCTCTCTGTCTCTGTCTCTCTCTCATGTGTATGTGGAAGTGAGTTGTGTGTGTGTGTGTGTATGTGTATGTGTGTGAAGTGTTTTCATATAAGTATCACTTACCTGCCTAGTAATCATGGAGGCAGGAAAAAGGCATTGGATCCCAAAGAACTTAAGTAACAGGTGTTGTGAGTCATCTTATGTGGGTACTTAAGGATCAAACTCTGTGTGTGCATGCATGCATGTGTGTGTGTCTGTGTGTGTGTGTTTGTGTGTGTGCACACATGTTCTCATGTGTGTTTGGTACACATATGTAAGAGAGTCCATTTGCCCCAGGTTAATGTCAGGTGTGTGCCTCTGTCACTCTGTCACTCTATGTATGGAGGCAGGGTCTCTCACTGACCCTGGACCTAAGTATTGTGATTAGAATATATACACAGCTGCCAAGAGGGTTTCCTTGTCTTGACCTCCTGACTTGAGCCATCTCCCAGACCCCAACCATTTTAGTTTATGGTCCTATTTCTCTACTTTCAAATATCAGCAAGCTTGATGTAAGTTTTTGTTTCACCTTTCTAGCCTTTCTTCTATACTTTTAAGGGTTATTATGAATATATTGGACCTAAGATGATTCTCAGCCCTAAAGCTTAATCAGTTCTTTAAACTCCTCTTACCATGGTAAGATAGTATTTTGCAGTTTCCAGCAATTGGAGCTTGGAAATGTTTCGGATCTATTGTTCTGCCTGTTAGTAATCAAGCCACAGAGTGAGCGACGCTGACACCACCTTAACCCTTGAAAGTCTGAACTATAAGAAGATGACTTCTCTATCTGGAGACAGATAATTTGTTTTTTTTACTTGTAACTAACAAATAGTAAGACTAGTTAGGTTTCTTTGAACATTCTGTATATTTTGTTCCAAACTAGAAAATATTACTCACACCTCCTGCCAACTCCATGTTTTCACAGAAAGAAAAAAAAAAACAAAAAACAAGAGCTAAGGAAGAAACGTAGCTGCTCCAGTGCCCAAGCTATTGTATTTCTAAAGCCACCACAGAGCTTCAAATGATGAGCCTTCACAGCATTTGTCAGTAGATGACCTCCCTGTTTTATAAAACCCCTCTCCCACATCAACCATTATGGAAGAATCTAGTCATTCAAGCCTTCTGTAAAAGCCTGCCCAGGTCTCATGTGGATGTTTGGTCATGTTGTAACTGCTGCTCTTCTACCTGGGGCAGGTCGAGCCAGTGCTCGCCCACTGGGGTAGAGCTCTCTGCATTGCCCATCCTTAACAGAATTACTCAGTTGGTAATAAATGCATTAAAATGGACATTTGCTAAGTAAAGCAAGCTATATCATAGTTCTCAATCCTTAATAGATCTCTATAGGTTTCTAGTGTTTCTTTTCAAAGAAAAGTTAGAAATCTCTAATAACGATATTGTCATCTCCCTTTAGACAAGTGTCTGTTATTGTTTTAGCTTCTGACAAACTGGGCCAGGGTGACCTTGTTCATTGCCTCCAAAGGAAGTGCATCCTCTTTGCTGGCAAGTGGGAAGGAACACATACTGGACAAGGGTTTCTAATTTCTGCTGCTTAGAACAGCTTGGTCTCATAAAGCCACTCAAGAGATTTTTGTGATGTTTGATTCTATTTCTATGATCAACAGATTAAGGAAATGAAGCAATACTATTACTAAACAACTTTAGATAATTTGGGTGATGAAGTCTTTAACAGTTTACTTGCCAATTTTACTTTGTAACTTTTATTGATGAAAATATTTTTGAGATAAGTGTAGTAGTTTTTTTTTTTTTCTCCTTGACTCTCATATTGCTGCCCTAAATGTACTCCGGTGCTGAATTCCCTTCTCTTCTCACAAACTTGGAAGCCCAGATTCTCATTTTCTTATTTTCTATTCACTACAAACTAGCTTTGGATGGTGTCTTTCGGGCCAGATTGTCTCACAATGAAGCAGACAGGAAGCAGACGGGAATACAGATTCCCTCAGACCCGCCCACTATTCTTCCCTAGTGCCTCCTTCCAAGGCAGCACTCTCCTCTGGATCACATATCTTTTCTTCTATTTACCTAGAATTGTTTCCCCAATTCCAAACCGTCACGTGTTTTACTGGAGATGAAGATTAGGTGCAGACATCATTATTGATATTTGGGTTTTTTTTTCTGGTATTGTTAAATTAAAAATAATATTCATAAAATAAGACAAGTATAATAGTACATGTCTGTACTCCAAGGACTTGGGAGGCTGAGGCAGGAGGAATACAAGACTCATCCTGTGCATGTGTGGATTTATACATTGAACACCTAAAGTCTCAGCTGGCAGTTACACATGTGGTTCCAGCATGCAGGAAGCTTAGACAGAAAATTCCTGAGTTCAAGGCCAGCCTGGCTGCATAGCACTGCTCTCACTGTCTGTCTCTCATCTGAGCACATCAGGAAGAAAGCTGAATCGTGATAAATAAGTGTGTGAAGAATCATTTAATAAACAGATTAGAAGAGCTCTATAGTTGTGAGTACCTCATTAGTTGTCTAGGTGCCTCATGGGACCATGAAGATCACCATGTTCCTAATGTGACCTCCCTAACTGTTTTCCCTCCATAGAAATCCCTGAGTCTAGGCCAGAAGTAGGCCAGCCCCAAATCCTTGTATTATTGAAAAATCTTGTTTATTCAATTCTGGATTATTGAGCTTGACATTTTCTCAGCTCTGCAAAAGTCACTTCTCTATAAGTTGTAGCATTTTCTTCTGTTAAAAATTCATTGCAAAGCCGGGCATGGTAGCACATGCCTTTAATTCCAGCACTTGGGAGGCAGAGGAAGGCGGATTTCTGAGTTCGAGACCAGCCTGGTCTACAGAGTGAGTTCCAGGACAGCCAGGGCTACACAGAGAAACCCTGTCTCAAAAAACCAAAAAAAAAAAAAATTCATTGCAATCATAACCCAATCCATATGTGATAGCACTATTAACTCATGAACATTATTGCAAAAAGAATGTTTTTTCCCTGGCACAACAATTACAGTCACTTTCCTTATCTGAAGGTTTCTCATCCTCGTATATAACTAACAGGAATAGATATTTTTAATTGTGTTTTATTGAATACATAGACTTCTTCTTATCATAATTCCTTTCAGAATACATACAACTATTTACCTAGCACTGACATTGTAGTAGCATTCACATGTAATACACAGATGGCTAACATTAAATAGAACTGTGTAAATGTATGGAAAATACTTCAGAGCTCTCTATCAGGATTTGAGCACCTATGACCAATGTTTAGTTCTACGTTAGCAGAGACTTTTCTATCTTTTCTCTTTTTCTTTGTATTTTTCTGCTTCATGGATTATTTATCTTTATCCTCTCATCTGCTTGTTGACCTTTTGTCAAGTTTTTATATTTAAATTTTATTTTTATTATGCTTTTCTTTAGTGTTTGTCCTTATTTGAGGAAGCATTCCCTTTTATATGTGAAGATGCTAGCTCAAAATAACTTTGACTTTTTTCTCTGATCTTGATTGAGTCTTTCTGGTTTTAGTTTTTCTTGTACCTGCTTTTCATGTCCAAAATGTTCCAGAAACATTGAGTGATTCGTCAATGCTCACACATATTTACAAGCAGATCTTTATAAAGCAGCAAATCTGAGTTCAAGCTTAAGCTTCACTGGTAGCAGGCTGACTGGTGAGACGGTATTTTCTTAAGGAAGCCCAAATTTCACTTTGCATTTATCTTCTCTTAGGATTTATTCAGTTTCTCCAGAGAAACATCTTGAGAACTCCTGCCTAGGAAGGAGAATCCTTGGTTTTTAGCATTTTTCCAAATGGTAAAATGAAGTCTATACATTTTATGGGTCATGCTTGATATATTTCACTTCAGTTTTTTGTCCTTTTCTATGCCTAGAGTCCTTTAATCTGAACTACGGCTATTCTGTTTCTCAGAAGAGAGACTGGTTTTGTGTGTGTGTGTGTGTGTGTGTGTGTGTGTGTGTGTGTATGTGTGTGTGTGCATGCACATGCATGTGCATAAACAAGATGATCTAGTAGTACACGTAGTACTATTAAAATTTACACAACAAATGGATGGAGCTGGAGAACATCATCCTAAGTGAGGTAACCCAGTCTCAAAAGAACACTTATGGTATGCACTCACTGATAAACAGATATTAGCCTAGAAGCTTCGAATACCCAAGACACAATTCCCATATCAAATGATGCCCAAGAAGAAGGAAGGAGTGGCCCCTGGTCCTGGAAAGGCTCAGTGCAGCAGTGTAGGGGAATACCAGGACAGGGAAGTGGGAAGGGGTGGATTGGGGAATGGGGGGGAGGGAAGAGGGTTTATGGGACTTTCAGGGAGGGGGGATCCAGGAAAGGGAAAAATCACTTGAAATGTAAATAAAGAATATATAAAATAAAATAAAATAAAAATTTACACATACTTCCCTAGCTCTCACCCATGCTCTTCACTCTCCAGTCTGTACTCAATCCCTTAGGCTTCTTGAGTTACCGAAGCTTAGCTTCAGCCTTCTGCTCTGAGTACTGCACTACTTTCTCTCCAAACAGTGAAACCATGTGACCACCATATCTATCCTCAGTTTCTTTTCTTAAAAGCACATGTCTTTGGCTAACATTTTGGTAGAGGTTTCGAAGTAGATGTGATATCCATACATAATTAAGTTCCCAGTTTTATCTGGAGGCCTTTCATGCTTTTTTCTCTACAAGTTTCAAGGAAATTAAGACTTTTCTCAAGGGCTAGAGAGATGTCTCAGGGCCACTCACTACTCTTCCAGAATCTGCGGAGGCAGCCTTGGCAGCATAGTTAGTTCTGGACCACTCTGTCATCTTAAATAAATAGAAATTAGGACACCCTAAGGCAGAAATAGAAAAGAATTTTGTAGGTAACTTGATTTGTTCTATCCCAATATTTTGTAAGCAATCAAGATTTCAGATTTCAGCATGTCTACAATTGTACATCATGTTTTTCTTTTGTAATTGTTCCCAGTTAGTGTCTTTAACTTCTTCCCTTCTAAATAATTTAACCTAAAGTTAAATTATTTTACACATGCAAAGATTGACTGTTCTATTACTGGTTCTATTATAAGGGGTATTTTAGAAGGATGTTTGCAAACATTCCCCATGTGTTTTTTAGTTTAAGGTGTTTTAGGATCGCAGCTACTCCAGTGGCATGCTTTCAAAATAAGTATATAGAAATTCCTACTACAGGTAATCTTACTGATCTCAGTATTTGTGGTTATTATCATTACAAAAATATCTATTGTAGAACATAAGTAAGCTGTCAGTTTTGAAAAAAAGAATGTAAGGTACGACACAGCAGAAACCTAACTTCAATGAAGCTCTTCCACTTTGGAAAGGCAACCAGTTAGGACAGCGTGGGTTTGCCGTTTGTTGTTTCGAGGAAACAATGAGTTTCACCATGCCAAGATGAAATCTGTGGTTTCAGTTATCAATTGTTGATTACTCTTTCCTGATCATTTGACTCAGGCAAGCAAATTAAAGCAGAATAGAAATGAGGAAGAGTGTGTTCTGATCGGAGATCTGTAGAGAAGCAAGGAAGCATAGGTTCTCATGTGAGGTCTGATTGGCTAGGTCTGCATCATGAGATCAAAGCAACTAAACTCCTGCTTATTTCACTTCTGAAAGTCATACATTCAGTACATGAACAGCACAGTGGTTAGCCTTCAATGAATCGAATCAAAAGGAGAACAAGGCCAAAAGAAATGAAACCAGGTAAAAGACATACAATTCCATACCAAGCTCGCTCCATCTTTTGAAATGACCCCCAATTTTCTCTATCAATTTTATAACTTTTTTATTGTTTTTTATATATTTATATGTAACATATATACACGTGTAACATACGCGTGTATATATGTGTGTATATCATGTATAAGTAAAAACATATATTCAAACATATTTAATACTTATATATTCTTCCTGCTGACCTCATTTAGTTTGCTCGTATGTACATATGTTTGTGGATGACCACTTGTGGTTGAATGATGTTTCTGTAGTTTTGTTCTTGGAGAAAGCTGATTCTACTTCTATCAGCAGTAATTAATTGCCTGTAGCTCTTCATGTATGGATGGAACCTCATGAGATTTCTCCCACCCATGCTGGGATGTCAACTGGTATTTCCATTGTGCAGGAAACCATATTGTTAAGATTTCGTGGGCACAGCTTACATAGAGAGCACCATCCTGGAAGCGTCTCCCTGAGGACTTGTCTTACACAGAGAACACTATCCTGTAGCAGATATTTTGGTTCCCTGACTTCTACAACTCCCTCTTTTGCTATGTTCTGACTAATTGTAAGCATTGTGTCATATATTGATTAGCTGAAGATGAACACTGGTGGTCAGTTTTTCTTTTTTTTATTTTCTATATTCTTTGTTTACATTCCAGAGGCTTACCCCTTTCCCAGTTCCCCCCCACCATACATCCCATAAGTCCTCTCCCCCCCAACTATTCCCCAATCATCCCCTCCCCAGCCACCATTTCTCTGTTCTGGATCTACAAAACTGGATCCAATCTTTTCAAGCCCAGGGTCCTCTCCTTTCTTCTTCTTGGGAATCATTTGAATTGGTGGTCAGTTTTTCTATGCATGTTAGCCAGTTAGAAATCTGTATTTCTCTGTATCTACCACAAAATAAAACTTTTGAAATGAGAGTTAATAACTACATTTAACTTTGTGTATAAATATTGTGCATAAATATTTAGAATGTAGCTGGGAATTACACTAGCTTGTGATTGCAACAGTAGTAGATTCTCGTCTAAGTTCCATGACCTCATCCAGGAGTTGACTAGGTATTACAGTAACAGACATGAATTTCTTTTTATAGAGTGGGACTTAGGTCCAGTTGGGTGGTTGTTGGTAACCCCCAACATAAAGGCAATATTATTGCACTCAAGTATATCTTCCCATGATAATCATTGTTGTGGTTTGTAGGCTTTGGAGGTTGCTTTTGTCCCCCAGTGGCTTGCATAGCACCTTCAGATACTATGGGAGCAAATCCTCAGGCCGAGGCTTCCAGGTCAGTTCGAGCTCAATTCCTCCATGTCTCGTGTCCCACATATGCAGTGTTTCTAGCAATAGGGTCTAATCTTCATGCTCTGGAAGGTGTCCAAAAGCACTGGCAATACCTTGTATTTTATTCTATTGAGTATTATAGCTGCCCTGAACAGTGACTCAGAAAATAGTTTCCCATACATACATATAATATTTATTCAGGAGGGATGGAAATACTAAGGGGGGAAAGATTAATAACAAAAATGATCGTAGAAAAGAGCCATCAAAAAATGTTATTTTATGGTTTACTGTTCCTGATAAACCTACCACATTTCAACCTAACAGGCGACATTCTGAGCACATGTCTAATTTCAGGCTCTTATGTCAGGTTGCTTCTGACTGAACAACAGAGTTTCAAATGTTAAGATATTAATGATGTATTGCTTGATAAATGACTGATTCTGAGCATGAAAAAGGAAAATGTTTGTTCTGGAAACTGACTGTTTCCACCTTGAGTATTTTGTAATATGCCAAGTTGCTTTTCAGTGTTATAATAAAGACTAAAGAGACAAAGTCAAGTGAGTATGTAAAAGGAACCGAGAAGGGTTAGAAAAAATAAAGACAGATTCGAAAAGTGCTCATTCATATATTAATAATCCTAGTTAAGTATGTCAGAAACAGCACAATTAAATAATAGGGACTAGTCTTCATATTTCAGAATATATGGGCACAATTATAATGAAGTGAAATAGCAGAATTTTTTGATACAAAAACCACTTTCTTTTTCTCAGAAAATGTATCTCAGGGATGCTCTGCCCGTCTCCACTCACATGGACACACACAAGCAAAGAGTCCTTGGAAACACACTTCTATTGTCCTGTAAATTCAGTGACAGATTTCTGAAGAATTGTGCTCAGATTTAGAGGGAAACAAGGATAGATAATAGCCTTTAAAAAACTCACAAAGGGTTACATGACCCTACCCTTAGCTCCCAGCCCCACAGAGAAGAGAAAGACTTTGTTACACAGAACATGTTATAACAAATGCATGTACGACCCTGATAACCACTTTGCTCAAAGGGAGAGAAGAATGGGAAAAGCTGAAAGTCTCTACACAAACCAATCTTTTTGATGAAAACATATTTCTTTTTTCCTCCTAGTCTCTACAAGACAGTGCACAAAGTGCTCATTTATATTTCCTTTGTTTTCATCCCAAAGCTAGAAGATCAAAGAGTTAATAAAACCTTCTTGCCATAGAAGGTCATTACAAAACTAAATGCAGCAATTCAAAGAGGAAAATAGAATGAATGCCAAGGAGATGTTTAACAAAGTAATATTCTAGATGTATTCTTTGAAGAACATTTGCAGACTCGTCTGATTGCTTTAGCGTGCACAGGGAACAATGTGTCTGCATGGAGCTAGCACTGACTGATGGTTGCGTTCTGTGGCGCCACAACCAGACCAATAGGAATCACAAGTGTATTTGATATAGAATTACCTAATGTTGCTGAAAATATTCATGAATGCTTTGCATAACAAAATGGTATTTAAAACTTCCATACCTTCCCACCCCTTTGGGCTTAATTAAATTCCCAAATATGGAACACGACTCTATTTATTTGAGAATAATTTGAAGTACTATTTTCCCAAGACCTAACGAAGTTGGATAGCAAGATGAAGGGTTATTTTTTGTCTCCTATGAACACCTCATTTTCTTTTTTACTCTTCCTTTTTATTAACATCTGTAGGGTAGGAACAAATATGGAGTATACAGTAGTGGCCTTACAGATTGTCAGTCTTACTATGCTTCTGTTCAAAGAGGTTAAGACACTAGACTTTAATTTCAATAGCACATGTCGTAGCCTGATTTCCACCTTCTGTACTCCCAGTGTTTGGCTGGCTTCAAATGTTGAAAGCAAGTCCCTAATGTGATATTGAGGTGCACACAGGTAGCATCTTTAAGAGGCAAGTGAATCATGGGCACAAAGAATAGAGAGATCAAGTTGATAACCTTGTAAGAAGTCTGAGGAGTTTGCTGAACCCTTTTGCCAAGCCATTGACACCAAGCTACATGACACTATCTATGAACCAGAAAAGGAGACCCTCACCAGGTATCAGTCTGCTAGCCCTTAGTCTTGGATTTCCCAGCCTCCTGAACCAGGAGAAACAAATTCCTTTTATGTATACATTACCCAATGTAAAGTATCTTGTTGCAGCAATCTGAACTACAACACCGTAGACCTGGAATCTCAGCTTTAGGACCCATTAGACAGATTGTTTCCTCAGTCATAGCCATCAAAACTGTCTACCTCTCTGGTAGAGTCACAGTCGTACTGCTTTCTGTGCTGAAGTAAAAGGTCCTCCGAGGGCATTTTATGAACAGACTGCAGTGCAGGTATAGCTAAGTATTCAGGCAACGATTTTCAAAAGAATATAATGTAATATAGCCGCGACATTAAAATTTTTAAATAAGTAAATTAAGCTTAAGCACTGGAGTTTTTAATTACCTGGAGGCAAATAATTGACCTACTTCTCTATAGAACGCATGAGTTGAGCACAACCAAAAGTTTCGCTGATGCCTGCCAAAGATCTTTCTTCCCTTCTTGCATCAGTGGCGCATGTCATCGTCCTGCAAGGCCACCGGATTGCAGAGCTGGCCAGAGGGAAAATTACTGGACAACAAAATGAAAGGGGGTATCAGGCAGCCCAGAGCTCTGAGCCTCAGGAGAGGAAGCTGCCCTCCCACTCATGAAAGGGCGATTGTGCTCAGCACCACTTATCCAGTGCCAACAATCTGGCAAGCCTTCTATTCAGTTTTATACTAGGGCTCCAGCAAGGTGACCCCAGAGTGAGGCTGAGGTCAGGGAAAGGTCACTGGCTGGAAAATGAAACAAGTCAAAAGAAAAGAATCCTAGGAATGGGGGAGGCCAGTCACCCACAAAGTAACTTAATCTAGGAAGTATCATAGAAAGGCATTTAAAATGAAATCCTTTTGACTAATGCAAGCTGATGCTAGAATGCTTTGAAATGTGGTTACACACACACACATTTTGTCATGAATGTTCTAGTAGTGTCCCCCCTACTCTTCTTTCTCAGCTTTTTAATGTACTCTGTTTCCTCCCTTGCTTTCTCTCTGTCTACCATCAACCCAACTTCCAAACCAAAGACAAGGAGCCAATAATGAGACAATTCTTCCATAGTATGGAAGGCCCACTTTTAATGTAGGCAGTCAGCTCTTCCCTCTTCTGAGTCTTCCAGTGTCTCCCTCAGCAGCAGTATGGCACACACATTCCTCTACAATGATGTTAGGGGGTCATGTGACCTGAGTGGTTGCTTTAAAGAAGTTCTTTAAAGGCTAAAGGAAGTTTAGGGATTGGATTGTTCATTTTCTTGGATGCTGGTAGGGCAGGTGCCCATTTCAAAGAGAAGGCAACAGAAGAAAGGAGCATGGGTTCATGGGCACCTTTCAAAAAGGGAACGAATGTCACAGTCTCTGAATTGCTAAACAAAAACATTTCATAAGTAAATCCACGAATAAACCATAACACTTTAAAAATACAAAAAGTACGTATAGAGTAAAG
This sequence comes from Apodemus agrarius, assembly GCA_964023405.1. Lineage (NCBI taxonomy): Eukaryota > Metazoa > Chordata > Mammalia > Rodentia > Muridae > Apodemus > Apodemus agrarius. The sequence goes on along the minus strand of OZ030020.1, from coordinate 73,075,314 downwards.
AAAAACTTTATCTTCAGTAAGCGGCCAAAACAAAACTGTGCATGCAGGGTGTTTGCTAGCCAACTGATATTTTTTTATAAGGAAATGTAAAAATCATCAGCTTAGGAAGTATTCATTCATTCATTTTTCTTAAATATGCAAAAAGATAGAGGAGCTGTAACTTTTTGTTTTATATTTGTTGTCAAGACTTCATAGAACAAGGTTAATTTTATATAAAATAATTTTGAAACATTTTCTTAAAGAGAATAAGTTTCCATAGATCATTCTCATTGGGTCTTTTAAGTCTTTTAATATGAGCTCCTTAGTTTTATTAGTGATTTATATATTATTTATCTTGCAAAATGCATAAAAATGGAATCAGAATATCTTTGGTTTATATGCCTCATGATATAAAGTCAAAAGTAATATAGTATGTGTTATTCAGAAAGCAATGTAAATGTGGCCTAAAAGAACATTTGAGTCAGCTGCACATTAAACATTGAACAGAAAAGTTGACTTATTTAAAATAAAGCCAGTCACTGCATCACTCTGCTACATGTAAATGTTTCTTTGTAAATAAGGATGAACTGACAATGCTTGAAAGTATAGTTCATCAAAATCACAACAAGAAACCAAATATTATGAACATGTAAAATTCCATGTTTATTTAATATCCATTACATAGCTGGTTCATTGAAACCAGACTTTGTGAAGACAAATAACATTTCTGATGAACATAAACAATTTCATACAGTTGAAATGTATTCTGCGTTTTCACATGAATAAAACTGTCATTACGCAACATTTCCAGCAATAAAGACCTTGTCTGGAATTGGCGTGGCATCACTCAGTGCTACGTGGCAGCCTGGGCCTGCATCCAGCTCTGGAGAAAAGATGAACAGCTCCGTATCTAGGAGCACAGAGATCAGCACATCCACATTCAATCGCAACAAATCTTCACCCAGGATGATGCTGAGCTTCAGTGTGCTTGATGTCATGGACATCTTCTCAGTGGATGACATTCAGACGTCCAGATGGACATTCCTAGTATAAACATTTTTGGAAAGTTAAAAGAAATTTACAAAAAAAAAATTCAAAAAGGCTTAACTCTAGTTGTGCTTACTCAAATTTTCATAATTATTTATTCTTATAATTGCTTATATGCCAGGCATTTTGTATTGAACATTAATGATTGCATAAAATGAATGGAAGATTTATATGGACACTGTAGTTATTTTTTGCCCTGGAGCCATGAAGAGTGAACACAGGCTCAGGTGACAGAAGGAGGTGGCCCTTCGAGTCATTCGCTAGTGGTTTCATCCCTGGGTGGCTCATCCCTGGGAGCTACTAAAAATGTTCACTAAGCCAATCACAACTACTTGCTTCTGTTTTACAGATATGAGAAAACAGAAAATTCTCCATATTCTTGAAAGGCCCTCTTTCTTTTTCTTAATAACATTCTTTTCTTTTACTTTCTTCATTTTTATCAATTCTTTCAAAATTTCAAACAATGTATTTTGGTCATATTTCCTTCTTTCTCCTCTCAGATTCACCATCACTTTACTATACACATGACTTTGGATTGTATTTTGCAAACCAGTCAACTTCAATTAGTGATACCACTTATTGTTGGCTGAGTGCCCTAACACTGGAACGTGGTCAACCCACTAAAAGTCATACCCTTACAGAAAACTGATTATCCCTCTCTGAGCAAGTATCAGTTGCTGACAGTTTCATTATTCAAACTCCTCTCTTTGCTGAGATTTTATGTGTTGTGAACTTATAGATACTGTGAATGCTGACTCAATAGCTGGGAATTCATATGTACATTCCAAACTATAGTGCAAACATCCTTGTTCCTAGGAATGGCCATATGATAGCCCTTGGCCAGTAAAACCCAAAATAATTTACAAGAATACACACACACACACACACACACACACACACACACACGCACGCGCGCGCGTGTGTGTGTGTGTGTGTGTGTGTGTGTGTGTGTGTATACATGTGTGTGTGTGTGTGTGTGTGTGTGTGTGTACACTAACATATATACTTTAAGATACAAACGGTTTAGGTATGGTAGTTTATCCTTGTAATCCCAGTACTCAGGCATCTGAGGTAGGAGGATTTCCTTGGCTACCTAGCAAATTATAACCAACCATGACTAGAAGACCTGTTTTCAAACAACATTCCAATATATAAAATAAAATAGGCAGACTTGCCGTCTTCTCACCTGTCTTATCTAATTTGGATCATCCATACCCGTACTTTTGATTCGAGTTTTTTGTTACGCCATATTGATTTGGTTTCCTCCTACCTGCAACTAACAAATCTGAATCATTTGAGGCTGTTTAACCAAGTATTAAGACTAATTAGGTAATATTATGGATAATCACTAATACTTGCTGAGTGAAAGGATATATGAATCTTGATTATTGGATTCTACACCTAATTTTTACAACTGAATGAGGGTCAGGTATATTTTCCTGTTTTTGGTAGTACACACTCACAACCTTACAAGTAACTGTTGTTTTTTTCCTCACTCTTTGCATAAGAGGAATGGGTACAGCCCTTGTCCTGAATGGAAGCATCTATATCTAGAATTGTTTGGGGTTCAATGGCACAAGAAAACATATTTGAGGAGAGAAAATAATCCTTAACAAATCAAGATACTCCAAGTATTTCCTTAGGATTGACAATTAAATTAAACATAAGTTAAATTAAGTACACTTTCAGTCTTTGTTAGTAACTAAAATCTCATCTCCAGTACTTACTGGGTATCTGGTCTCACCATTCTGAGGAAGCCAAAAGGGCAACATTTCACAGTCCAACCCATGATATTGTTTGTTTGTTTTCTTTTGGCATTAAATTAAAACAATGGATGCATAGTGTTCGAAACAGTAATTGGCACCTAGAGATAACAAATTTTAATCCACTCCCTTGCTATGTCTTCATTATCCATTCCCCAAGACGGAATGACTTTAAAGGAATCTAAAAGACAAATGTTATATGATTTAATCCATTTTAAAGATGAATGCATAGATATAGATTTGTGCATTGTGGTTACTAGACAAGGCTGAGGAGACAGAAGAATGAGACAGAGGGTAGAGGGAGAATGGGTACAAACTCCAGCCTAGATGACTTTTAGCTTTTTATTATACAATGGAGATTCTCCTATACCAAATCACAATAACCAGAAGAAAGTGTTTTTAATGCTTTTATCACAAAGAAATGAAAAATGTTTGAAATAACAGATAACCCAAATAGTCTGCATCAATTAACACACAGTGTATAAAGATACCAAAATATTATACTGTATTCTGTAAAGACATGCAATGACTGGGATATGAAGTAAGAAGGTAAAAATGCTCTAAGTATTATACAAAAGCCCTGATAGAATTGAGAGGTAATTATTCAGCTTTTGATTGGGCATAATTGAAAGAGAAATAGCAGCTCTTCTTAGACTGTGAGCTTCCTGAAGTCAGTGGCTATGACTTATAGATGTTTATCTTTATCACAGAACCCAGATTTCCAAAGTTATTTGATATTTAACTAGAACACTGCCTTTGTTTTTTTTTTTGTGTGTGTGTGTGTGTGTTATAATTTCCTAATAATAATTTATCAACATATACAACTAATTTTTTTAAAAGCAATTTTGTCGTATTTTGCATTAAGTTCAATGCTTAGACCAGTAGGCCACTGTGAAGAGACAAACCAATATTATGGATGATAAAATGAAGGCATTGCAACCCCCCACTCTCACTGTCTGATAATACAGTTTTATGCTGTGTATTCAGCAAGCACCTCCTAAACACCCCAGAAGACATGCAAATTATGTGCTTCTGGCATAAACAGAAATTTTTAAAAAAAAGCAAAGCTTTGAACCATTAACTATTCTAATATAGAACATTAAACAGATTATTGTGAAAATGAATAATAAGAGGGCAGAAGAGATGTTCAACTGTTAACAGTATCTACTGCTTTTGTAGAGAACTTTGGAGTTCAGTTCCTAACACCGTCATGGGATAGGGATGCTTCTAATACCTTTAAATCCTGCTCTATTGGTCCAAACTCTTTTGGCTTTGCTGGCATGGTACTCACTTGCACAAAACCCCACACAAATACACATAAGTACACATAGTTAAAAGTAAAAATCAAATCCTTGAAAAATGATAGCAATACCCAAATTATGAAGCTAAAGGCAAACTTTGCTTGATTTTTATTTGTGGCTGTGAGGTTGACAGTACTGCCACATGTGAATGCATGCTGCAACTCAGAAAGCTAATTTACTCTCCCAAGTAACAACTTTAGTTCCCACTCTGACTACAGAGTTCTTTGCTCTGCTCTATCAGATGTCACTGGCAAGTTATTTTGCCCAGTTCTAATAAAAGGGGTAAGGAAAAGTATAAACCTACAGCTTAATCACCACCTCAGCCCTAAATCACTCTCTGTTCACTAGGACTTTGCCTTAACAAGGGGTCTTCTGAGAAATCATTCTGATAAAGAATGCATTCACTAAGTCTCAGTCTCCTCACTGAGCATGCTTGGATGAGAATCAGAGTGATTTTCTGAAGGTCTTCAGTTCGTGCTAGCTTTTCAGTGCTCCCCTTTTCTCCACTTTAATGTCCATTTTGAAAGGAGCATTGAAGAGCAGCTACACTCTAGAATTGCTTTGGGGGGGGAGGGGGCATTTCACAGGTGCTGAAACTTGTGTCCAGGTCACAAGTTCAGGCACAAGAACATATGGCTTTCTCTTTTGCTAACCTTGTGACTTCACACAGTAAAAGCAGACCAGAGTCTTTAAATCTCAAGCCTTCAGATAAAACCACTCACCCCTATCCCTTGCACTGGAAGTTCTGGTACAGAATCATTGTTGCCTCTGAGATCTGGCAAGGCAGTAATATCAGCATGACATGGGAAGTGTTTCTACTGTGTGGCAAAGAGAGCTGGATATAAACAAACATGTGGAGTGGGATGGCATACATGCCTTGACATACTTCTTGGGGGCCAGTAAGATCATTCCTCAGGTAAAGGCACTTGCTGTCAAGCTTTCCAACCAGAGGACCATCTCCAGAAGTCACATGGGGAAAGAGTACACTGCTCTCCTCTCAATATGTGTCACTGAAGGACACTGCAGCCCCATCAACACACGTCACAGAAGGATACTGTGTCCCTGTCATCATGTGTTATAGAAGGACACTGTTCCTCTCAACACACATCAGAGAAGAACACTGTGTTGGTCTCAACACATGTCACAGAAGGACACTGTGTCCATCTCTACATGCAGTAAGTTCACGGAGTTAGGACTCAAACTCAGTCTTTTCTACATCCGTGTTCTTCCATAGTGGCATAATTCTTGCATATTATCTGTAAGTAAAATATGTTATTCTTCCGAGAATGAAAATTTATAACAAATAAAGTTACAGTTTTATTTGCAAGTATTTAGCGGCCCCCAAAGTTGTTTGATGCTGTTGAACTGTAATTATGATTTTAATTTATTAAATGTATTAGATATGAAAAGATTTTTCAGAAGTAAATGATGAGAATATTCTTTTATTTGCAGAATGATGGTTATGGAAATATAAAAAATCATTAAGAACTTGGGAAAAGAGAATACGAAGTTATTTTATTCATTCATTCTCTTATTCACAAAGCTCAACTAGTAGCTGGGCGGTGGTGGCGCACACCTTTAATCCCAGCACTTTGGTGGCAGAGGCAGGCGGATTTCTGAGTTTGAGGCCAGCCTGGTCTACAGAGTGAGTTCCAGGACAGTGAGAGCAACACAAAGAAACCCTGTCTCAAAAAAAAAAAACCAAAACCAAAACCAAAACAAAACAACAAAATAAGAAGCTCAACTAGTTCAGTTGGTGTCAGTTCATTAAATGAAGCAAAGCTGTACCTTGGCGCTAGGCATCAATAACACTAGGAAAGGTGAGATGAAGGAATACATACATGTTCACACAAGCATTTGGAATAATGGCCCGTGGATCCTATAGAATACTCTCTCCAAATGGTGTCACACACAGGGCCCTATTGCTTCATTCCTTGTGCCTACACCATGCTATAGGTGCTATAGGGAATCTAGTCTATATCACCACCATACTGTCAGATCAGCTACCTCTTGTGTAGGATTTTAAATGGGATAAAATATGATAATTGCTCAATCTACTGTGTCATATTTTAAATAGGAATTTCAGCCAAAGTCGGTTATAATAACAAAATTTCTAAATAAAGGGAGATAAAGAGAGAGGGGGAAGAGAGCGAGATAAAGAGTCAGAGGTAGGAAGAAAGTGAGGAGAGAGACAGATTTATGCACCTGTTCAAACCAGTCTGTGGCTGTGATGACAAACCTTGATGCAGGGAGGAGCAAATTGCCAGGTGTGTTCTCTGGGGGAAATTGAAATTTTTAAATGAAGTGGACTTTCCTTCCGGTGCATATTATTTGCCAGGTAGTCATAGGAAACCCAAACTCATTTCAGGCTTCTTGAAGAGTAATCCAAAAAAAAAAATGATTTAACATTTCTTGTAGAGCTTGTGTATGTCTGGAATGCTGAATATTGCAGAAAAAAATAAAAGGTACAACATTCTGTGCTTTCCAGAAAGAAATGGAAGTTCTCAGTCCATTAGTATGCTCAAGCTGTCATTAGAAAATATGATAGTCTAGTTGGTTTGAACAACAAAATTTTATTTTCTCACTTCTGGAAGCTAGAGAAGTGTTTGAAGAGACAAATAATTTTGTTTTTGCTGGGGGCTCTCTTCCTGACTTAGATACTGTCTCTTTCTTCTGCACCTCCCCATGGCTTTTCCTTGATTTGTGAATGTGAAGGAGGAGCAATCTGTCATCCACTTTTCCTCCTCCCCACCCCCTCTCTCCTCCTTCCCTCCTCTTCCATTCCCCCTCCTCTTCCTTTCCTACTCCTCCTCCACACCTTCTGTTCCTCCTCCTCTTCTGCTCCTCCCGTCCCTCCTCCTCGTCTACTCCTCCTGTCCCTCCTCCTCTTCCATTCCCTCTCTTCCATCCTTCCTTCTCTATCCCTTCTGTTCTTCCTCTTCTTGCCCAAGTGCCTACTTTTTATTAAGTTGTTCTCTGATAATTTCATCCATGTATATAAATCATTCTGTCCTTGATCTCTCTTATGTTCTCCCCTGTCCCCATCATTCTCCCTCTATAAGTCTCTTTTCTTTTTTTTAAATTTTTTATTGGATATATTCTATATTTACATTTCATTTCCCCTTTTCTGGTTCCCTGCCCCCCAAAGGGCCCACATGCCCTTTTCCCTCCCCTTGTTCCCCCATCCACCCCTTCCTACTTCCCTGTTCTGGTATTCCCCTACACTGATGCTTTGAGCCTTTCCAGAACCAGGGGCCACTCCTTCCTTCTTGTCAGATATCATTTGGTATGTGGATTGTGTCTTTGGTGTTCCAAGATTCTAGGCTAATATCCACTTATCAGTGAGTGCATACCATGGGTATTCTTTTGAGACTGGGTTACCTCACTTAGTATGATGTTCTCCAGCTCCATCCATTTCTCTAAAAATTTTATGAATTCATTGTTTCTAATGGCTGAATAGTACTCCATTGTGTATATATACCACATTTTTTGTTTCCATTCTTCTATTGAGGGACATCTGGGTTCTTTCCAGCTTCTGGCTATTATAAATAAGGCTGCTATGAACATAGTAGAGTATGTATCCTTATTGCATGCTGGGGAATCTTCTGGGTATATGCCCAGGAGTGGTATGGCTGTGTCCTCCCGAAGTATCAAGTCCAGTTTTCTGAGGAACCACCAGACTGATTTCCAGAGTGGTTTACCAGCTTGCAGTCCCACCAGCAGTGGAGGAGTATTCCTCTTTCTCCATATCTTCACCCATACTTGCTGTTTCCTGAGTTTTTAATCTTAGTCATTCTGACTGGTGTGAGGTGAAATCTCAGGGTTGTTTTGATTTGCATTTCTCTAATGACTAATGATGTTGAACATTTTTTAAGGTGTTTCTAAGCCATCCAAATTTCTTCAAGTGAAAAGTCTTTGTTTAGCTCTGTACCCCATTTTTTGACAGGGTTATTTGGTTTTCTGGGGTCTAACTCCTTGAGTTCTTTGTATACATTGGATATTAGCCCTCTGTCAGATGTACGGTTGGTGAAAATCTTTTCCCAATTTGGTGGTTGCCAATTTGTCCTTTTGACAGTATCTTTGGCCTTACAGAAACTTTGTAATTTTATAAGGTCCCATTTGTCTATTCTTGATCTTAGAGCATAAGCTATTGGTGTTCTGTTCAGGAACTTTTCCCCGGGCCAATTTTCTGAAGGGTCTTCCCCAGTTTCTTTTCTAATAATTTTAGTGTGTCTGGTTTAATGTGGAGGTCCTTGATCCACTTGGAGTTGAGCTTAGTACAAGGAGATAAGAGTGGATCAATTCTAATTCTTCTGCATGTTGACCTCCAGTTGAGCTAGCACCATTTGTTGAAAAGGTTATCTTTTTTCCACTGGATGTTTTCAGCTCTTTTGACAAAGATCAATTGGCTATAGATGTGTGGGTTCAATTCTGGGTCTTCAATCCTATTCCATTGATCCACCTCCCTGTCACTGTACCAATTCCATACAGTTTTTAACACTACTGCTCTGTAACATTGCTTGAGGTCTGGGATATTGATGCCCCCAGAAGTTCTTTTACTGTTGATGATAGTTTTAGCTATCCTGGGTTTTTTGTTATTCCAGATGAATTTGAGAATTGCTCTTTCTAACTCTATGAAGAACTGAGTTGGGATTTTGATGGGGATTGTGTTGAATCTGTATAGTGCTTTTGGCAAGATTGCCTTTTTAACTATATTAATCCTGCCAACCCAAGAGCATGGAAGATTTTTCCATTTTCTGAGGTCTTCTTCCATTTCCTTCTTCAGAGACCTGTTAAGTCTCTCTTCAAACTTATGTCCTTGTGTTTTGTTTATGACCCACTGACTTTACCCAAATCTATATGGTCACAGGTTTGGATCTAACTTTTCCCTGGAGTCTGGAGGCCTCACTATTGGGTACACAAATGAATACAGTAATTGTCCCCACCCTAGAGTCTATCAGTATCTACTAGTTCAGCTACAAGGGGTAGGGCTCCCTGAGTTCCTCCTTGGTCCCTGGCTGGCAGTTGAGAAGTCCAGTTTCATGTGAGTACAGTTCAGGCAACTGCTGTTACATTGAAACTTTGTTTGCAATGGCTATGTTCTGCCCTGAAAGAAGAAGTCCTAATCCTTCCCAAACAGTTCTACCAACTAGGAACTGGGCATTCAAACATATGAGCCCATGAGGCCATCCTCATTCAGACCACCATAGTACCACTATGTACCCTTCTCCCTGTCTTCAAGCCTTTGCATTCTTATGGTTCTCCTTGTGCCGTGTTCCCTAAGTTCTATAGGTATGACATTAAGATCCTGTTTAGGGCTGAGCACTCAAACGTCACTCATTCTCATCACCTTAAGCTTCCATGAGTTTCTTGCTTTTTACTGGTTTGCTGCAAAGGCAAGCTTCTTTGATTAAACATGGGAGTAGCATTATCTATAGAGTCTGAATATAAATATTTAAAATGCAGTTTGGTGTAAGTTTACCTTAATAACAATACAATTACCACCAAGGCCTCTCCATGAATTGATTTCTGAATGGGTTAAAAATAACAGGCATGGATTCCTTCCTGTGAAGAAAGCTTCGAATCCAATCTAAAACTAGACCAGTTACTCCACTTCAGGTGTGCCCTTATTGTACCACTGGGCTGTTTTCTTACAAAACTACTAATTCTGCTTTGAGAACACCACCTCAGTGATTTAGTAAGCTTGTAAAAGGCTCCAATCTCAAATGTCATCGTATTAGGATTTCAGATGACTTTATCCTAAAACAAACAAACAAACAAAATACCAACAAAATGTGTGCTGGGAAATTGTGTATCATAGAGTAATCCAAGAATAATGGCGGAACTCTTAGAGTTCCACAGAATACAGCATAGCCTATAAATGATCTCTGCATTGTGTAAAACAACTATCAGCGGCCGTGGCTGTCTCACTTGCTTGCTCTCATGGCTTATTCAGCTTGCTTTCTTATAGCACCCAGGACCACCTGCCTAGGAGTGGCAATGCCTGCCCTGCCCTGGGCCCTCCCTTATCAATCATGTTATCTGATGGGGGCATTTTCTCAGTTGAGTTTCTCACTTCTGGAATGACTCTAGGTTGTGTTAAGGTGACATAAAAATAGCTACTACAGTGAAAATCTCCATGAGCTAAAAATGTTCTTAAGAGTACTAATTGTGGGGCCGGGTGGTGGTGGCACATTCCTTTAATCCCATCACTTGGTAGGCAGAAGCATGTAGGTCTTGGTGAGTTCAAGGACAGCCTGGTCTACAAAGGGTGCTCCAGGACAACCATGGCTACACAGAGAAACCTTGTCAAACAAACACAAACAAAACAAAGCAAAAAAAAAAAAACAGCCAAGAACACCTCCCAAAAAAATACCAAAAAAATAATTGTGAAGAGTTACTTGGAAAGGTACTTAAGAGTTGGCAACTAATTTTTCAACTTCATCCAAATGAATTGAAAATTCAACTATTTGTAACACATGTTTGTAAACAGTTATTTTCAGAATGTCTTAACATGTTTTGCTACACATGATGTGTGGCTTAAGCCTGTATTCCATGAAAAAAAAAGTGCAAATTCAAAAGGCAGTCACTGTCACATGAAAAGACATGGTGTGACTACCACTAGAATGGCTGTTCTTCATTTTCACCCTTATTTCTACTGCTACTAACCCTCCCAAAGTAAGCATCAGTCCTAACAATTTTTAGATTTTGTTTTGGCAGATTAACAGACTCTTCACAATCTTCAAGGAGAGGCAGTTAAGGCAGGACTTCTTTCCCTCCCCCCCTTCCCCTTGCTCCCTTTATCCCTCCTTTCTTTTCTTTTTTCTACTTTCTTTACTTTTCTTCTCTCTTCCATTTCCTCTTTTCTTCTCTACTACCTAAAAGTTTGTCTTAGAGAAGTCTGTCTGCATGAACACATGGGGGCCCTTAATGTGAATTATGTACTGTATGGTGATTCTTGAGCATATATGTAAAATTACTTCCATAAGCAACTAAAGAATAAGCATTTTCGTGATTATAAATGTGCAATCATTTCACACCATGTAAAAATTTATTCAGACACAAACTTCCCTTTTACCGTAACCCCACTCTCCTGCACAATAATTTGCAAAAGAACTTAGGTTGAGATAGCAGAGACCTTGCCTGGCATACACAAAGGTATGGGTTTAGATATCAGCACCAAAAAAAAGGTAAACAAACATAGAGCATCGGCATCCACTCACTATCACCATATCCCTGCCTTGACCACAAGGTTTAGACTCCCCAATGTTAGGTTTTGCTAAATAATCCAGAAAGCTTCATAATGGCACATTATTACAGTATTCAAACATCTTATAACTGGATCTGGCATGAGATTCCATTCTCTGTTTCAGGAGACTGTAACTGATCTGTTACCACTCAGTCCTTTGGCAGATTGGCTCTGTACTGGCAGTTCTCTGGCTCACCAGAGATTAAAGAGGAATACTGTGGAAACTGTATGTAAATGGTAACTAAAGTAATTCAGCAGTAAGTCCAGTTAAAATTATCACTGTCATGCCAAACTTAACTTCTTCATGTACAAGACTGAAAAGAAAAAAAAACCTTGACAAGAATTGACTTCAAATTTAAAGGTTTTAAGAACCAAAAACCAGTTATAATTTATCTTAAAATATTTTCAGGTATCTATCTCATTCACCCAAGACTTACAGCCTTCACACTTTTGGATCATAGAATAATTATTCTTTCTCTGAAATGGTCTTCTAGTCTCTTCCTCTAGATAAGTATCTGGGACTATATCCAATGTAGCCTCTCCGATGGCACCTTAGTTAAACATGTGCCTATAATTAACTCTTCTATTCTGCATTTTCTTTTGCCTTTTGCTTGGGTAATATTCATCTTTATATATCTAACAGAGTTGTGTATCTAACTTGTGTCTGTCATGTACTTAGAAGATGTATGTTGAATGTAAATAATTAATAATAAGTGCAAACTCTCAAAAATTTCAGATCCACCTCCTTGTAAATATTAGCTACCTTAAAATTTGATACTCATTATTATTATTATTAAAAAGAGTCATGATTCATGCAAGGATGATAGAAAAAATTCCCCCTTTGCTCTCAGCCAGGAGGTTACACCCTTCTCCTTTCTGAATGAGCAAAACTCAAATGCATTATCATTAAAATCTATTTAATTCTCTTGGCATTAAGGTTATTTGACTATAGTTATCTGCTTGTATTTCTAATAAAGAAGAGAAAATACATAACATCTGTCTTACTAAAACCATGTCCCAACTATTCTAAGGTCTTCATTCCTTCCTTAATGATTATGGGCCCAAGAGGTCAACATTAAAACACTATGTCCCTGGCCGTCTCCTCTAGAAAATGTGGGGAAACCAAAGGATGCAGCAGCATTTTCAATTTGCATATCACTAAAATGCTTAAGTTTTACAAATATGCTCTTAACATTGCAACTGATAGTGGCTTTCTCTGAAAACCATTTAAGACTCTCTACTTATTTATAATTGACTTTTATATCTGTGATTTATTAAAGAACAAAAGTGTGTGTGTGTGTGTGTGTGTGTGTGTGTGTCTTATGGAGAAAGTGATTTCCTTATGTCTTAGGGAGAAATTGACAAGAAGCTTCCCTTAGCTGAATCGCATCATCCATATTTGATAAGTACAACAGTCATAGAGGAGCCACATAAGATGAAGGGTCATTGAGCCAGAAATTCTGGAATGAAAGATATTTTTAACTAAACACATCACATTTTCTATTACTAACTTAGTGGACTTTTCTACCAAAGAGAGCTACATGATTTTTCTCTTTCATTGTGTTTTCTCACCTAGAGTGTAGGGCCATTGTAATATCCTCCATCAGGGAGCAAGATCAGCAGTCCAAGGCAACAATCCAAGCTCCCCTAGAAAAGGAAAAACAGGGACAAACAATACTACTAGGAATCATTGAAGTAAGCTGCTCAACCAGGCAACTGGCTCTAATATTCTATTCTACCCATGATAAAACCGTGTGGTGACTTGCTCGTAGGAAGTAAGTAGCTCTTTGTGGCTGAATCTTCACTGATGAAACCCAGAAATTTGCAATGAGTACAAAGCAGCTGAAATTTCTAAGCATGAACAATGTCCTCATCACTAGGTGTGACAGTACATGCCTCCCACCCAAGAAGCTAAAGCAAGAAGACTGCTGAAGTGTTATGCCCAGCCTAGGCTAAAAATGAGTTTGAATCTAGCTTCATGTACATTAGAGAAATTTAATAATAATAATGAATATCAGATTTTAAGAATGATAATATTTACAAGGAGGTGTATCTGAATTAATTAAAACAAATAAACACCAAAAAAACAGCCAAAGACATCTCAAATGGGTCACATAAATACTTTAGCTCACAGGGGTTCAGAAGTTAAGAACACTTTCTTTTCTTGTTTAAGACCTGGATTCAGTACCCAGTGCCTACATCAGGTAGCTCACAGCTACCTGTAACTCCAGTCTCAGGGGATATGACAGCCTCTCCTGGCCTCTATGGGATATGAGCCTCTCTGGCTTCTCTCTCTGTGTGTGTGTGTGTGTGTGTGTGTGTGTGTGTGTGTGTGTGCATTAAAAAATTAGCTCATAATTATGTGAATTGTTGAAGAGGCATTGAATCATCTTCACAAGCATAACTTTATTTCTACTCTATCACGCTCTCTTCCGGGAGATTATGAATAGACGTTTCCCAATATTAGTCCCATATAATAGGCTCTTGGGTGATGTGTTCTGGGTGAAATGATGGTACTTGCTGCAAAGGTACCTCATAAGTGGAGCAAAAGGCATATAGGAGTGAATTCCATGTGAAAATGGCTCACAGGTGATTTCCAATGTCAGCTGCTTCCATGGCAGGTTGAATGGTCAGCATTAGAAATATATTTGTTCGTAAACGAACAGAAGAAAATCAGAAAAGAACAGAGGAATCTCTTTGCTGTTGAACAGAGGTTCTACAGTCACCCAAAGAATCACTGTGTGCATGGAAAGATAGTCCTTGAGATTAACTAAAGCTGAATGTCAGTCTCAGGTACAGAAATGTCAGAGTGCTTTTCTAGCAAATGCCAGGCCCTATGCCAAATTCCTAATACAGAATTTGGGAGGGAGGGAGGGAGGGAGGGAGGGAGGGAGAGAGAGAGAGAGAGAGAGAGAGAGAGAGAGAGAGAGAGAGAGAGAGCCTCTTAACGCAGAACCCTACACGGCACAAATGTTTGCAGAAATTTTTGAAAACAATATTATTTTCTGGAGCATGAGCAAGTAAACACAAAGACTAACCTTAGTTTTTGAGACACAGTCTCCTGCTGAGCCTGGAGCACATACAATGCCTTCATTGAGTAGTCAGTGAGCCTCTGGGGTTATCCTGTCTGCCTCTAAGGGCTGGGAGAGCATGTGTGGGTTCTAGGGATTCCTACTCTCAGTTCCTCATGAGCGTTCAGCAAGCACCTGACACACTGAGAGATCTCCCCAGCCCCGTGCAGTGGCTTTTTGAATCAACAGTCTAGTTAGCGTCTGCTAGTATGATTGGAATGGCCACTGACTTAGGAAGCTGTGAACCCTTGGAAAGGAGAAGCTGCATCTGTATTCTTCTCTTGGAAATATTTTGGCAGCAATAAAATACAAGACAAACAAGTAAAATTCAAAACGAACCCTCTACATCAACTACATGCATCACTGTATTTTTATATACTTGCAAAAATGTTTTATCTTTCCTAAAACATTATTTTTCTAGGGGAAATTTAATTTTGCATTTTAATGAGTCTGTATATTTTTGAAGAGCAATAATTCTAAGAACTTAGGACATAAATTACAAGCAAAGCACATTTCTACTTATTTAGGTAAACTACACTCAAGATACATAGAATAAACCCTAGTTTAGCATTGAATTTGGAATAAAATTTTACATTAGACAGTTTCTTGCCTTTTTCTTTCTCATTCATTCAGGTTCCACAAATCTGGTTGAGATTTTACAATATCTGGGGCTCCTTGTCAATAACATCACCATGTCAGCCCTGGCATCACATGGGATGAAAACATAAAGCTTTATTGTTTTACAAGTTTGAACTCAATGAATATTGTTCACAAGGGAGGAAAGGAACATTTTGAAGACAATAGTTTATACTGTCAAGTGGAAGTATGCCATCCATTTGGAAGGGGGCCTGTGGACAGAAGTCCTGACTTCCTGGTGACCTGTGGACAGCAGTCCTGACTTCCTGGTGACCTGTGGACAGCAGTCCTGACTTCCTGGTGACCTGTGGACAGCAGTCCTGACTTCCTGGTGACCTGTGGACAGCAGTCCTGACTTCCTGGTGACCCGTGGACAGCAGTCCTGATTGTATTTCCTGCATCTTGGGGCTTCTGATGTCCAATCCAGCAGTAGGGGATTGATTTACTTCTCCCAGCATTAGTCTTGTGATTTTCATCATGCTAGTATATGCAGTGTTACATTCACTTTTACTTGATATTTGCTTTAAATCATTTTTCTTTTTTTTTTAACCTAACAATGCTTTAAAAGAAGTTTTGAATCACTACCATTAAAAAGTTGTCACCTAAAAAGATGGTAATCTGAACTCCTTAATTTATGAAAACCATACAATATCCTTAAACTCTAGTTCTATGTAGCTTTCTGCAGAAGATGCTCTGCCCCAGGCTCAGCTTCAGCCTCTTTTAGAAAGGAAGATAAAAGTGTTTGGAAGCCTTTGTTAGGACCGACTGAGACTTTCTTCTTGATATAATTAGACATTTTAAAAAACTGAAAGGAAGATAGTTTTAAGTTGTGACATTTGCTGCCTGTATGTCCTAAAATGACCTGGAAACACTGATACACACTCCTCACCCTGCCGAGGTCTCTCTCTGTGGAAATGCACTTCTCTGTAGTCACTCTGTCTACAGATGCACAGGAGGAAAAGGTCTATTTCTTGCCTGGTGCTTCAAAACATAGGAACACAAACATCGTGCAGTTAAGAGCTGCCTCCGCCCCATCCTGCAGGACTCTGAGTAACCTGCTGAAACGTGAAAAGGCTGTGAGGAAGCATGAGTAAGGGTGGGAGCGAGGATGAGGTGCAGCTGGTCAGCCTGATCCAGCTGCTGTAAAGACCTTTGTCCTTACAGCAATCACATCGCAAATACTGTCCTTACACGAGTTGAGAAATCCCTTCATCGAAGCTGAAGGCAAGGGCTGGACTCACTTTGACAAGGTTAAAACATTCAGGTTTTTTTTTTTTTTTTTAGATGCAGCGTTTTAATAACTCAAAGCTTCATCAACCACATATGCGTCCTTGTTCTCACTCATACGACCCTGCACTTTGCGAGCATGCATTCATGGAAATCAACACGGAAGGGCTGGAGCACATGCTGGTCTTGCAGGGCACCTAGGTTCAGCTCGCGGCTCCACCATCTGCACCTCCAGCTCCAGGGACCTGATGCTTTCCACAGGCACCAGGCATCCGGATGGTAAATGTACATATAGGCAGGTCAAACACTCATACACATAAAAATAAATAAACCAATCTTTTTTTTGTTTGTTTGTTTGGTTTTTTGGGTTTTTTTTGTTTTGTTTTGTTTTTTTTTTGTTTTGTTTTGTTTTTGTTTTTCGAGACAGGGTTTCTCTGTGTAGTTCCGGCTGTCCTGGAACTCACTCTGTGGCCTCGAACTCAGAAATCCGCCTGCCTCTGCCTCCCAAGTGCTGGATTAAAGGCGTGCGCCACCACCACCCGGCTAAATAAACCAATCTTTAAACAAAAACTGAAATGGAAAGCCTTTTCCATTTTACCAGTCAGTAATTTTGTTAGTTACCAGGAACTCTACTGTACCTGAACAATCTCAGTCTGAGGTAGGGCTCAGTATTATGATATCCTGGGGTCCAGCAGCCTGAGAACTAGGAACCTGGGATCCTAAATCCAGGTCATCACTAACTGTGGCACTGACAGCCAGTGGTCTGGTTAAAAAGAAAAGGTGAAGACTGAGTTGTAAACTGCTGCTGGCCCTAGCACTCCATGACTGAAGAGGTACAAACAGTGTATAATGATTTCAAAGTATCAAATTAGTCTTCCAAGGAGTTTTTTGTTTGTTTGCTTGTTTTTTTGTTTTTTGTTTGTGTTTTGTTTAGTGGTATCATGAACTTTTATGAATTAATAACAAGCCCTCAATTCGACATATATGGTGTTTCTAATGCGCTAGTTAACTCATTCACTACTTATCGAGCTGAGGAAGCTAGAGAAGGAGAGATATGGATCTAACCATTAAGTAGTTGGTCTTAAAATACAGCTGCATTAATATTTTATTGATTGCATTTCATTTTAATTGTAGTGTTTCTAAAATTCCAAAGAGATAAGTTTCTCTTTATTTGAAGTCCCCAGAGAACAATAGCTTTGAAACATTTATTAACTGAATAAATACAGACTATTACTCAACAATATGTATGCATGTGTCTGTGAGTGACCAGACTAATAAAGATCTTTGTGAAAAATCAATAACTTACATCAAGGTTCAAAGGAAAGCTATGTTTGCACACAGATACAAAATTATTTCCATCCTAGAGGACTGGCTGAGGAAAAACTAAACTTTTTCAAAGCAGCTTTACCCAACAGCCTAAAAGACTAGGTTTTTTTTAGACTTTCGCCATTTCTCTTGGTTACTGACCAGGAATTGATGGTGAGATTCTGCTGGTGGAGCTGAACATTGGCAGTGGGAGATAGAAATATCAAGCTGAAACTGACCTGAAAACTTCCTCTCTGATGATTAGCCTTTATAAGGATGGAAAGAGTTATTCAGGCTATTGAAAGATATCATCAGTGGTCTTCTCAAGCTATGGAAAGTTCATACTATCGTACTGACCTACTAGGCAAGATGTGTTCCCTGGTGTGACAGTAGTATGACTATTATAAAGGTAACCGCTTGCTTTCTGCTAGAATTGGAGACCCACTCCACAGGAAGGAATTCCATACCTGTAACCGAGTTAGAAATCCATGGGTGGTGAAGTTCTGTTCTCAAGAACATCGGTGAAGCCGATGATTTATACTGCTGCTCTCTATCTTCTAAATATTTACACATATGTTCATTGATCCATGTGGCTCTTAGCCTTGGTTGGAGAAGCTTCAGTTTAAAGTGGTTGAGTTAATGCAGAAACTCAGCATTGATCCAAGTTCTGAGAAAAAGTTACTGTTGAGAGCTCAACCCTGTGGTTTTAAACATAAAACCATCTATACATACACCTATGATATATATACATACATACACACACATATATATGTATATATATATATATACATATGTGTATACACACACACACACACACACACACAATTTTAAAGCCTCTATATGTCTAAGTTTCTTCTTCTGCAAATTGGAAATATGATATCCGCTGAGGCTCAAAAGTCATTATATAAGAGGGAGAGGAAAGAATGTAATAGCTAGAGGATGGGAAAGAATGAATGCCTGTAGAATTCTGTCTGCTGAAAGTGACAAACTACTTCACTTATGAATTCATAGCAGCTGTGGTTACCAACGTAAGATCTGTACAAGACCGAACCTACCAATAATGCATCATGGGGGTCAAGCGTGCTCCTCTACAGGACCTGAGTTTGGTTACTACCATTCAGGTTGGGAGGCCCAGCACAGTCTGTAATTCCAGCACCAAGGGATTCAATGTTTCTTCAGGTACCTACATAGTCCCCCTCTCTTTCTCTGTGTGTGTGGGACACACACACACACACACACACACACACACACACAAATAAGCATCAAAGAAGAAAATCGAAGTTTTCATCATGAGTGGTGAGGGCTCATGAGGCCTCACCCCTTTTGAGGTATCAATGACAGATGATGTTTGCAGATGAAGAGACTCATTTTCCTCAGCGCTAGAGCCCCTGGTAAACTGCTTTTGCTCTTGAAAATTGCTAACTCTCCACTCATGCTCTTGCAAGAAAGCCTAATGAAATTCAGTGAGTCGTTAAAACAAAAACGCCACGAAAGCTGAAGGGACCTTCATCAGACTTTTCCTCAGATCAGTGATGGGAGAAGACTGAAAGAAGACGCGGGTGAACATGACCGAAATAATTGTATTATATCCATACATTTATCAATAACAATTTAAAACTATTTTAAAAGACGGCTAGTATACACTTTTTAACTTTAAATTTGAGCTGTGACATTACCATTTGCAAGTGCTAAGTTTGGAATACAATGTAATATTGTTGCTCCCAAAAGAAGTAGTCTGACAGGTGCTGCAGACACTAGCAGTCTTGGCCAGCTGATGTTTGCGGAGATTCTCTCATTTGAAACAGTGCACTAGAGAACTTCCACGCATTCCATTGGTCACCTTGTTGTTAAGGTTGCAAGAAAATAAGCCTTAATTGGTCACCCTTTGGCAAAGCATGGGGCTACTGTATTCTGGCTGTATACCAATGTTAATCCATCTCTCATCACACTGATTTTTCCAATGGAATTTCCTGAAATGGTCTGTGTAGATATACTTACCACATTCCATATGGTGCTAACACATCTTCCAAAGGTCAAATGCCACTTACTTCTTCAGAGAAACAAAAAGGCAAAGGGGCATCTGACAGTAGAACCCGCGAGAAGGCGTTCCATACGTGAGACGCCCCAGGGCCCCTTCTGCTCTCACTCTGCTCCTGTTCCTGGATTGTATCCCTTACCTTGCCCGGGTCTCTTCACTGAGAAGAGGGGACAAGCATTGAGTGACAGCACCGCCCAAATGGCAGACAAACTGCTTTTGACTCCTCACCCTCCTTCCCCACTTATCAGACATTGAACTTGGGCAAATATTTAAAAGGCTATGTTCCTTCTTCTGCAAATTGGGAATGTGCTGCAGGGACAGAATAAGGCAGTGAGTAAGGCAGTTAGTACTGTGCCTGGCAAACCTTGCGCACTCAAGACAGTGTGGCTTCAACTTAATCTCGTCATTTGCAGAGCGTAGTGATAACCCATGAACTAAGAGTTATTAAGTTCCCAGTGCTCCTTGGGCAAGATGAGGTTCTAGAAATCACCATCTATCTCCCCATTTCCACCCACACAAATCTCTTCTCAATGCATTTGAAAGCTAGCTGTCTGATATATGTATCGTTCCTTTCCTTCATCTCCCCTAATTCTTCATGATTTCTTTTAAAATATCACTGTATATAAAGAAAACTATATGCAGAGAAAAATAAAATCATTATGGTAAAAATGAAAATAATACAATTATTTGTTAGAAATCATGTCTACATGGTAGAATTATTGATAGTTATTCTCTTAACAATGCTTTTATTAAAACATTTTTAAAGGTATGCATACTTAGGGGAAAGTAACTTATTAAACTAAATAAATATGTAGTTGTAGAGAAATGTGAACCAGCTGTAGTTTGAAAAGATACTAGAGGGAAATAAAATGGAGTAGTGATAGTTCTTGTATTTCATTGTAGTACATTGAACGGGAGAAATGCATGGTCTGTGGGACAGGGCTGGCTCTCACATGTGTTGCATGCCATGACACTGAAGAATATCTAAATGTTCCAAATAGAATTAACTGAAACATCTAGACAGCTTTTATAATCATTAAAATTATCTTAGTCATTTGGATGTACTATCCATAGAAGAAGAAAGATATGTTAAAAAAAAAAAGATATTGTTCTCTCAGGTACCTCATCCGAGGATCCATTGCTGCTGTTCATGCATTTGTTGGGACCGTTGGTTAAAAGGCCCATTTTGTAGCCCCCAGAGCTAATAAAATTGATTCGTCCCAACTTTAAAACTGTTCATGACAATTACATATGTATGTATAAATGTCACTGTATTTGTATGAGTAAGTATGTATGTGAATGCAACTGTGCTTGTGCACGTGTGTGAAGTGTGGTGGTTAACAGACAACTTGAAAGACTTCTTTTCATCATGTCCGGTCCAGGGTTTGAACTCGGATGGTGAGGCTTGGCAGCAGGCAACTCTCCAGCCCACATTTTAAGTCCTAATTCTGTGATAGTCAATGATTATAAATTTTGTGTGTACCAGACATATGGGAGTGTCCATTGAAAAGTTTAGTTTAATTATTTGTATGTTGAGTGGGGAGGTACATGTGTGATACGGTGTGCATGTGAGAGTCAGAGGACAACCCTCTGGAGTCATTTCTTTCCTTCCACCAGATGGGTCCAGAGAACTAAACTCAGGCCATCAGGCTTGGCTAAAAGCACCTGTAAGCACTATAGTATCTCACCTGCCCCACTTTTCCTATCTTGAATATAAAAATTTGCTTTTCCATAGACTTTCAGGTGTGTATTAGAGTCAGATAATAAAAAGTGACTGTTATTACAACATTGCTTCATTTTGTGATAAACATTTCATATATATTTAATATATTTATAATAATATATTTTATATTAATATATAATTATATTGATATATAATAAAACCTTATAACAGAATTTATTCTTCCTGGTCCTCCTATAAAATTTCACCTAAAATATATTGGGCTCCAAGAGGTGGCTGGGTCACTCAGTGGTCATTGTGACTTTAGGGGGAAGATTATGTGGGCTGGAGCTGGGTGTGGGCATGAAGTTGAGCTTGCGAGTGAACAGGAATGAGCCTGGGGCACGGGTGTTGACTCTGCCTGTCTTTTCTTCAGAGCATCTCTCTTCCTGCCCAAGAGACCGGCCCCTGGAAAGAACTTCAAGAAATACTTAGAAATAGCAGGTACATGACCCATGTGTGAGGTAGAAGATTTTATTTAACCTTTTTATAAGCACATATAAACAATTGTGCTTCTGAATTCTGAAATAAGACAAAATATAAAATAAATAATAATATAATTATTCTCTTTGGGAAGGCAAAGCTCTCTATTTATTCCTTTTCCAGATTTTGTCCCATAGTCTCTGAAATCTAACTTCACTAAAGCCCTATTAGCTATATTCATCGATAGCTTCTTGTGGTGGATGTGATGAGTCTCAGTTTTCTCCTATGCATTTTTTTTTAATTTAATTCTCTTGACCATGTGTTTCCCTCTAAGATAATTTGTTCCCAAGTGTGGATTTCATGCACGAGCTACAGGCAATATGCAGCTGCATGGGGCGCATCACGATTTAGATGCCGCAGCGACAGAGCTATGCCTCGGTGTCAGTGAAATAATCTCCCTTTTCTTCCCATCACAGTTGGGGCAGGGCCTCAGATGGCCTCAGTTTATGAACTAGAATAAAGTATGATCCACAAGTGTCCCCTTAGTCCACACAGTCATTAAATCCTATCTAGTTTCTCCTCAGTATCTTTGAAGCATCACGCCTTCATGGTTTTGCCATTCCCTCAACTGTGAACCGCACAGTCCTGGACCACTGTACCGAACAATTTCAAAGTGGATTCTTAGTTGCTCGGCTAAGTATAAGATGTAAATATCCTCTTCTTTTGCTGATTTGATCAATCACGTGTTAATAAATGAGCTTCTTGGTGAGTTTGGCAGACCATGCTCAACAGAGACCGGGATACAGCAAAGCTGAGAGAAGAGTAAGGCGGGCAGGTCATGGAGGGCAGCGAGCTGTGACACCCGGAGTCGTCCATGCAGCGTGAGAAGCTGGGCAACAGCAAGAAGCAAAGAGCAGATACCAAGAGTAGGGACCGTCGTGGCAGCGCTGGGGTGGCGCGCAGCAGGGAGAGAGGAAAAGAGAGAGAGGAGGAGGAGGCAGCCCCTCTTATAGTGGGCCAGGCATGTGGGGCGGGGCATACCTGGCTATTGCCAGGTAACTGTGGGGTGGAGCTTGAACAGAATACCAACACCAAGCGTGCTGACCGACATGAGGCTGCAACAGCAGAGGCTCTTGGAAGCTTCGGCAGATCACTGCATTTCCTAAACCTTTATTATTTCATTTTACGTTTTCACAGACAGAATTATGGAATGTTTCCTAACCTGATTCAATCTTCCTCCCTCTGTCACGCAAGGAGCTAGGACTATAGTGTAGCCCATGTCCTATTCAGACTGTATTTGAATGAACCAGGCACACGGTTGTTTAAAATATGCAAGACAGCATCCTTCTTCAGCAAGCCAGCCTCAAAAAAAGGGAATTTTGTACCATATTAGTATATATAGTACTAAACTGCAATTGATCAGATGACAGCAGTAATTGAATAAGCTAATTAGTGAATAGGAAAAGTTTATGTTGAATTCTACTTAAATATTAGCTTTTCTTTATCTACTTCATTCTAAATGAGGTTAAGGTAAAGAAATCATTTTTATCTCATACGCAACTCTCTGTTTTAGCTTTTGATATTTCTTTAGGCCACATTGTTCCTACTTATTGTATTCAAGAATCTATACAAGTTGTTCTAGTTGTTCTGCTTACCAAGGATGAGAGAGAGAGAGAGAGAGAGAGAGAGAGAGAGAGAGAGAGAACATGATTTTTTTTATAAAATAGTACACACCCTAAAAAATAATCAGTGACCAACAAATAGTGCATATAGAAAATGATGTAATTTTACACAATGCAAATACATATAGTTTGGCAAATTTTACTATTCCAATAATTGAAGGGATGCTTTGTTTTCTGCTTAATATCAGCTCCATATAAATCAATCTTTAGGACTGAAACTTTATCAAATCTTAGGTTTTTTGTAAAAATGTAACCAACAACAGATAAAATTATTCTCTAACATTATAATCTACACAGATTATTTTTTTAAAAAATGGTCATCATTATTGGTTAGTCCATGAATTAAAAAATGTATAACATAAGATTAGAGGTTGTGTTTATTGTCCTAATTTAAAGCAACTAGACCTGATGTGAGCAAATGAACATTAAGTGTTTATAGAATCTATTTAGTTTTTCCTTTGCTACAGACATTAATTTCTTTGCTCTGATTTAGTCCATACCTGCTTTTGTGGGTCCACTGTCCTTGGGATTTACTCTGAAATCTATCTTTCTAGATATTAAAGAGCTATGAAGCATATTATATGAAATGCTGTGAAGTTAAGAGTAATTAATAATGATTATATCATGCATCAATTAATAAATCCATTGCAATTACTTATAACAGCAAATTAAAAAGTGACTTCACTCTAATGGATCAGTGATGGCTCAAGGAGAATAGGGGTGTTTGGAGAATAGATGTATGGGGAGTACTTAGTGACACTACATGAGTGTCTTGGCCATAATATGTTTTCATGTGTCTTCTGAAAAGACAAGGTATTTTCCCCTCGTTTCCAACTTAAATATTTTGATGTTGACAGCTATCCCATATCCTAGATCATTTAGAAGCCATCCACTGACTCTGCCTATTAATCTGTTTTCTACAAAATAAACAAATAGACAAAGACTTGAGTCACACCGTACATACCTGGCTTACACTGCTATCCTACAGTGATTTATAGATCTTTAGATTTCCAATAAAATCACCTTTTTAATCAAAAGGAGGGGAGAAGACGGATACAAAAAGCGAAGCAGGTACTGGGGAAAGTGAAAAGCAACAGGAGAGAAGCTGACTCTGTCTTTCTGTTGGGGGGACTCCATTTTGGAAAAAGACCAAGTGCAGACGAGGACATGGTCCTAAAAGTGTGCAGAGAGCTTCAAATGCAAGGGTTTGCTGAATCTCGGCACAAGAGCAGCTATAAACCCATGTTCATGCTCAAGAGCACGCTTCCTATTGACGATCCTATGTTCAGTACTCTATGGCGTGTGAGGACCACCTCTGGCCAAAATGAAGAGAGGGTACTGAAAAATAATAATAAGCAGCTCACTCTAAGTAGTGTTTAGAACGTTTCTGTTAATTAATTTTAACTATAACTGTAAAATCAGAGCAATATATTTAAATCACAGTGTGTCAAGGCAAAAAATGTCTGTCTTTTGGGTAATATCAGACACATCAATATGCTCTCCACTGTTTATTCTGCTTTACTGACATATGAATGTAAAGAGATTGTCTTCGGTCTTCCCCCACGTATGTTGATTGGAATCCAGTTTCTCCCCACCTTAAGATGAAGACCGATCTAATTCAAGCTCTGCATCTCAAACCTTAGTTATAAGTAAACACAGGATTATCTGTAACACAATTAGAAACAACAAACAGTGACCTGCAGTCATCTCTGTCCTTCACACTGAGCCATGAAAGGACTTTGGTATGGGCCTCTGGCATTTGTGTTCTATACCAGAAGAGACTCAGTGCGATATTTCTAGAACTTAATGTGGATTCAAACAGAATTTTGTTGAAAGCAATTAAAATGGGTTTACTGACAATATGTACATATATATATATATATATATATATATATATATATATATATCGGAAGCAATCATGTGCAAAGAATATCTGTTATTTGTCTATAAGCACTCCTCAGGGAAACTTCCACTCTGTCTCTCTGTCTGTCTGTCTGTCTGTCTGTCTGTCTGTCTGACTGACTGCTTTAATTATACCCATGGTAGTAAAGGAAAAGAAAAGAAGACTCTTTGGATGTGTGTCTTAGTTTGCTTTGTGTTGCTGTGACAAAACTGACTAAATATTGGAGCCATGCTGAGAACTCAAAGCAGGAGCTCGAAACGGAAACTGAAAGAGACCATCACAGAGTGGTGCTTGCTGGTCTCTCCTCTCTACCTTTCTTATGGAGCTCAGACACAATTGCTTAGGGATGATACTGTCCACAGTGGCTTCCTAGATGAATGAACCATGAGGAAAATACCTACAGATAAGTCTATGGACAATCAGATGGAGAAAATTCTTCAATTGACCTTCCCTCTTGCAGGTATGTCGTGCTCACCAACAAGATTAGCCATTTCATGGCCTTACAACAAAGATAATAATAAAAGGCTTTGTAGATTGATCCTGTTTCCTCAAGATGAAAGTATCATTCAGCTTATCTCTGCCTCAAATGATTGGTTAGCAGTGTTTGGACACTGGTTTAGCTGACTGACCTAAGTCACACATTTTTGAATATTTCAATAGAATCAAAATATGTTCCTTACATATACATGGTTCTTTACGTTTAGGAATATATTGATTTTAATAAAAATAGGAAAATAATTTAAATTAAATCCACAGCCATAAACACCAACAAATGAATGTGAAAGATACTTGGAATATCCAAATTCTTCAAAACTGTCAAAGGTTCCATTATCACACACACACAAAAAAAAACATTGTGTTCTGATTACTTGATGCATTCATTTTCTGTACTCATTTTGCATTTTATAAAACATATTCATTGAGATAAAAACTATATAACTAACTGCTCATATTTAATTGTATAATTTAAATTTTTACAGGTGTATACATCTGTGAATTTATTCCCAGTCAAGATGATAGACACATATTACCTACAATTCCCTTATCCTAGAGCTTTCTGCCAACACTCTGCCTGATCTACTTTTTGTTACAATAAATTAGTTTGAATTTCCTGCAATACAAAAATGGTTTATGCTCTCCCCATTCCCTGATCTGTTATTTTTCATACAGGCATGAAAACTCATTCAATACAATTATGCTGAGAGTCCTCTATGTTGTACAACATAGTCTTTTGTATTGCTAAGTAAGATGCCATTGTTAGAATGTACTACAAATTATTTATTGTCCTGTTGATTAGCTATTCCTAAATTTTAGGGCTATGGGAGCTATGCAAGTTTGGGCTTTACAGGCATATACAATTATTATGCATTTTGCCTTTTTTTTCTACAAGTTATAACTGTTTCAAAAGTATACTTCTAGTTCACAAAATGTTATAAAATTCCAGGGGAGACAACAAATTGCATTTTTCCCTCTTAATTTATGTATAGCCATACATTAAATAACTGATCACCTCAATTAGTAATCACAAACTATTTGGTGACCTTAGTGGTCAAATCATGAAAAATGTCTGGCCTGAATTCCTTCCGTATTTTTTTTTTTTGTATTTCATCCTTTTTACCTTTCCTGATCTTTTGTTTCTGTTTGTTCAAGAAAACTATCAAAACTAGATACTCACAAGTTAAAAAATTAAATTAAATATACGTATATTTATAAGTACACTAAGAGGAAAAGATATATTTACATAGGAGAAATATTTATTTTCTTATTTTGAGTTATTTTAAAAAGTATGACTGACTTTTTTAATCAGAAAAATGTTGATATTCTTTTAATTAAACAATATAGGGTGAGGATGGGAGAGATTTTCAGTTTTACTCTAGGAAAATGCTCATATCTCACAGGTATGTCATTATTAATGCTCAACTTCACTGTCATTTTTCATTTGGAAGTCACACTGGGAATACCACGTGAGAAAGAAATGGAGGATGAGACCAGATTCTTATAATTCACAAGACTAATTATGACTTTGAGTTTTCCTGAATACACTAATTCTTTCTGCACTCTGGGATCAGTAAGCATGGGAGTACTCTCACAAGGGCTTCACTGAGTTTACCACTGCGTATATTTATAAATATATTTGGTGACACTAAATAGCATTCCAGTTCTCTGTTTCCTTTGGTGTTTGCTTCTAAACATATTCTAAGAAGGGTAAGGTACAGGAGAGGCCAGTGTGGGGGCAAATATTAGCAGAGTATATATATGAAAATGTCATAGTGGAACACATTGTTCATATGTTATTAAAACTGGATTTAAGAATCCAGTGCCACAGGTATGTTGTAACTAAATAATAATAAAAAGGCACACACTAATCATGCATTATGGACCTATGAGTGATATAAATTGATTAGAACTTCTCGCATAACTTGAAATCTATTTTAGATGTTGGTCTGAAGGACCCAGCAAATGCTGATTTCCAGGTCTCCTGTGATGACAATGTTCGTACACCCTCCAGGAAGCCTTCCACTTGGTCATTCACTGCACATCTACTCAAGAGGGGCTCTCTTTGTGCACTAAGGAATTTCTTCTTTGTGAGACTTCTTGTTTTTTCATTTATCTCCAATTTTCTGCTTGTATTTTATCCCAAGATAAAAATGCAGTAGTAATAGATATGTGTACCTTTTGGAAAGGCCTGTGTAACGCAACCAATACAGTGATAAATTATATAAGGTCAAAACTGTTTTTCACGTGTCTAATGCTGGTACATTTTATGAGATGGAAGAGCACACCCTGTCCGCCTCTAGTAGAGATACACACAAAAAGTAATCAGCTGGTTGTGGAAAATATTACAGAGTTTTGTGGCAAAAAACAGTTTTTAACTGGGAGGAGAGATTCTACTGAGCAAGCCATGTTGGGGAGCTTAATGTGCTCTGGGCAACAAGCCACCCTGTAAAGCTGCCTAATACAGCCATGTCACCATGACAAGGGACACACTTGCTTTTCTCTATGACAGAGCATTGTATACTTGATGTCATCCACTAGGCTTGTGTGCAAGACACATATAATTACTATGCTTTCCTGTTGGCTTTTCTACCTTCAGTCATCATGTCTCTATTATTAATTTATCTAATATTTTAACACGGATGTGCTTTATGGTCAATTAGTGTTTTCCAGGTAGCCCTTGATTATGATTAAATAAACATATAAGCTCACTAGTAGTTCTTATGTGGGGTTTTCTATTGCTACAATAAATATAACTGGATAGTCTGTATGACATAACTGTAGAAAATACCATTTAATATTGAAGGAAGGGCTAACAGGACCTTACTTATAGTGTACTATGCTTTCCTGTGTTATAAAATTTATTCCTGAAATGTGCACACCTCTATAGAAGTCATCTTTGCCACACATCTAGTGCTTGGTCTGCTCTTATGCATGTCTGACCTCCACTGAAGCCAAAAAGATCTTGTTCCCTTATGTATATGACTGTTCTTGACCTTAAAGCAAACTATACCACCATGAAGAAACCCAGAGCAGCAAGAGCTGGTACAACTACATTTAGGCAGATATCAGGCAAATCCATTTAACACATTGTGAAGCTACATGTACGAACCCAGGGGTTATGACGCAAAGTGACAAATTTGAGCAGGGATCTGAATGAAGCCATCTGCAGCTGTCTTCCTGTGCCAGCACAAGGAGGTGTGCCCACTGAATGCAGACTCTAACTCTAGGTTTCCTGAAGTGCGAAGGCTTTTTTGAAGTCTTCATGTTCAACGTGTGTGTGTGTGTGTGTGTGTGTGTGTGTGTGTGTGTGAAGCCTGTGAGCCTCAGAACCCCTATCCCAGTCCTTTCAACAACTTCCTGTTATTCCCTCCTGCCCCCAGGTGAGTTCCAGGCTCTATATCACCACAAAATAAAAGAACAATAAGGCTGTCTTTAGGGTACTTGCTAGGGTTGGTTTCAATTAAAATGTAACTTTTTCTAATTTGGTGATTTGAATTACTAAACTCTGAACCTGTCTTAGTAATTTGGGGTTCAAAAAGAATTGTTCCACTTAGAAATACTACAGATCTATTTATTACACCAGGGTCAGTGTAAACGAATGGCAAATGCACCATGTTGAATATTTCTTTCTATGTCTATGTGCTCTTATAAAGTGCAGAAACCCCAGAGCACGTACCATGTGCTATATATTTATTTAACTGTAGATATCACGTATATATTTGGGATACTTTTCAATTATAACTCTATATTTATCTCTGTTTTTCAGAATTAATATCTGAGACAGTAAACGAACATCTTGCTTGATACATTGCACTTTGTTAATAATAAATTAATGTATCTAAACATTTTAGCAGACAAGTATTTTCTCTCAATAATTTCATTGCCTTGGTATAAACCACTATAGTTCATGTCTCCTAGTACTTTCGATAGACATAACTATCACTAAATCTTTTTTGCTATATAGAAAGTTATATTTATTTTTACTATTGCTTTTGTTTGCTTGCTTTGCTTTCAGAAACAAGATGTCACTGTAGAGCTCCGAGCAGTCGGGAACTCTGAACAGCCAGTGTTAGCTCTAAGCTCATGGCCATCTGGTCTCAGCCCCCTGGATGCTGGCCTTGCAGGTACAAGATACCACACCTAGCATTGTTTCATTTTTTTAAAAGAAGAGATGTTTCCTTTTAGAAACAATATTTTTTTGCTAATTTCAAGCACATATTTTATCTTAAGGTATAGATGCATTATTCTCATTAGCATTAATTAACTGCTATTCTTAAAGAGTACATTTGTGCATTTGGGGAGTTGAGATTTTATTAGTGTTGTTAAAGACTTTAGATTCTTAAATATTCATTTAATCATTGGTAATATATCAGAGTTGAATAGTTTAAAAGTTCCTCTAAAACAATTGCCAGCTTTGTTTTATAAAACCTGTTTCAAAAATTAGTCTACTGCAGTGAAAGAAATACCCTTAATGGAGAGAAGAGAAGGGGGAAAGAGAGCTCAGAGGGAGAAAAATGTCAAGTGAATTGATGAGATTTGTTAAATTAAATATGGATTCATAGAACTCATATTCACAGATATACACAATATATTCCTATTGACCTTGAAAATATGTTTTGAAAATCTCCAAATAAAAGTCCTATATCCATAAAGACTTTTTTCATCTTTAAAAATTAAAAGTTATCCACATAATAGAATCATGACTTTTCCACTAACTAGTCCACATTTCAGGTTTTTGACAGGAAAACATGACAAATTTTAGTCTGCAAAAGTTCTAAAGGAAATTATATCTCATTTTGCCACTTTCAGGAATGTTTAAATATTTAAGTTACTAGTTAACATTGTCTATAAATGTAACATACATTCTTTGTTTTAAATTCATATTAAAGTCATTTAGTTAGCCCTTTAAATTTATAGCTCATGCTGCTCTTCTGCTGAGTCACTAAGTTGTTTAAATTTAACAGATAAAATATTAGTAAAACCAAATCTCAACTTGAGACAGATAAAAGGAACCTGTTCTTAGATTTTGGGAAGAAATCATTTTAAAAACGCCACCTCAAATTCATGTATCACAATGATACAAGGTAAGCCTTGATCCCTACTTGGGGTGTTAGCATCTGTGGATAAGAGTACTAATCGAAGACTGGACCACGCCTAAAGTGAAGGGTTTAGATCAGATCACACATATGCTAGGATTTGCATGGAAGTCAATTTAACCTAAAGAAAATAGTGTTTAGATGCATGTTCCAAGTTGTTTATGGTTACTGTGTCACAAAGCCTATTAAAGTTGGTGGTTTCTCCTCCAGTTCTTCATATGCATATAAGCCTGACTTTGCAAGAAGTATGTTTTATTGCTTTCATAAAAATTTAGGCATAGCTCAAGTTATTTTAACAAATGATTATTTTTTCTTTGTTAAAGAAAAGACAAAGACTTTACATTTACATTCCAGAGGAGATGGAGGAAAATGGAAAGAATTGTCTCATTCCCCTTTGTAGCTTGCTATTGATGGAAATCAAGAGAACAAATGTAATTGGTAGAACAAACCCTACAGGAAGTTTCTAGCATCATAAACAGAAGCATATTCTTAGTTGTAAATAGTTCACTTTTGTTCCAGAACTTAATATATATATTGCTACCACCCCACCCCAATCAGGCTTCCATTTCAATACTTCAGCCCTATCAGAGTAAACAAGCAATTGTCAGAACAGGAAACCCAGCTGCGGTCTGGGGGCTGCGATCACTCGCCCCTCCCACACAATTCCATGCCAATAGCTATTGGAAAGGGAAAGAAAGAAAGGTCTGCCACTGTGGCGTGTGGAGGGAAGGGGCAGAGGGGCACCACTTCAGTCTCTGGGCTCTGGTTCCTTCTCTGCGTTGTCAGAGAAAAGAGATGCTCTTCATTCACAAAGGAAAACAAGAAAATCTCTATAATTATTTTTGGCTCGGCTCCATTGAAATCCATTCTCCTGGAAGTATCTCTGTTTGAAATTAAAACAATGTTTAGAATATTCGCTCTCTGCTCTTGCTTTTTTTTCTCTCAGTATTTCTGCACAACCCCCCACCCCACCCCCAAAACCCCACCCACCCCCATTTTCCTATGGTATTCTCTGTTCTTCAGTGGTTGTGGTTCTCTCCTCTCCCCCCCCCCCGCCTTTCATATTTTTTTCCATTTTTTCCATCTATCATGCTAAACGAAGCTGGGGTGTAGAGCTGCTAACACCAAGCCTCCCAGTGCCTACTGGAGATCTCCATGTTTATTGCCAACTGTACAATCTGTCCCCACGTCCAATCTTGAAATTTCCCCCATCTGATATCACTGTGCACTTCAAGAGGGTTGATTTGTGGTGTGTTGTTTTGAACCAAGACTAAACGACAACAACAAAACAAAATATCCAAACCATACTACCACCACTAAAACTAAGATCACTCTGTGGCGTATTAATAAAATCAGAATTTACTTTGCTTCCTCTCTCTCTCTCTCTCTCTCTCTCTCTCTCTCTCTCTCTCTCTCTCTCCTCTCTTGTCTCTCAACATCTAATTCACAAAAGATGGATAATTGCCAATAGTAGGTTGTACTTATTAACTTCTAGCAAAAAAAAAGTACTTAAAAAATCACTAGCTTTAAATCCAAATTCCATGATTTAGTTGTAAGGGCTTAAACATATTTTTGTATCATTAACTTTAACTTTGTTTCTTCTCTTCAGATAAAATCTTCTACCACTTTTGTTTCTGTTAAAAGAAAATAATTTCAGCAAATATAATTTCTGCATCTATACTTACTAAAATTATCATCTTGACTCTCATCTCTCCTGTAACAGTGAGTTCTTTGAGTTCCCAGAGTGTGGCAAAGATTTTACTTAAAATGATTTACATTTTGTGGAATTCCAATATCTCAAGCTTTTCAATTCTTGGTAACTATAGGCAAAATTTGCTGATAAACCTTATATTAAAACAGGTAATCTCATACCTAATTTCACTAGCATTAATGAATTCTGCTATTTCTCACTCTATAATTGCAATAATTAATTTGTGTTCATTTCAAATCCTCAGCACCATCACCCATGAAGTGTGCACCCTGTGCAGGGGTGCATCCCCACTCCTGTGAACAATGGCTAGTCTGTGTGGACCTCACTTATCAGGAAGCCTTATCCACACCCCTGTCCCCCAGCACCAGTTTGGCAAGTGAAACAGAATCCTGACAGTGCCCAGACGTGAAATGTCTCTGAGATTTCCTATCTGCCCAATAACAGGAAAGCAGCGTGTAACTGTATATTAAGAAGAGTTTGGGAATCTATTTAGGAGACTCCTTAAGAACCCAGATCACTGGACTTCACTTGATTTACCAAATAAAGTGTGGGTAACCTCCTACACACACACACACACACACACACACACACTGCTGTTAATTACACTGTAAACATTTAATACACATTCTTTTTGTCCTTTGCCCTTTTCAAAAGGAAAGGTGGCAATTTATATGTACTCTGGCTCAGTCCTCTCATTGTTTTATTTCTTATTGTTCTTGCTTTCTTTCATTTCAGTGGAAAAGAGGCGGACATGTTTGGGAAGACAAAAATGTTTACCTAGTTAATATTTTCATATAAAGAAAGTCTAGGCACCTTCTACATTGTTGTATGGCCTTTGTTACACCACTAACGTGGAAGCTGCATTTTAATTACAAAATACCGTAAAGGGAATAGACTAGGGGCACGCAGCCCTTGAGTGTAGCCAAACGACAGCAGGTCTAATAGCGAGAAGGCGATGCTTGGGGTCCATATGCATGTTCAGCTCGCACATTGAGGCAACGCAATAAAGCAGAGAGAAAGCAGCTGATACACAAAGGGACCGTCTAGACAGTGCCCCATCAGTCTGGCTAAATTTGGTGCTGGCATTCCCAATGGGATTGTAATATAATTGTTCTGGTGTCTGCGTTCATTCCCCTTGTCAAACACCATTCCAAAAGCACACCCTTCTCCCCCCAGTCCCTCTCCTTCCACAAATATGAAACCCAAACTACGCAGTGCTGGAGAGGGCATTAGATGGCCCAGGCCCAAGAAAATATTACAATTCAGCAGAATTGCACTGTTTAATTTCTTTTTTTTTTTTAAAAAAATCTCCCTGTTAGATAACTGCAATGCAATTAATTTCACTGAATTTTAATAATTTAAAATTATAGAAAAAATTTAAATGCGAATATAAACAACCTTGAAATATTGAAGATCATAGATGAAAGCAGGCAGGCCTTCTAGTCCTTTGTACTCATTAACCTCTGTTACAAAATTTAACAGAGACCAGAGCAGTGGGAGTACAGAGAGGGACATGGGTCATAAATCCAAACGAGGAAAAGCTGATGGAAACAGGGTTAAGCAAAAGCACTGAAAAATATCAACTGAGTGGGGTTTTCCCCTTTTTTGAGTTTTAAAGCCACTGTGTTTTCTTTCTCTCTAGACAGCTCATGAAAGTTACATTTCTGTAAACTTGTGAATGAATGATTCTGTGTCTTTGGATTTTTAGAAGAGAAATCAGCAACCTATCTACTTGTTTGTAATAGCTATCAATTTATATTTTAAAATATTCTAGTTTAAGGCATCAAGAAAAATTAAAACCATTACTTAATAAATAAAATACACATCATTAAAATGAATAATGCATAAATTATTGATACAAATGTTTATAATGGAAAAACTTTTAAAACAGTGAAATTAAAACTGTCAGAACCTGACTCCCCCCCCAAAGAAAATACAGATTTGAGGATGGTTAATAATCTAACTTTATGCAATTATTTTGTTATCTATGGACACTGTTGAGATGTTTACATTAATTAAGAAACCCATTTTTATAGCCATTTTTAATACCCAGAAAAATTAGCTTGGGAAAGCAGCTGGACTGTTGAGTGGTTCTGTGCTCCTGAGATCACTCTCAAGATTCTGGATTTACTTCTCTGTTTGGGGGATTTGAATAACCCTTACCTGGTGCAATAAATTGAGATTTGTCCCCCTGCTTTCTAGCACTTTGGTGATACCAGTTTAGGATGCCAAATAAGTGAAGCAAGTCTCCCATCCCCATCAGAAACACTGTAACCTAGAGAGGTAGCAAAGAGAATACTCTGGGCTTTAGATGCTGGCTGTGTCCAACTTCAGGAGCTAAGAGGCAAACATACCCACAAAAGCTTGGCACGGGTGAGAAGTACCTCCAGACAGAAGGCCTCAGCACACACACAAAGACAGAGCAACAACCCCATAGAAAACTACAGTTACAACAGTTCAGAAATACCCAAATACAGTCTAGAACTAGCCTAAGAGTCTCACATGGGAACAGAAAGGTTAACTATACTATTAGGAGATATATTTTTCTGTTTTTAATTTTAAAAAAAGAAGCACAGTTAGTGACTTCATATTTTTTTCCTTTCATCTTATACAATTCTCATTCTGAATTTGCGCATGGGTACTAGAAGTACGGTAATTAACAGAGTCAACAATACAATATTTTAACAGAATATCCACCTGCAGCTGGTTCTTTGCTTATAATTGTTTTATTATTCACTTTATTTCTTGAGCACGCACTGGTGGGAAGCAAAAGAAAGGCGTACTGTAGGCCTCCCTGAGATGAAACGCTGTAGCAAAATCTGAGTTTTATACTTGGTTTTCAAACTATTGAATAATATCCTATGAGACCTCTTAGGTCTTAACTGGATTAAAATGAATATATTTGTGCTCCTGGTCTTCAGTTAACTAATGTGCATGTGAATTGACCCTGCAAAGGGAGCCACACTGAGAAGATGCAGGGGACGGGGACGAGGGTAGCTGTGTGGAGGCGCGGGCAGGATGCCTCTGCCCCCACAAAATGAAAATGAGCAGGCCCTGGGCTCTGGTGCATTTTGTCTGGGGCAGGAGAGCAGCTGAGCTGGGGGGATGAAGGGGGAGGGGAAAGGGTGGTGGTAAAAGCGAGGTGGAGAACAGGGTGGTGTGTGTGTGTGTGTGTGTGTGTGTGTGTGTGTGTGAGTGACCGAGCTGAGGTGCTTGGGGTTTTTCTTTAGTTGTCTCCCAGCCTAAACAGCCCCGAGGTTTCAGGTTCAGGCTGGAGAGCGTGCATAGGGAATGTCAACCCGTTCTCTTTCTGGCCTTTCCGTCTGGTTGCTACTCAGAACACTGTGGCTGGGAAGAAGGAGTGGGACGGGAGGGTGAAGTAAGAAACGGGGTCTGTCTGCAGCTGCCCCTCTCACACTTGAATAAAAGAACTTTTTTTTTTTCAGGGGTAGGGAAGCTGTGAATACCTTTCCCAATAAGAGATGAGGCATATTGAAAACTATATTAAATTACCCTGATTAACAATTTAGCCACGAACAGGGGAGCTTTGGGAGATCTATAGGCAGGACTGGGGGCTATTCATGCCAGCAGCTAAGAGGTCGAAAGGTTTCTGAAGTTCACAGGCTCAGAGCCTTTGTTATGCTAACAGACAATCTCAAATCAGCTGCCTAGTGGAGTGTGAAATATAAATGATTCCTTGAGAACTTCCAGTAAGTTGTCACTCTTGCTCTCCAAATACCAGGACAGGCTGCTAATTTCTAGCAGGCCCTTTGCAACATCGCTAGCCCTAAATGAATGCCTTTGTAGTTCAAATAATCTTTTCAAGGGAGCTGTCCTATCATCATAGCCCAAATGCATCTTGGTTTTGACTATTAAATGAAAATCAGAGCTCAGCTGTGCTTGACTTTTCCAAGCAGCCGAGGTTTGGGAAGGGCGGAGGCAGCTCCTAAACGGGAAGTGAGCACCCGCTGCAGGAGGGCGTTGGCGACAGCCACGGCCGGCCATGACTACCCCACTCCAACCCCCACCCCTACCCCACCAGGAACAAAGCTCCTGGAGAGATTTACAGGGGCTCCCCTCAGGCTGGACTACCTTCGTCTTTCAACCATATCCACCC
This sequence comes from Apodemus agrarius, assembly GCA_964023405.1. Taxonomy (NCBI): domain Eukaryota; kingdom Metazoa; phylum Chordata; class Mammalia; order Rodentia; family Muridae; genus Apodemus; species Apodemus agrarius. Next base: position 73,038,548 of record OZ030020.1, on the reverse strand, counting down.
TTCTCTGATTTATGGACCCTCTGTCCAACAGGACAGCCCGCTGACCTGTGAGCATCTCACTGGTCACTTTGAAGCGGCAACCTTAAGGATGAATATATTCATTCTTCGGGGCAGATGAGGCCAAGAAGAAGAGGACAAGGTGTATGTCCAGGCTTTGCCCTGAGTATCAAAAGCCTGTGCATTTTTTTTTTCTTTTTCCCATAAGGGTAAAAGCATGGCTTAAGATCTTGGGTGGAATCTATGAGCATGTCCAGAGACCTGTCTTAGCTCTTCACATCTGAATCCCAGAGCTTTGGAAATAAGGAAAAACACTACCAGGCCAAACCTCTGAGAGCAACAATGAGAATGTACTAAGGAAAGGATGGCCAAATCAAGTGATCTAGTAGGAAAGGGTATGACCAATTTAAAAAAAAAAAAAAAAACACAAAAGAGAGGACAGAGCACAGGCTGATAGACCCCGGTCTCCACGAGAGAGACAGCGGCAGCACCCTGGGAGAATTTGGGGAGAGGATTTCAGACTTCATGTCCTCAACTTTTTGGTCGAAACACTGAAAGGTCCATAGCATCTCTGCATTCTCCAAACGGGACAAGCTAGATTTCTGAGTCAACAAACGAGGGAGGGGAAACACCAGGTGACTTGTATCTCTTTGCGCATTTTCACAGTAAGTTGCTAAACATGAGGACATGTGAACAGTGAATTGAAGACACTCTAGAGCCTTAGAAAGAGATCTATCCCTGCAAAGCGCTGAAGGCCAGCGCGCTCCCCATCCTCTTCCAACTACAATGGCCAACTACTGTTGCTATAGCAACTAATGTAAGCAAACACTTTTTTCTTCCTAAGGTAACTAAGACCGTGCATTAAAACATAAATTACTGAACAATATGAAAAGTTCTGTATCTTTCACCAGCTTAACAATTATATAGCTATGCATTGAAATGTTATTTTAAACAAATAATCCGTATACAAACTTAATTTGAAAAGAACCTTGGGATTTAACTCAGAGACTTTAGTCAAGATAGTGTAAGGTATTTTTAGATTACTGTTGTTTTTCAAATCCTTCTCTCAATTTTAAAAATCTGCAGGTAATATTGTTTGGGAGAATAAGTTCAGATCATTAACATTAAAAAGTAAAGTTCACAATTTCTTCAGTCAGATGTCAGAATTGGACAGTAGCTTGTTACTGACCCGCTCACACCCTTCTCAGGGAGACATAGAGCAAACTCGTCCTCCTAATTTCAGATAGTAGAGTGATCAGCTCTGGATTTCTGAATAACAGGTGATAATGATCAACAAAAGTTGACTGAACATGATACAATTGGTTAAACTCAAATATCATTCCCTTTCTATTAAAAAAGAACCCTAAATCAATATTAAACGGTAGGGTGTCTACCTGCTGCTGACACATGCCAGACAGTCAAAGGAGAAGTGCTCGCCCTGGCCTGTGCTTCCCAAACTCTCACTTCGACAATCCCACGTGCCCTCTCTCCTTACCACAGCAGAACAGGGTGGAAGCGCTTTTGTGTTCAAACTGCAGAGAAGGATTTGAGAGTTGGGCCAGCTCCACTTCAGGAGCTACTTTGTTTTCGGGAGCTACTTTGTTTCTTTCCTCGCAAAGGTTTTTCTCTGTCCGCTGCTTTTGCAGACCTTAAACTCTGGCCACTTGGAGAAAAGCAGTGGTTAGAACGAGATGTTGGGACGCATTGCATCAAACCTGTGCTTTGCTGAAAAAATGGGCAGGCAGGAAGCAGCGTGGGGCCCCAGAGCCCTGGCAGCGCTCCACACACACAGAAAGAAACTGGAAATTTACAGGGCTGGTCCTTTTCTTCGTGCTTAACTAAATACCTATGATCGTGTTTTTAGAAAAGTTTCAAAGTTGCCATGTGACTGTGGTGGGGTTGTCTCAACGTGTGTGTTTGTGTGCACATATGTGAGAGTTATGTTTGGGGAGAAAAGGCGGTCAGGGGAGGAGGCAGTGCAGACAACTCGACTGGCATATTAATCCTTTACAGAGCAGCAAATGAATGGTCCAAACAGACATTTGTTTTCCTGAACGGGCTCTGTACAGGTCTCTTACAAGCTGTGGCATATGCTTCATTTATATGTATATTTATTTAGAATGGTAGAGAATAATAGATTTAGTCTGTCTATAGCATAGTTATTATTTAAAGTCCAAAGATGTTACGATTTTCTTTCTACTCCAAACACAAACACAAAGGTGTTTTGGATATGCCTCTTGCTTACTTTGAGGGTCAATTAAAAATAAAGATAATATTCCAACTACTGAGCCTTAGCAGGAGAAAGAATGCGTCTGACAGGCAGGCTGACTCCAAGATGGCCGCCTCTCCCTTCTTTTCCTCCTCACTGCCTGTTTCCCACATGGAAATTAATGTAATAGTTTGTTTGGGAAGCACACCGTAGATCATTAGCAAATGAAGCAGCCTGTCTGAAGAAGGATTCGGCTGCCTGCAGAATCCTTTCTGTGCCATGGAGGTATGGGAAAGATTAAATGCAAGCATTCAAACGCATTAGATTCGTGCACAGTAACTACACACTCTCTCTCTCTTTCTCTCTCTCTCTCTCTCTCTCTCTCTCTCTCACACACACACACACACACACACACACGCACGCACACTTGAATGTGTGAACAAAACACAGTTACAAAGCAAATCTAAGGCCCAGTGCTTCCTCAATTTCCAGGATGGAAGGGAAAAGACAGTTTGGTTACCTTTTCCCAAAGGTTAGCAAAGGCACCATTTGGGTTTTTTCTTTTTTTCTTTTTTTCTTTTCTTTCTTTCTTTCTTTTTTTTTTAAGCTATATCTTACTGATGACTCCTTAAGCAGACTTTTGAAGTCTGTGGAGACAAGATTTCCATAAATTATCTCTCTACTCATCTCATGCTGGTACAAAATGCAAAGCTAATTTTTTTTTTGTTTTTCCTTTTTTTCCCCCCTTCTTTTTGAAGAGAAGATAGGAAGCTGTGCAGCTTCTGGACAAGCTTACTAAAGGATTGCAATCACAAGGAATTACCAGCACTAGATAAAATGAATATGCATTTTAATCGTAAAACCCCACCCATAATGCCAAATTTAAAATAATGTAGGGAATAAATAAAAATATAATTGGTGTTTTCTAGTACCTTCCTAGCAGCTGCTAGAATGCACTTTGCACAGAACAATGTCACTGGTTGGTTTAGTTCCTACAGGAAATAATATATTTAAACACACACACACACACACACACACACACACATGCACACACAACCCTTTATCTAAAAGCCATCAGGGGACAAGCACTCAATACAACTTAACAAGCGGGGACTGATAAGATAACATTTATATGAGGTCAGAAGTCAAATGCCAGTCAAAGGCTTTTAACCTCTTGGGTCATAAACAGGAATAGTTAAAAGTGAGAGGTGGTTATTTATCGGATTTTAAGGGTACCTGATCATTGCCAGAGAATCACCAATGATGAAACTAATTGAGATTTATAGAAAAAGAACTTTGTAGCTATTCGAAGAAAATTAACCTACAAACCCACAATTTTTCAATTGGCAGGAAGAAAACAAACAAAAAAAGCCTTTGTTTTAGAAGCAGAATCAACCCACTGATTTAAACAGATTTAGTAACAAAGACCATGGTGCTAACAATTCATGACTAGTTCAAACTTACTAAAATATTGTGAAAGATGTATTTTTATTAAATTGTATATTAATATTCTTTAAAAAATAGCCAAAAATTCCACAATTCCTTTTCTGTTTTTGTTCATGTTCTTTTGTAAACCTGCAGACCCAATAAATCAGAATATAATGCCAGACTCACAATGCTCCTGTCCCCAGAATGCTGTTTTACAAATTTAAGATTATAAATATTCTAATAGCAATAATTTTAAAATATCAGAAAATTGAAAATTGAAACTGCTTAATTAAATTTTTATCTCAATCTAGCCAGACAAGCACATGCTTTCTTTTATTTCCTGCAGGAATATTTTTCTTTGTTTTGATCTCTCTCTCTCTCTCTCTCTCTCTCTCTCTCTCTCTCTCTCTCATTCTTCCTCTCTAGGTTTACATTCCAAACTCCCAAGCAGTTCTTAGTCTCTGAGTCTATGCTTCTTTATATTTTCAAAGCACACCACCCCTATTTTCTTTTGCAATCGAAAAAAGCAGATCTAGCTATTTCTTCCTAGAGAGAGATAGGAGGACTGTTGTTAGGCCTGCCAAGGCCCACTGTTTCTTTAAAACAGAGTCCACAATACACTAGGCGAACATTGTGGATTTAAAATGCTTTTAAATATTTATCACCAGTATTTTATCATCATATTCAAATGACACCTGGAGTGCACTCACCTTTATTGACAGTCTCTGTTCTGAAAGTCCATTTGCTTCCTTAAAGCCCCCAAGCAGAACAAGGACTACCCGTTTTCATTCAGTTAATGTTTAGTAAAAAACCAAGCAACCTTAATCAGCATGCTGATTGCATCGTCAACTAACAAATAATTTACTACTCTGAGCATTGCATTCCATTAAAAGCTCATTAAATTTTCTGTTCTCCAATGGGAGGTTTAGCTTTTGAACTGCATGCTTTTGCTTCGAATGATCACTTATTGAATTTTTATAAAATGTGGGGGTTTCCCCCACTAAAGTATAGGTGAGCATTTCAATTCCCGTAGACTGTCAGCACACAGAGACACAGCCCAGACTTGATAACGTTTGTTTCCGTTTACACAATCTTTTTAATAAAAACCCTTACAATTGCTTGTACCTTCAGGAGTCTAAAATACTTGTCTGTATCTGTGGTCATAAGGAACCCAAATACAGCCACCTAATACAAAATTTTACAGACACCTAATACAAAATTTTAAATCCTTTTTTTTGTAAAGTTTATGACCTTTCCCATATATTCCGGCTACTGTTGTATTTATTATGTTATCCTCATTGCTGCCTCCTGGTTCAAAGGAAGACAATGACACTACAAAGCTATTAAATGACAAACTTTAGCAGGGTGACCAGATACCCCCAAAAATGTACATTTGCTGGGGTTTGCACATTTCCCACAGATCCCTAGTCCTCTGAATTGTTTTTATGCCCAGACTCATCAAGAAAGGGGTATATTTATTACTTTTAATTTAAGGAAGTGGAGAAAATATTAGACCACAAATTAACATGCATCTTTGGATTGCTAATTGTGCTCGTTGCAAATTTGGGTCATTTTGCATGAGTGAGTCTAATGTGGACTTAGATTGCCGTGCAGCTCAGTGGATCCCTGGTTCCCCTCGCTAATCCTGAACTCCGTGATTGTGTCAGGTGCAGCTCTGTATGCTCTAGCAGCTGGCGCATCCTCATCAATGCAAATAAGGCACCTCCTACAATCAGAGCCTCGCGAGTGTGAGGCCTGATTGCTGAGGGCAGGCGAAAGCACTACACAGACTCTCACTTCCAAATCACGCTAAGTGACAAGAGGACTGCAGTGTCCCTCCGGTTGAAAATCAACCTTTGGAAAACAAGACAAGAAGACAGTGGCTGCAAATGAGAGAAAAGCCCGTGTTGGGGAAGTAAACTTGTTTAGGGGCTTTATTTAGATACAGATATAACATAAAGTGCATTTCAACAAATAATTGTTTAGCTCCCATTCTGGGCAGCCTTTGTTTTCAGAACTGCAGGGGTATGTAAAGGTAAGAGAGACGTGGGCCCTGTCTCCAAGAAACCCTATGGTTTGATTGCAGAAAATTGTAACGATTCAGATAATAGCAGAACTATTATTAAGGAAGAGTCACTAAAATCTTAAATGAAAACCAAAAAAACACATACTCTCAATGGAACCATTTATAGAGGAAATTATGGGAAAAAATGTTAAGCGAGAGATTTTTGGAGCCTTCCGGTTCAAATCCCAGCCTTGCTACTCACTTGACCAACTTTCTTCCCTGTCCTAAACTGCAGCATCGCCAACTCCCACACCTAAGGCCCCGGATCTCAGAGTGAAAAGGCATTCCATAAGGAGTGCACCACCCGCTTGGCACCTAGTAAGCCTCCATAGTGTCAGCTGTGACTGTGATTATCTCCTCCTTAGCACACAAAGGGAGGAGCAATACAGAAATGACAATGTGCCACTGTTTGAAAGACATTTATGGGATCTTGCTTGAAATTCCCATGTTGCGTGTAGCACTTACCCTGTGGAGGGTAAAAATACTGTGAACGCTAAAAAGCCCTGTATCTCTCTCAGTGGTCTGGTCAGTCCTGGCAACTCAGCACATAAAGGAGAGAACAAGAAATCTCTCTGTTTTCTCCCCTTTTTTTTTCTTCTCCAAACAAGTGTGCAGACTTCCCTGCACCTCAGCCCCACCCTCTTTATTTTACCACCTGATCTATAAAGGCAGATTAACAGCAGCTTGCTGCTTTGGCACTGAGCAGATTCTGGGTGAGGACCTGTCAGTGGAGTTTAATGAACACAATTTTCTAGGATTGTGAGTGCATATTTCTAGGTGCATGCTGGGCTCCAGCACTGGCTCTTGAGACAGATGAGTGGGCCTTTGATCAGACTTACATGCTACTCCAGAACACAGAAAGAGGTTAGAGAGGAAAAAAAAAAAAACGCCCCTTTTCCTCATCCATAATTTGTAGATTCAGATTGTAGATTACTTCTCCTGGTCCCCAATATTGAACTGCAACATAGAGATATCACCACTGTGAGGATAAGTAGTACTTCTGGGTAGCAGCAGATCTGCTTTCTCTATACGGAGAGGGTGTCTGGCAGGGGTGCGTGTGGCTGGTATCCTTCCCCCCTTGAGAGTAGGATGGAGTTAGTTAACCTTCCCGGGGGAGGAGGGGCCTAGACAACATCATAGACACCATATCCCCCCTGGAGTTACGGAACAATAAAAGCGCTTCCTCTCCCAGACACAAAGAGGGGCCTGTGGTTGGATCTTAGCAAACAGTGAAACACGGGGACAAGACAGCAAAAGAGAGAAGGATGGAAGAAAGGAGGGCCATTATGTTAAAAACATAGAATAAAATGAATCTTCCCTTGTAGTTTGCCACAGAAGGACAGCCATCCAGTCCTGTCTTGGTGTTTGCCAGTGCCAGTCAAGCACTGAGGAGGAGACAAGATTTTGATGTAATGCCAAGCAGGTCCGTGATGAGGCATGAGGTCTTCCAGAAATAGCAGAGGGTTTAATACCTTGGTGTGGGGAGAGCCTGTGCAGGATGGGAAGGAGGCTGATCTTTTGCCTTTCTGCTCAGAACCTCTCCTTCTCTTTCTAATAGGATTAACAGATATTTTCCTAAGTAGAAATCAAAATGTGTCAAATCATCTGAGACAGTCAATTTGCTCACAATGCCCGCATTCCACAGTACACAGGCAGACTATTCAAAACCCGCTTCATTTCCAGAGACACAAAGCAGCTGAGAGGTAAACATTTATCTTCCTAATCTTACCCTCCTTTCAGACTGTTGAATTTTTCTCAGTGATGTTCCCCTCCTCTTTCACTGCAGCCCCCCCAACAATCCCCACCCCAACCCATCTTCAAAACATCTAGTACAAAAAGACATGACTTCCTTGAAGGATTTGGGTCTCTGATCCTGATGGTGCAATGTATTCTCCTGCTTTCTGTGAACTCCCCGGATGTGTTCACACACCTGCCCTTTGACCCCGTGGTCCTTACTTTGCATCATTCACAAATTTTCCTGGCACTTCTTCAAAGGTCGTGACTATCTTTCCCTCACCTCATCCCAGTTTATCAGGATTCACCACCCCACCCCACCCCTGTACTTTTCTGTTATGGTTATTATTGCTATTACTCTCTTCTCTGCAAGCAGGACCTTCTGCAGCCTCTTTTGGTGAGGCTTGAAGTTGTTTCCCTTTGTGCTACTTTAACACCTGTCCTGGACAAAGCAGTGTCACCTGGGAACAATAAATGAAAGCACTTCAGTGTTTCAGCGTCATGTGACAGGGATTCCTGAAAAAAATAATCACATATGTTCTTAATCCCTTCCCACCTTTCTTCCTTTTCACTGAGACTCCCAAAGACACTGATTAGCGCCTCTGATGTAAACAGAAACAATAGCCATAGGTGTGTTTTATATTTAATACTTGGATAGTAGATACTTAGCAAGCAGAATAAAATCTGGGTTGCATTTCTTTATCTTCTCACTTGCTGTAATCTGGAATCTGGACTGTCCCCAGAGGCCCTCAGTGTGGCTGCTACTGGGGGTAATAGAACCTTCGAAAGGTGAGACCTATATGATATGGGGATGTCTTAAAAGGGAATCATGAGGACCATAGCTTCTCCCCGCTTCTTTCCCTTTCCCCATCCAAGCCAGAAGATTCCTCTTCCTTTCACCACACTTTTATTAGGCCCAAAGTAGCAGAGAATAGTTCATGGACCAGAGCCTTCAACATTTGAGCCCAAACAAGCCTTGCTTCTTATGTCTACTTCTTCGTTTCAATGAAAAAAAAAAAAAACAAAAAAACAAAAAAACAAAACAAAAACAAAAACAAAAAAAAAACAGCTGACTAGTCCACTACCTACAATTTCAGTAGACACAATGTTTTCTCAAACTGTGGATGCCCTACAGTCATTTCTGTAACACCACCATTGCTATTGACACATGTCAGCTGCCTGGTTAACCATGATGTTCCACATTTCCATGACAACAAAAGTAGTGTATCTGTCCATTCTACTTAAAAATCTCAGCCTACTATTTCCGATCTCACCTGTAAACATGCCACCTGTGAGTTCTCTAGGGAAATGCAGCCAAATGCTCATAGAACAGCTCTCTCCTTCTATCTGCTTCTCTTTAGTAACCTGGTAGAGTGGGATTTTTTACTCTGGATATGGCTGTTGTCTTCCATACCAGAGTCATAGAACACAAAGAATGTATTTCCTTTATTTAGACCCATCCAGTGATGCTATTGAGTGAGGCCAATGTCCCAGCCCCCTTAGCCGGAGAAACCCACTCTTGATCCACATATACACCTGCATTTCAACCTAAGTTTGATGGTAATTTTCACGGTTCCTTCTGTTAAAAATGTTAATCTATTTCCATCTAAACATGCACCTTAGTAAAATCATACCAAGATGGATTGTGCTACCTTGTATTGAAGTGAATAATAAATTATTTCCTATTCTCTTCTGTCTCTAGGCTGCTTTGGAATTGGTAGCAAATACCTTGGAATCAAAGTCCTTGACACAGCGGATTCACATGCGACTTCTAAATCATTTAAAGGACTGACAAATTGTTTATTCTGTTTGGTTGGCATTGGCTTGGAAATGAGTTGGTGTGCTCTACATGTTTATATTTAGCTTATGAGTCATCTTTATTATTTTGGCTCTCATCAGCACTGAGTGTTTATCTTCAAAGGATCACTACCACCACAGCAAACAGGCTACTTTTTATTTTAGCATTTTTCATAAAACCATACCTTGTTCTCAACCCTATCACTGCAGCATGGAATATTTTCTCCTGATAAGGCAAATGACACTTTAGCCTTAGTTAATGTAAAACAGGGAAGTGTTAATCTCATTTTCAACATGTCAGCTCTTCCAGGTGGGGTATTAATACGCAAAATCCCCTGCTGGCACACTCAACAGAATCATTCTGGCTGTGAGGGAAGCCCAAACCTGGTAATTTTTGCTTCTGTTTATTGAATGTGCTCAGATCTGTCTCATTCATTGAAAAAGATATAACAGTAGATAAATGTACATAAAGAAACAAAGAGGTGTTGTCAAACTATTGACTGAACTCTGTTGTCAATAAACTCCAGTTTACTTTAAAGTATTCCTACACTACAAACATTTGGGTTTGTTTGATGATAAATAGCAACCAAGAAAGGTATATTTAAAGGATGTCTGTGCTATGTAATTTTGCATCCTAGAATTTCAGACCAATGTCACTATTTGCTTCATTCAAATAAGTTGCTTCATTCAGTTATACTGTTTTATTTTTATTTTTTGAAAGGATCTCACATAGCTCAAAGTAGCCTTGAATTCTGAATCTAAGGATAACCTTAAACTTTAGGACTCTGTATCCAATCCTCCATTGAGGGACATCTGGGTTCTTTCCAGCTTCTGGCTATTATAAATAAGGCTGCTATGAACATAGTGGAGCATGTGTTCTTAATGCATGCCAGGGAATCCTCTGGGCATATCCCCAGGAGTGGTATAGCAGGGTCCTCCAGAAGTGTCATGCCCAGTTTTCTGAGGAACCACCAGACTGATTTCCAGAGTGGTTGTGCCAACTTGCAATCCCACCAGCAGTGAAGGAGTGTTCCTCTTTCTCCACATCCTTACCAACACCTGCTGTCTCCTGAGTGTTTAATCTTAGCCATTCTGACTGGTGTGAGGTGAAATCTCAGGGTTGTTTTGATTGACATTTCCCTAATGACTAATGATGTTGAACATTTCTTAAGGTGCTGCTCAGCCATTTGAAATTCTTCAGGTGAAAATTCTTTGTTTAGCTCTGTAGCCCATTTTAAATAGGGTTATTTGGCTCTCTGGAGTCTAACTTCTTGAATTCTTTGTATACATTGGATATTAGCCCTCTGTCGGTGAAGATCTTTTTCCAATTTGTTGGTTGCCATTTTGTCCTTTTGACAGTGTCCTTTGCCTTACAGAAACTTTCTAATTTTTGAGGTCCCATTTGTAAATTCTTGATCTTAGAGCAAAATGTGGTATATTTACACAATGGAATACTACTCAGCAATTAAAAACAATGAATTCATGAAATTCTTAGGCAAATGGTTGGAACTGGAAAGTATCATCCTAAGTGACGTAACCCATTCACAAAAGAACACACATGAAATGCAGTCACTGATAAGTGAATATTAGCCCAGAAGCTCTGCATACCCAAGACACAATTCACATATCAAATGATTCCCAAGAAGGAAGGAGAGGGCCCTGGTCCTGGAAAGGCTTGATGCAGCAATGTAGGGGATTACCAGGACAGAGAAGTGGGAAGGGGTTGATTGGGGATCAGGAGGAGGGAAGAGGACTGATGGAACTTATGGGGAGAGGGGAACTGGGAAAGGGGAAATCATTTGGAATGTAAACAAAGAATATAGAAAATAAAATAAAAAACAAAGCAAACAAACAAACCATCAGGTCTCCATACCTCCAGCTTTGAAGTGCTTGGACAACAGCCACCATACCTGGCTTATGAGCTACGGAAATCAAATCCAGATCCTGATGTATGCTAGGCAAGCCAACTGAGCTCCATTCTCAGCCCTCATTCAGGTTTTGTTTTGTTTTGTTTTTTAATGTAGTAATTGTAAAGAGTGCATTCAGTGTTGCATATCCTATTCACAAGCCCAGTCTAGTCAAATCACCTAATTTTATCACTGCATCACGTCCAACCTAGAGGCCTTACACAGGGTGGTTATACTATGTCAGGTCCAGTCAGATAAGTGTAAATATCATTCCTTGTTTAAGAAGCTCCCTTTTATAGCAATGGAGCCTAACACAGAAACATACAACTAGTCAAAATACAGAATATAATACCCAATCACAATTGATATATCTCCAAGATATATCTCATGGACCCATGACTAAGGGGACATCTCAGAGGAGGCCAGACGAAGCAAAAGTCTGTTGTAAAATTGCCAATTCTGTGTACCACATGAAAGTTAAACCCATGAAGTCTCAACAATATGGTCACATTAAAAAAATAGCCACAAAAATAGTACAGGGACAGTAGTAGACTGGGGACGTCTCTTGGAGTCTCATGAAGAGCTATGAGCAATGGATGACTTCTAAGAAACAGGATCAGTCTTCCAAAGGGATGAAGCCCTTAATCAGGTATCCATTCCTGAGTGGCCAGCCCCCACCACATGGACTTATATGCCTGGGTTTGAGAAGGATGGGATGACAGCAGCTCAGAAGGAGGGGGACAAATTGTGTACATAGAGTACACATATATATGAAACTTTAAAATACAATTTAAAAAGAACTAAGCAAGGTTAAGGATGGGATCACATGCACACATATATTTTTGGAATAAGATGTGGCTCAAACATTTTATTTTTCCTTAATTTTTATAATTTTTTAAATGCTGACATTAATGACAGAAGTTCTTCATGAAAATGAATGGTAGGGGCAATGTCAAAAATATATTTACTATAGAAAATGTTAGAGATGTCAAGCTTTTCCTCCACATCTCCTAATCCCCTATACTCATTAAGAGGAGTCTAAAGGACAATTTCAAAAGAAGGCAATTAAATGTACCAAAAAAGGAATAACAACAGTGAAAAGAACTATCAAAGCCAAGTTTTTATTTTTAACTAATTCTTAAAAATGTATAGTTATGTTGTAATTTGTCATTTCTCTATATACATAGGTAGTGTGATATTCACACTAAGACAAACATACATCTTTACAGTTACTGCTTCTTCATGGTGAAAGCATTCAAGTTCATTAATATATGTTCATATGTATACATTCTTTCAGCAGTGGCCCCATTCCTAGATACTGAGCAATAAAATACCAAGACTTCTTTCTTCTAACTCACTACCTAGAAAATAACGTTTCTATACCCCTCTTTTGCCTCTGATCTTGTTAGTATATGATGACACACTGGCAGAGGAGGGAAAGTGGAGTGGAAAATGGGGGAGCAGGATCAGGGATGGGGTGAAACAGGAGAGAGGTTGAGAGGACTAGGAGAATGAATACAAGCATGCAACTTCAAGGCGTGGAGAGTGGGGAGAGAGGGGAAGCTCTAGAAAGTACCAGAGACCTGCAGTGGGGGAGAACACCAGGGCTTAATGTTGGTGACCTTAACTGAAAAGCCCAACAAAACATGGAACTTGAAGAGACCACCTCCAGTAGATATACAGTGGAAGGATAGGGATAAGAACCTACCTATAAACTTCCAACCCCAAATTGCTCCTGTCTAAAAGAAATGCAGGGACAAATAAGGAGTAGAGACTGAAGGAATGGCTGACCAGTGACCAGCCCAAATGGCGATAATCCAATAGATAGACACCAAACTCTGACACTATTACTGATCTTATGTTGTGATTGCAAGTACAAGCCTATAATGGCTGTCCTCTGTGAGGCTCTCCCAGCAGCTAAGAGACAGATGCAGGTAATCACAGACAAACACTGGATGGCGGTCAGGGTCCCCTATGGAAGTTAGGGTATGGAATGAAGGAACTGAAGGGGATGGCAACCCCTGTAGGAAGACAACAGTGTCAAGGAACCTGGGAGCTCCCAGAGACTGAGCTTCCAACCTAAGAGCATACACAAGTTGGTCTGAGGACCAGGCACACATGTATCAAAGGACCGCTTTATTTGGTCTCAGAGGGAGAAGGAGTGCCTAATCCTGTGGAGACTTGATGCCCCAGTGTGGGGGAATACAATAGAGGAAGGACACCCTTTCAGAAGGGAAAGGAGAAGGGGAGGGGAGGAACTCCAAGAGGGTGGACTGGGGAGGTATAAATAAATAAATAAAATAATTAATTAAAAAACATTTAAAAAAGAAATAAGACAATCTGCCGGGCGTGGTGGCGCACGCCTTTAATCCCAGCACTTGGGAGGCAGAGGCAGGTGGATTTCTGAGTTCGAGGCCAGCCTGGTCTACAGAGTGAGTTCCAGGACTATACAGAGAAACCCTGTCTCGAAAAAACAAAAACAAAAACAAAACAAAAAAAAGAAATAAGACAATCATAAGAAGACAAGTTCCACATGATCCGCATTCATATGTGGAATGTACAAAGAAAAAGATAATGTCATAGAAACAGAGAATAGAATGGTCGCTACCACACACTAGTGAAATCAGAGAAGAAAGAGGTTTACAGTGGATGACGGTGAGATAGAAGGAAGAAGCCCTGCTGTTGTGCTTATAGTTCGTGGTCACAGAGAGTTTGTTTGTTTGTTTGTTTGTTTGTTTGTTTCTATTTCTTGGCTATTGAGAATAGTGATATAATTAACAGGGGAGTGCATAGGTTTCCTCAGCATCCTTGTTTAATTTTCTTTCAATATATACATAGTAGCAGGATTGCTAAAATAACACAGTTCTATTTTTAACCTTTAAAGATATGTAAATACTTTTTCATATAAATTATGTTAGTGTGCATTCCTGCAAACTATTCAAGAGTTCTCTTTTCTCTACACCTTATTTTTGCTTTTTTGATAATGATAGTTATGAAATATGATATTTAGGTATGGATTTTGATTTAGCCTAATGCTAAATATTTTGTTCTATGTTCCTGATGGTCATTTGTAGATCTTCCTTAAAATTATATAGACAGGGACTGGAGAGATGGCTCAGTCAGTAAAATTCATGCCAGTTTGAGCCTGTGGTAAAGTGTGTTACCCCATGGTGGCTAAGAAGCAGAGAGTCACAGATGAGAAACAGCAAGAACAAAGTTCATATATGAAGCCATAACTATGTTGACCAAATATTTCCATCACCTCCCAATAATATCATAAAATTATGAAAGCATTGGTGGAATAATCCATTCATAAAGTCAGGACACTCTCTCTACCCTGCTTCATATAGCTGTACTCTGAACACTGTTTATATTGAGAACCAAGTCTTCAATATATGTGCCTTTGAAGGGGAGGGGGTGCATTTCATGCCCAAACCAGAATTATGGCTTTTAAAGTAATATATATATATATATATATATATATATATATATACATATATATATATACACATATATGTATATACATATATACATATATGTATATACATATGTACATATATATGTATATATAAAGATTATAGGTATTTATGAGGTTTTCATTCATTTGAAGAAAAGTAGAATTGACACAGAAAGAGAAAAATAGGATGATTCTTTTCTTTGCTAGTGTCTATACCAAACTGACACAGTTTGAATCATTTGAGAAGAAGCAACTTCAATTGATTGGATTATGGGAGTGCCTGTAGGGCATTTCATTGATTAATGATTGATGTGGGAATGTAGGGGATAAGTCTGATGTTGAGGAACTGTTCCCCATTTGATTCTTGATCTATCAGTAACGATGTCAGGGGCCAATTGCTAGGTGGAAGGAAAGAGATGGGACTTCCAGGTCCCTGTAGGCAAGCTAGTAGATACAGAGGAGACAGGAGAGGAGTTGTCACCATACTTTGAAGGGACAGAGGTGACCAGCCAGGTGAGATCTCAGATGGAATGGCCATAGGACGATTCTCTAGGCGAGAGGTCAGGATGTTGAGCTAGGGCTAAAGGTAACTGAGCGACTGACTGACTCTGAGAGCAGGTTGAGAGGTGATGAGCTAAGAGTACTGGGAAGAGCACACTAGCCAAGGAAGGGTTAGAAAAATCACAGCATTGAATCTGTATATTGCTTTTGGTAAGATGGCCATTTTTACTATATTGATCCTGCCAATCCAGGAGCAAGAAATATTTTTCCATCTTCTGAGGTCTTCTTCGATTTCTTTCTTCAAGGACTTGAAGTTCCTGTCATACAGATCTTTTGCTTGTTTGGTTAGAGTTACGCCAAGGTACTTTATGTTGTTTGTGGCTATTGTGAAGGGTGTTATTTCCCTAACTTCTTTCTCAGCCTGCTTGTCCTTTGAGTACAGGAAGGCTACTGATTTGCTTCAGTTAATTTTATAACCAGCCACTTTGCTGAAGTTGTTTATCAGCTGTAGAAGTTCTCTGGTGGAGTTTTTTGGGTCACTTAAGTAAACTATCATATCATCTGCAAATAATGATAGTTTGACTTCTTCCTTTCCAATGTGTATCCCTTTGACTTCCTTATGTTGTCTAATTGCTCTCGCTAGAACTTCAAGTACTATATTGAAAAGATATGGAGAGAGAGGGCAGCCTTGTCTAGTCCCTTTTAGTGGGATTGCTTCAAGTTTCTCTCCATTTATTTTGATGTTGGCTACTGGTTTGCTATAGATTGCTTTTACTATGTTTAGGTATGGGCCTTGAATTCCTGCTCTTTCCAAGACTTTTAGCATGAAAGGATGCTGAATTTTGTCCAATGCTTTTTCAGCATCTAATGAGATGATCACGTGGTTTTTTTCTTTTAGTTTGTTTATGTAGTGGATTACATTGATGGATTTCCGTATATTGAACCATCCCTGCATCCCTGGGATGAAGCCTACTTGATCATGGTGAATGATCGTTTTGATGTGCTCTTGGATTCGATTGGCAAGAATTTTATTTAGTATTTTTGCATCGATATTCATAAGAGAAATTGGCCTGTAGTTTTCTTTCTTTGTTGGATCTTTTTGTGGTTTAGGTATTAGCGTAATTGTGGCATCAAAGAATGAGTTGGGCAGTATCCCTTCTGTCTCTATTTTGTGGAATAGTTTGAAAAGTATTGGTGTTAAGTCTTCTTTGAAGGTCTGGTAGAATTCTGCACTAAAACCATCTGGTCCCGTACTTTTCTTGGTTGGGAGGCTTTCTATAACCCCTTCTATTTCTTTAGGGGTTATGGGACTATTTAGCTGATCTATTTGATGCTGATTTAATTTTGGTATTTGGTATCTGTCTAGGAAATTGTCCATTTCCTCTAGATTCTCCAGTTGTTTTGAGTATAGACCTTTGTAGCAGGATCTTATAGATCTAGAAAGAGCAATTCTCAAATTCATCTGAGGAACAAAAAACCCAGGATAGCTAAAACTATTCTCAACAATAAAAGGACTTCTGGGGGAATCAATATCCCTGACCTTAAACAGTACTACAGAGTAATTGTGTTAAAAACTGCATGGTATTGGTACAGCAACAGGCAAGTGGATCAATGGAATAGGATTGAAGACCCAGAAATGAACCCACAGACTTATGGTCACTTGATCTTTGATAAAGGAGCCACAACCATCCAGTGGAAAAAAAAGATAGTCTTTTCAACAAATAGTGCTGGTTCAACTGGAGGTCAACATGCAGAAGAATGTGAATTGACCCACTCTTATCTTCTTGCACTAAGATCAACTCCAAGTGGATCAAGGACCTCCACATAAAACCAGACACACTGAAACTATTAGAAAAGAACCTTGGGAAGACCCTGGAGGACATAGGCACAGGGGGAATGTTCCTGAACAGAACACCAATAGCTTATGCTCTAAGATCAAGAATTGACAAATGGGACCTCATAAAATTACAAAGTTTCTGTAAGGCAAAGGACACTGTCAGAAGGACAAAACAGCAACCAACAAAGTGGGAAAAGATTTTCACCAACCCCACATCTGACAGAGGGCTAATATCCAATATATACAAAGAACTCAAGAAGTTAGACCCCAAAGAACCAAATAACCCTATCAAAAAATGGGGTACAGAGCTAAACAAAGAATTTTCACCAGAAGAAATTCGGATGGCTGAGAAACACCTTAAGAGATGTTCAACATCATTAGTCATCAGAGAAATGCAAATCAAAACAACCCTGAGATTCCACCTCACACCAGTCAGAATGGCTAAGATTAAAAACTCAAGAGACAACAAATGCTGGCGAGGATGTGGAGAAAGGGGAACACTCCTCCACTGTTGGTGGGATTGCAAAATGGTAAAACCGCTCTGGAAATCAGTGTGGCTGTTCCTCAGAAAATTGGGCATGTCACTTCCAGAGGACCCTGGCATACCACTCCTGGGCATATGCTCAGAGGATTCCCCTGCATACAATAAAGACTCATGCTCCACTATGTTTATAGCAGCCTTGTTTATAATAGCCAGAAATTGGAAGGAGCCCAAATATCCCTCAAAGGAGGAATGGATACAGAAAATGTGGTATATTTATACAATGGAATACTACTCAGCAATTAAAAATAATGAATTCATGCAATTTGTAGGTAAATGGTTAGACCTGGAAAATATCATCCTGAGTGAGCTAACCCAATCACAAAAGAATACACATGAAATGCAATCACTAATAAGTGGATATTAATGAGCCCAGAAGCCCTAAATACTCAAGGCACAATTAGCAAGTCAAATGATTCCCAAGAAGAAATGAGAGGACCCTGGGCCTGGAAAGATTGGATCCAGTTTTGTAGAGAAAACGTGGGGGGAGGGGGAATGATTGGGGAATAGTTGGGGGGGAGAGGACCTATGGGACATAGGGAGGGGGGGAACTGGGAAAGGGGAAAGCCTTTGGAATGTAAACATAGAATATAGAAAATAAAAATTAAAAAAAAAAGAAAAGGAAAAATCACAGCAATTGAGCCAATAAGGCAGGTTGAAATTGACCAATTTGTCTATGTGTTTTTCATCTGTGAATTCAACAATCTCTAGGTAGGAGCTGGTAGTGCAGTCTGCCTGGAGCTTAGCAGGGTAGCAAAAGCTACACGGTACATGGGAGGGTCCAGGTCATTGTGGGCGATTCCATCCCTGGGCAAGGTGTCCTGTGTATATAAAGAGAGAGAGCTGAAAACACCATGTAGATAATCCTGTAAGCAGTATTCCCCCATGATTTCTGCTTCAATTCCTGACACCAGGTTCCTGTCTTGAGTTCCTTCACCAGTTTCCTTCAATGATGTTATGCGCATCAAATAAACCCTTTTCTCCTTAAGTTATGCCGATGGCCATGTTGTTTTATCTGAACAGTAGAGACCCTAACGAAGACAATAGTAGAGGCAAATACAATAACATTTAAAATGCTAAGTAGTTAAAAGTGCAGTTTTCAAACAGATGAAGGGCAAGGAGCCCTCGAGCCATACAGATGTGTGCAGTTCAGTAGCAATCGGGAAGGAGACATGCTGACACCAAGGAGTTAATTTTTACACATGCCTTCCTACCTGGTTCAGCGAGTCCCATTTTGTAATGTGTGCAAGTGTTAGTTGGCATGTGTGAGTTAAGAGTTGAAGAACAGTGATGCAGACACTAAGACTACTCTGAGTTACAGAGTTATATGCACGCTCTGGGCCTGTAATTCTTGTTTTTTCTTAATGTTTCAAATAGAGGCTTGAAAATTGTGTAAAGAATAGAAGAAAAATGAACCAAAGAGATGTGAAACAAGAAAGGGGAGACACTGAGGAATTCAAAGCTGTCAAATCTATCCATGGAAAAAAAACAGGGAAAAGTGAGGTGATAAATTTTTTTCTTTCCTGTCCAAGTTAGTCACAAGCACGGCACCCATTTCTAGTCATATCTCATCTGTACAAACTTCTCCAAATACTATTTTATAGTTGTGGAATTCATTTCCTTGCCCACTGAGTCAATTCTTTATGATTTTACCTGTGTCTTGTAATCGTTTCTTACGCTCCTTGCCAGTGCTTGTCTATCCTCAAAATAAGAGTGACAAAAGGAAGAGAACGTGGGCAAGAAGCAGGGACACACACAGCCCGGGCCGGGCCTGGTCGGTTCGTTTCCCCAGTGGGCATTGTTATGCATTTCCCCTTAAGCAGAGGCCATGGAATTGTCTGTTTAGCCTTCACCTAGTACATGGCTCAACTCACTGAAAAATAGATCACTGAACTCTAGCCCTGTTCTTTGCTATCACACAACTGATATTGTGTGTGTTTAATTTCAAAAACCTTCCTCAATGTGGTTAGCGTAGTTACAGACTGTATAAAATTGTACAGTGGTACTGACATCTTGATTTTTCTTGGAAACTAATTCAGTACAACTTTCATTGAAGACCTTAAGCTTCAGGAGTGTGTGGAGGTGGGACATGGTATGGGAGCAGTAACTAGTGAAATTCCTACCATCTTGAAAAAAAATCACATTTGGATATGTGTTCTACTTTCAAAACATAAATAATATGCTCAGTCATTCATATTATAGGATGAATTATTTTAGATGAAAAATCTATTTTCTTGGCTGTTATAGAAGGCTATCAGTAATAACCTAATTGTATTGTGTATGTATGATAAGGGGTAGGAGCAGACACAGGAAGAATAAAAAAAATTGAGACAGCCAGGTGAACCACATAGACAGCTGGGTGACCTGAAGCTATAGAGGGTGCTATCACAAGTGGTCAGCTTATCATCACATTAGGATTACGGATGTCTCCAAACGAGTGGGTAGAAGGAGAGCCGCACCTGTGGCACTGTCTTAGCCTAGGGATCTGCGAACTGAGAAGCCTTATTAGAGAATCTAGATTTTTATCAACTTAGCAGGACCTGTGATGCACCCCTGTGAGTTTTTCTGGCTTGAAGTATCCCTGGCCTTGGAGAGATACAAAGAGATTTCTATGTCTCTGTATCTAATCTGTATCAAGAGTCAGAAAACTGATAAGAATAAGTTTAGAAGATCCCTATTTACATTAACACAAAGTACCCCAGCACTTAGAAAAAGAGTGGGGTGACAAAACTCCTGTCAGCGAAATGTTGACAGTGTTGGCAGAGACAGAACTATTTGACTCAAGACACTAAATCTGTTTCTTCTTTGATGTTAGTTTGTTAATTACTGGGGATTGACGAGAGGCACTCATCCACATTAAGCAAGTACTCCATCCTCCATCCAGACCTTCAAATCAGCGTGCTCGAAATCGTGTCACAATTCTGTGCCCGTTCCCCTTTAGAATTTGACAGTTGTTCCACACTATCCAACCACAGATTGTTTTGCATAGAAAGAATGATTTAGATTGCATCTTACTGAAACTAACCTGTGAAAAGAGATACTGTGACCATTGTGTGGGTGTCAGTCTGTACCCTTGAGCGCTTGTGTGCATGCGCGCGCACGCGCGTGTGTGTGTGTGTGTGTGTGTGTGTGTGTGTGTGTTTCAGTCTGTATCCCTGAGCACTGGTGTGCCTGTGTGTGTGTGTGTGTGTGTCAGTCTATACCCCTGAGCGTTTGTGTGCCTGTGGGGGGGGTGTTAGTCTGTACCCCTGGGCGCTTGTGTGCCTGTGTGGGGAGGTATCAGTCTGTACCCCTGGGTGCTTGTGTGCCTGTGAGGGGGTGTCAGTCTGTACCCCTGGGTGCTTGTGTGCCTGTGTGGGGGGGTGTCAGTCTGTACCCCTGGGCGCTTGTGTGCCTGGGGGGTGTCAGTCTGTACCCCTGAGTGCTTGTGTGCCTGTGGGGGTGTCAGTCTGTACCCCTGGGTGCTTGTGTTCCTGTGGGGGTGTCAGTCTGTACCCCTGAGTGCTTGTGTGCCTGTGGGGTGTCAGTCTGTACCCCTGAGTGCTTGTGTGCCTGTGTGTGTGGGGGGGTGTCAGTCTGTACCCCTGGGTGCTTGTGTGCCTGTGGGGGTGTCAGTCTGTACCCCTGGGTGCTTGTGTGCCTGTGGGGGTGTCAGTCTGTACCCCTGGGTGCTTGTGTGCCTGTGGGGGTGTCAGTCTGTACCCCTGGGTGCTTGTGTGTCTGTGTGGGGGGTGTCAGTCTGTACCCCTGGGTGCTTGTGTGCCTGTGGGGGTGTCAGTCTGTACCCCTGGGTGCTTGTGTGCCTGTGTGTCTAGAGCGCTTGTGTGCCTGTGTCTAATGAGCTCACTGAAGAAGGAGGCTAAGTACAAGGTTGTCTGAGTGATGGCAAGGTTATGAGTGAATGCAATGTGGAGCTTCTTCACTGGTTTTTAGGAGACTCCCTTCATTTGTCAGAGTTCCTGGATCCACATGTAACTGTCAGTGATTAGTGCTCATCAGATAGCCAGAGCAAATGGAATATACGGGGTCAGCATTGCAAATAAAACGTAACTGAATGCACTGTTTACATTTGGGGTAAGATTCTGTGGGTAACATTTCCCTGCTAGCCAGTTCCTTTATGGATCATGAGTAGATTGTTGTAATATAAATATCCCTTCTATTGTTAAAGTAGGTCCCAAAAGAATCTGATTAAGTATAAGATACAAGAGACCATTGGATCTGCCTTACCCTACCATTGTCTAAGGTCTTTTATTCTAGGATTATTTGCTGAATATGAAGCAGACACCATTTAAGGCACTGGATTTGTAAGAGTGAAGACAGACTAGGTCACAGTGGTGGGTAAAATACCAACCCCAAAGATGTCGGTATTGCTTTGAACAAGAAATGTGCCTCATAGTCTTGGGCATTTAAATGCATCCTCCCTGGCTGATGGTGCTATTGGGGTATGTTCAGGTGATGCAGTGTCGCTGAAGAAATTAAACCACTAGGTGGGTGGGCTTAGACCAAAACCAAACAACAATAACAACAAAATTCATTCCATTTCCAGCTCACACTCTTTGCTTGGGGCTTATGGTTAAGGGCGTGATCTCCCAGTATTTATGCTGTGGTTGCCCCCTGCCTGATGCTAGCAGTCACACTTTCCTGCTATGATGGACCAAAAGGTCTTCCTGCAATCGTAAGCCCAATTAAACTCTTCCATCTGTAAGTTGTCTTGGTCATGGTGTTTTATCACAGCCAGAAAAAAATTAACTTCTACAAATCCCAAGTCCCACTATTACATAATCTAAGAATAAGTTAACATTCTTAGATTCTATATGACAAAGGGAGTTTTGCAGAAGCAAGGGGATAACTCTCAGATTGGGAGATTATCCATACATAGGTAAGCCTAATCTAATCACATAGGTCCTTAAAATGTCAAAATTCTCCGGGTTGGTGCAAACATGTGGCAACAGAAGAGCAGACACAAGCTGGCAGAGAGATTCTACTACTGTTGCTAGTTTTGAAGAGACAGAGAGAGGAAGAGAGACAGAGAGACAGAGAGAGACAGAGAGAGACACAGAGAGAGAGACAGAGAGACCGAGACTGCAAGCCAAGCATCATTCCTTCAACTCCTTGATTTTAGTATAGTGACAAATGGGTCAGATTGCGGAACTAATAAGAAAGTAAGTTTTGTGCTATATTATGCTACTTAGTTGTGGAAATTTGCCACAGAAACAGAAGAAAATAATATAATTACTTTGTTCTTTATACTTTTATTTTTATTTTTTTTTTCCGAGATAGGGTTTCTCTGTATCACCCTGGCTGTCCTGGAACTCACTTTGTAGACCAGGCTGGCCTCGAACTCAGAAATCTGCCTGCCTCTGCCTCCCAGAGTGCTGGGATTATAGACATCTGCCACCACCAACCGGCTCTATACTTTTATTATAAAGGAAATAACATAATAAATATGGAGATGTACATATATTTCAGGCCATTCACATGCCCAAATAAGGGTTATCAAGCACATTAATAAAGTATAGTAATTAATAAATTGTTATTAGCTTTTAAAATAAGAATTAATAAAGTATTGTGAGCACTTGAGAAGGGTTCATAGGTTTGGGTGTTAGGGAAGGGCTGGCCGTCCTTAGCAGGCATTAGTCTGTCTCCTTTGCTGTAGACAAATCAAAGGAGAGTCCCAGGAGGGAGAGACAAATGCTGCCAAGCTTGAGCCAAATGTCCGTGGTGCAAAGGGCAGGGCAGTGGCTGCTTTATTCCCCCTTCCTTTCTTCATCTTCCTCTGTTTTCTATTTTTCCTTTCTATGGTTCTTCATTAGGAGCAAGGCCAACAGGACACCAAAGGGCAGACTTTCTCTCTGTAACCAGCATCTTTGCATCAGCTCTGCCAAATAGTTTTGCTTCCTCCTTGAGTATGAGCTTGTTTTTCTCCCACATTGTGATGAAACAGCTCTCAGCACTTGAGAAACAAGCAGGAGGTTTGCAAAGAGAAGACCAGCCTCTATACACTGACGCTGTTCTTTGGTGTTCCTCCACTGGAATAAACCCCTGCTCTGCTAAATGAAGCAACTTTTCTTTGAAATAAAGACCTTCATGGAAACTGAAAGTAATTCAAGGCAGTTGCTTTGTGCATTGTGTGTAGGGCTCTCTAAGAGAGGTATCTTGAGCTAGGTCAAAGAGAAGGTGAAGGGGCAGAAGGCAGGAACATAAGAAAGCTCACAGACTGCAGTACAAAGTCTACTGCACTGCAGAGGGGCACATCCAGGGAATGTGGAAAGGAAGACCCTTGGCTTCATGTCTACCCGGCATGTGAGACATGATAGATCATATACTTTCAAGTGCCAATATGTATTAAAGAAAAGGAAAGGAAAGAAGAAAAGAAAAATGAGTTGTAGGGTGTCAAGAGCAGCTTCTTCAAACGAATGATGTCACACTTCGACACTTTAGAGAAAGTCCCTCATTATTAAAATACTTTGCTCAAAGGAGTGAATGTCAAGAGTCCTTCTAACAACAGCAAGTATTGAATAAGCATCATTTTTAGCACCAGGAATATCCAGATGAAGTTTAAACTGCCCCAAGGCTACAGGTTCTTAAATGACATTTTAATCCTCATTTTTGTAATGTCCTCCACTTCAATATTGCCAAACATAAAAAAAAATCATTTTGCAGAGATAATTTCTTACATTATGAAGGTTTCTTCACACTTGCAAATTAGCTTGAACTTTGTCTAGGACAGATGCTATTTGAAAAGTTCTTAAAATAGAATAAAGAAGACAACATTGGTTGTTTATCCCCATCAGAAGTTCTTCTGGGTGGTTGATACACTGGTCTGTCAAAACTGGCATGAAGCCAGTAACTGCAGGAAGAAACCTCAACTACATGTAACTTCCCTCCAGCATGAGCCAACTGCCAACTGCAGGCAGAAATCTCTGATTTTACGTAAGCCTGGGAAGTAAATAATTCACGGGAGGTTACGAACCTCTGTCAGGGTCCGTACAGTTACTGGCAAGTAAATATTCTTTATTCTCCAGAGGAAAAGGCCACTCTCTAAAACTTTAATTGGCTTACAGACCCGAATTAAACGTAGTATGGAAAAAATAGTTCTCTTTTTAGATAAGTCCTTACAAAAGACGGGGAAAATAGGGCTTGGGTGTGTATTCTATTGTTCTTCAATCTTTAATGTCCGGGGTTACACAAAGCTATTCTCACCGATTGCTGTAGCTCACTTGGAGCGCATTCTCCCAGGCCCTGTTACTCCTTAAGCCCTTCCATGTCCATTTATCCCTTGCTTTTCTTCTACTTTTATGTTAACTGTACATATGTAATTTTATATTTATCATATGGAGGGAGGAGCAATGTGTGATATTGTCTTTCTGGGACTGGATGTCTGACCATTGGACTTCCAGCAATGTGAAGATGAACAGGGTAATTAGCCAGTACTGCTATGACTAAAGGGTGACCAGTGACATCAAAAGTGAAGGGATTTTACAGGCAGTAGAGATTTTTATTATTATTCTAGACTGTTATTAGAGATTAGTTTTGTTAGTATTCTGTCTAGGCTCCACCCCACAATTACCTGGCAACAGCCAGGTATGCCCCTCCCCATAACTGCCTGGCAACAGTCAGGTAGACCTGGCCCATTATAAAAGGGGCTGCTTGCTCCTCCTCTCTCTCTCTCTCATTGCTCTTGCCTCTTGGCACTCTCTCCTCTCTGCCCCTCTTGGGCTCTCCTCCCCTCCCCCCTCTCTTCACGTGGTCATGGCCTACCTCCACTTCTCTAATTTCTTCTCTCTCTCTCTCTCTCTCTCTCTCTCTCTCTCTCTCTCTCTCTCTCTCTCTCTCTCTCTCTCCCCTCTCTCTGCCTCCACTACCCCATTAACTCCCATCCTCTGCCCTGAATAAACTCTATTCTATACTATGTGTGTATCTGGTCCCTCAGGGGATGGAGTGCCTGGGCATGGGCCTGCCTAGGCACCCCCTTCCCCACACTGCCATATACCATTCTCTAAACCTCTTTCTCTTTTTATGAACCCAACATTTGGTGCCAAAACCTGGGAACAAGTTGACTGGACAAGATATCCTAAGGGAAAGATTTGTTTGTTGACAGTTTCCAATGGCTTGGCTGTGGTTGCTTGGTTCTATTGATTTAGGAAGAATACCAAAGAACATCACAGAGTGGGCTGTAAGTCAAATCAGATCCTGTTTGATTACTCCCACAAGCTTTGTGCCACCACTGGACTAGCATATCTAGCAGGCAGAACACCATTCTAGATCAAAGAGTTTGTAGCTGGGCTGGTGCTTATGTACATTTCTGTGACAAAGACACACACATGGAGGAGTGAAGACTCTGGGTAAGCACCAGCTCAATCTCTTTATTCACAATGAGTGGTATAGGAGTTATCTTCAGCAATGGGAAGTTGCTATCAGTTTGAAGAGAGAAAAACATAGTCTTGGTAACAGCTTCAGTTGTTTGGGAATTCCCATAAGCCCCTTTGACCAATAACTCAATTGGATATAATACAATCCCAATACTGGAAGTTTCACTTGGTGACTAGAGATATTCAGCTCTATGGAGCTTTGTCTCCATCATTATTTAGATCCACTGCATATATGTATGTATTTTAAGAAGTTTCTACTTTATGTGGTTTCCATACTATCCCTCAAATGGCCCTTAATTTTAGCAGTCTCTCCTCATATTTCCTTCCTTATTCCTCTTCTCGGCCCCTCCCCACTTGATCCTCCAGTTCCAATGCCTCCTTCATGCAGGACCATCTATTATATTTCTCCTTCCTAACTAGATCTATCTGCATCCCCAGTACCTTATTCTGAAACTAATCTCTGTGGTTCTGCAGATTATAGCTTGGTTATTGTTGACTTGACAGCTAATGCCCACATATAATCAATGGATAAATTTCAACTACCATATTTGTCTAGTCTCACGATGATTTTCTCTAGTTCCATTCATTTACTTGCACATTTCAAGATACCATTAATAAAATGACTGAGTGATACGCCAATGTATAAATACAGCCTATTTTCTTTATCCACCTTCTGTTGAGGGATATTTAGGTTGTTTCCAATTTCTGAATATTTTTGACATTTCAGGAATGAACATGGTTGAACAAGTGTCTCTGAGGCAGGATAGATAATCTTTTATGTATATGCTCAAGAGTGGTGTGGCTTTATCTTTAGGTAGATTGATTCCTTGATGATAAAGTGTGTATCTTCAATGTGGCAGAAGAATGGAGCCTGTTTTTGCATCTGTCCTGTTAGATGTGTCTTTTTATTGAGGAATTGAAACCATTCCTGTTTAGAGATATCATGAGCTGTGTTTATTGACTTCTGTTGTTTTTTGTTATAGGAGTAGTAGTATGACTAGTAGTGGTAGTGGGTTGTGATGGTGGTGGTAATGGTATGTGTCTACATATGCACACATCTCCATTCTTTAGTCCTGTGGCCTGGGATCTTTTATTTCTTGTGTTTTATTGTGTATGATTAACCTCTTTAGGCGGGAGTTTTCTTTCTAGTGTTTTCTATAGGAATGGATTTATAGACAGATATTGCTTCAATCTGGTTTTATTATGGAATGTCTTATTTTGTCAATCTATTGTGATTGAAAGTTTCTTGGGGATAATAGTCTTGGCTTTCATTTGTGGTTACTTGGAGTCTGTCAAACGTCTATTCTACAGTCCCTCTGGCTTTTAGAGTTTCCATTCAGAAGTCAGAGAAGCCAGTCTTTATATTTTACTAAGTCTTTTTCCTGTGTAGCTTTTAACATTCTTTTTTTGCTCTGTGCATTGTTTTGATTATTATATACCGAGAGGACTTTGGTTTTTGGTTTAATCTCTTAACTATTCTATAAGCTTCCTCTACCCTTAAAGGCATCTTCTTCTTTAAGGCAGGGAAATTTTCTTCTATGGTTTTATTGAAAATATTTTCTGTGCCTTTGACCTGGATTCCTTTTCCTTTCTCTATTCTTATCATTCTTAGATGTGGTCTTTTCATAGTGTCCCAGATTCCCCGGATGTTTTGTAACAGGAGTTTTTTTTGATTTATCATTTTCTTTCATTTGAGGTATTTATGTCTTCTATTTAGTCTTCAATAACTTGAGAATCTCTCTTCCATCTCTTGTACTCTGTTGAAAAACCTTGCCAAGGAGCTTCCTAAACCTTTCATCTTCAGATTTCCCTTAGTTTTGGTTTTCTGTATTAATTCTATTTTTGATTTCCAGGTTTTGTACTGTTTTATTCATTCTCTTCTATTGTTTGTCTGTGTTTTTCTAAATTTCTTTAAAGGAGCTACTGGTTTCCTTTCTAAGAACCTATATCATATTCATAAAGGCCATTTTACATTCTTTATCTTGTCCTTCGATTGTGTTGCAATTCTCAGGTCTACTGTGGTGGGGTTGTTGGGCTCTAGTAGAGTTACATTATCCTGGCTACTTTTCATTTGTTTTTATTCTGGCTTCTAGGCATCTGTATGTGCGAAGATCGAAATTCTAGGTGCTTATATTTGTTTTTGTCTTTGTTGAGTGGGTTTTTTTGTTGTTGTTTGTTTTTTGGTTTCTGTTGGAGGGTGTGGTGGATGTGTGTTGCCTACTAGGAAATTCTGGCATCTTTTTAGCTGTGGCTTCTGAGGGGTGGGGTCTTGAGATAATATGTTTATAGGTATTGTGAGATTATACTAGGAGTGAGGGTAGGCTGTGAAGACCAAAGGTGGTCCACAGGCAGGGGGAAGCAGACTGAACCACCAGAACCTTCTTAGTCACCTGAGAATGTGGCAGAGAGTGAAGAGAGTACACAGCAGTTAGCCTGATACAGAGTTGGGGCTGAGACACTGGGATTTAATATGGAAGGGAGGGTGAAGACCTGAAGTTCACCTACCTGCTTTGCTGGCCTAGTTGCTTCTCTGTCAGGCCTGGCTGGTAGGTTCCCAAGAAATGTCTATGAGAGCAAGGGACTTGGATAACAAAGTAGTAGATAAGATTAAAGCCAAAAAACCAAACAAAAAAAAAACCCCAAAAAATTCGTGTGATCTTCTGGAGTAGGGGCAGAGAAGTGGAGTCTGTAGAAGATAGTCTGTTATAGAGTTATATGAAACTGACAAATTGGATGTAGAGGGGACAAAGGGGGGAGGGGAAGATCTTAGCCCATTCGCTTCTCCGACTCAGGTATTCTAAGGGGTCCCAGGTGATGCTCAATAGGTTTGAGGACTGGGATAAAGCAATGAGTGGGAAGACATTTAAGGACGAATATCAGTGTGGGCTGTTTGAACCGAGAGTAGACAGGAAGGGGAGGTTGCAGCAGGTGGCCTGTTCCAGAGCAGGGATGAGACTGGGTGACGACTTTGGAGTAGAGGAGAAAGAAGTGAACACACACTTAGCTTGCCTGCTTCCCTGGCCAGGGCGTTCCTTTTCTCCTTCAGAATCCCCTTTCCAAGTTCCATGAACTACACACACACACACACACACACACACACACTCCTACTCACACTTACACACTGAAACACACTCACAGACACACATACTCACAAATAGACACACACTCACATACTTTCACACACAGAGACACATATATACACACACAAATACTTACACACATAAACACACAAACACACACACACTCATACATACACTCACAAATACTCATAAACAGACATGCATTCCCAAACATGCATACTCACCTATATACTCACACACACACATACAGACAGAAAACTGCATGTATGAATTTGACATCAAGATTCTAGACATAAGAAAAATACAAAGTACATAATTCTAGCTCCCCCATTTTACCATTGCATTTCATTATTTCATTGTTCTCTCTGGCTGCATAAAAACTCAGTTGTGTCTAGAGACTGCCCCACCTGGAGAATCCACCCCATATACTGTCACCAAACCAGGACACTAATGTGGACAACAAAAAGTGCTTGCTGACGGGAGCCTGATATAGCTGTCTCCTGAAGAGCTCTGCTAGTACACGACAAATACAGAGGTGTGTGCTCCCAGCCAACCATTGGAATAAGCACAAGTCCCCCAATGGAGGAGCTAGAGAAAGGACCCAAGTTGCTAAAGGAGCTGTCAGCCCCATAGGAGGAACAACAGTATGAACCAACCAGTACTCCCAGAGCTCCCAGGGACTAAACCACCAACCAAAGGGTACACAAGGAGGGACCCACGGCTCAAGCTGCATATGTGGCAGAGGATGACGTTGATGGACATCAAAGGGAGGAGAGGCCCGTGGCCCTGAGAAAGCATGATGCCCCAATATAGGGGAATTCCAGGACAGAGAAGCAGGAGTGGGTGGGTTGGTGAGCAGGGGGAAGTGGGGATGGGCTAGGGGATTTTCAGAAGGGAAACTAGAAAGAGAATAACATTTGAAACACAAATGAAGAAAATATCTAATAAAAAATAAAATAAAATTATTTATACTTAAAAAAATTCTCCATTGTGAATCTATGCCACATTTTCTTTATGCCCCTGTTGACTGATAGCTAGACTAGTTGCATTTCCTGTCCATTTTAAATAGTGCAGCAATAAATGCAGATGTGCAAGTATTTCTATGGTATATTAACTTGGGAATATATATATGTGTGTGTGTGTGTGTATATATATATATATATATTACACACACACATGCACGCGTGCATGTGCACACACACACACACACACACACACACACACACACACGCACATGAGTATAGAGTTAAGAAAACTACAGCTGTATCAACTGGTAGTTCTGTTTTGGCCTTAATGAGAAACCTGCACACGGACCCCCACAGTGGCTGGACACAGTCACATCCCCTCTGCGGGGAACAAAGGCTCCTCTTCCCTCCTACTTGTCAACAAGTTTCCCCTTTGCCATGTATTTCTCCTTTAACAAGTACCTGGCAGGGGAACCAGACAGACATCTGTCAAGCACTGCAACTAGATTCTTCTCTCCCACAGCAAATTATCTCAAATTAGATTAACCCAAAGACCTTAAAATAAGATCTAAAACTTGGAAAGGACTTGTGGAAGAAATGTTCAAGTCCAGGCATATGAAGTAAGCTGCTGAATAATACTCCAATGGCTAAGGAAATAAGAATGTAAAATGACAAGAGAAACTCGACAAACAGAAATAATTCTGTATGGAAAGGAAAGCAACAAGGAGAGTTCTATATACAGAATTGGAGGAAACATAGACCAACTCCTGATCTGAGACTAGACTATTTAGAATCCATACCTGGGGTGGGCTGTGTATAAATATTCAGTTAAGAAAAAGAATAGACAGAGAATTTGAACAATGATACACTAAGATAACATATAACTCAGTCAGCAAATGGGCAACTTAATTGAACAGTTCTTAAAGAAGTATAAACATCCAATAAAGGCATGAAAAACATTTAGTATTTTCAGTCATCAGGAAAATGCATATCAAGCTACATTGATATAAATTGTAAGCTTCCATGTAAAGTCCAAGGCCTCAGTGTTCAGTACCACAAAAATAAACAAAGCTACATTGAGAGTCCATCTCTATCTACTGAGAAAGAAGGTGATCACAAATTATAAACACACACAAATTATAGTGGAGAGACAGGTTTAGGGAATCCTACAAGCAGTGGAAATATAAATTCACTCAATAAGCTTAATCACTAAGATGATCGCTATAAAGGTTCCTCAACAAACTGTTGTATTAGATATACTATTCCTAAGTATCCCAGGGATCAGAGTTAGCATGCAGTAAAGATGCCTGCAAACCCACATTCATCATGGCATTGTTCACAATAGCAAAGTTATTAAATCAACTGTGTTCATTAATATATGAATGGGTAAATTAAAATAGCATTTATATGCATAATGTACATATGTATGCTTGCATCTATGTTTATGCACACACAATAGCGTATTATTGAACAAAATATGTGTCAACCACAGAAAAATAGGATTGGAGATCACTGTGTTAAAGTATGTCAAAGTCAGAAAGACAAAACTTTCCCTATAATATGGAATATGGACTAAAAAAATAAATACTTGAGAAAAGAAAAGAAACTGCTTGGGAAAAAGAAAGAGACCAGCAGAAGGGTGGACAAAAGCAGGCAGTGGGGAATGGACATGATCACTGTACATTATTTACCCATAAGAACGACATACTAAAGGGAACGAAATAATGACAGGAAGAAACAAATTATGAGTGACAATTTTCATTGGCAAATAAACTTTGAGAAGAACTGTAGATGTTGGTTGAGTAAATGAACTCATGCATGGGTGTCCAGAAAGGGAATCAAATATGTTAAAGTAAAATTAGTGAATCAGATTACATATTTCTTAAGTTATAAAGAAAAGAGAAAGATATCATCAATGACTACATGACACAAACCATGTTTACTCTCTTACCACTAACATACATGGCACATGGGTAATGTTTACAGTCATGATGACATACACACTAAGCTAGAGTATAAATTTAGAGATAATGAAGGTCTAGCAAGGTTGCATATTTGCCCTAGAGAACAAAGGAAGTGATCTAGGTATTCAATATTTATTTCAAGTCAGTACAGACCAATTTCAAAATGTATCTGTAAGCAATACCTCAAACTGTCACACACAAAAAGAGAGAAGAGACCCTCTGGCGAGCACCGAGTCTGCTTTCTGCAACCAGCTCGCCGGCCCCTGGACCAGCAGAAGCAGCGGGCCTCCATATTGCAACCAGGACATAGCTGGAAAGGCCCACGTAAACACCCCTTCCAGGGCTGCCCTCACGGGAGGATCTGCTAGGGTCTCGGACCCAAGCAGGCTGAGTTCCGCCTAGGCTCTGCGGGACATCCCCGTGCCCTCTGGCGAGCACCGAGGCTGCTTTCTGCAACCAGCTCGCCGGCCCCTGGACCAGCAGAAGCGGAGGGCCTCCATATTGCAACCAGGACATAGCTGGAAAGGCCCAGGACACAGCTGGAAAGGCCCAGGCTCTGTGGGACATCCCCTCGCCCTCTGGCGAGCACCTAGGCTGCATTCTGCAACCAGCTCACCGGCCCCTGGACCAGTGGTAGCTGCGGGCCTCCATATTGCAACCAGGACATAGCTGGAAAGGCCCAGGTAAACACCCCTTCCAGGGCTACCCGCACAGGGGGATCTGCTAGGGTCTCGGAACCAAGCAGGCCAAGTTCCTTGCAACCAGGACACAGCTGGAGAAGCCCAGGTAGACAGACTCCAACAGGGGCTACAATCGCATGGGTGGCAGCCAGCTTATGATCCCTTAAAGCAGCAGTCACACATATTTACCAGTAGAGAAACAACAGGTGAGCCCAGCCTCACAGGAGATTCAAACACCAGCCACTAACAACAAGGCCAACTAAAACCAGAAATAACCAGATGGCAAAAGGAAAAAGAAGGAACGTTACTAACAAAAATCAAGGCAACATGACAGCATCTGAACCCAGTTCTCCAACAACAGGAATCCCTGGATACCCTAAAACACCAGAAAAACAAGACTTGGATATAAAATCACTGGTCAGGATCCTGGTAGCTGAACACATAGAAAAATCTCGTAAAGAAATAGAGGAGAAAATGGATCAAAAGTTAGAAGCCTTTACGAGGCAAATACAAAAATCACTTCAAGAAATTCAGGAGAAGATGGATCAAAGAGAAGAAGACAATAAGGAAGAAAGACAAAAGTCACTTAAAGAACTACAGAAGAACGTGGGCCAACAAGTAGAAGCTATGAAAGAGGAAGCACAAAAATCTATTAAAGAAATACATGAAAACACAATCAAGCAAACGAAAGATCTGAGCACATCCATCCAGATACTAAAAACAGATGTAGAAACAACTAAGAAATCACAGAGGGAGACAACATTGGAGATAGAAAACCTGGGGAAGAAATCAGGGGCCTTAGACGCAAGTATCAACAATAGAATACAAGAGATAGAAGACAGAATCTCAGAAGCCGAAGATACCATAGGAACCATTGATTCAACAGTCAAAGAAAACACTAAATGCAAAAAGGTGGTAACCCAAAACATCCAGGAAATCCAAGACACTATGAGAAGACCAAACCTAAGGATTATAGGTATAGACGAGAGTGAAGATTTACAAGTTAAAGGGCCAGCTAATATCTTCTATAAAATTATGGAAGAAAACTTCCCCAACCTAAGGAGAGAGATGCCCATGAATATACAAGAAGCCTATAGAACCCCAAACAGACTGGACCAGAACAGAAATACATCCTGTCACATAATAATCAAAACTCCAAATGTAATAAACAAAGAAAGAATACTAAAGGCAGCAAGAGAAAAAGGCCAAGTAACATATAAAGGAAAACCTATCAGAATAACACCAGACTTCTCACCTGAGACCATGAAAGCTAGAAGATCCTGGGCAGATATCATGCAAACTCTAAGAGAACACAAACTTCAGCCAAAACTACTTTACCCAGCAAAACTCTCAATTGCCATTGATGGAGACATCAAGGTATTCCATGACAAAACCAAATTTGCAAGATATCTCTCCACAAATCCAGCCCTACAAAGGATAATAGGGGGAAAACACCAAGACAAGGACGGAAACTACACCCGGGAAGAAGCAAGATAGAAACCTCCTCTCATCAAACCCAAAAGAAGATAACCTCTCGAATATAAAAAATAAATAAGATAAATAAATATAATTTCAAAAATGTCTGGAGGTAATAATTACTATTCCTTAATATCTCTTAACGTCAATGGACTCAATTCCCCAATAAAAAGACATAGACTAACAGACTGGATACAGAAACAGGACCCTACATTTTGCTGCATACAGGAAACACATCTCAGTGTTAAAGACAAACACTGCCTTAGAGTAAAAGGCTGGAGGACAATTTTACAAGCAAATGGTCTCAGGAAACAAGCTGGAGTAGCCATTCTAATATCAGATAAAATTGACTTTCAACCTAAAATCATCAAAAGAGACCCAGAAGGTCACTTCTTGCTGGCCAAAGGGAAAATCCACCAGGAAGAGCTCTCAATACTGAACATCTATGCTCCAAATGCAAGGGCACCCTCATTTGTAAAAGAAACCTTACTAAAGCTTAAAGCACACATTACACCTAACACAATAATTGTGGGTGACTTCAACACCCCACTCTCCTCAATGGACCGATCAGGAAAGCAGAAACTAAACAGGGACACAGTGAAACTAATTGAAACTCTGGACCAATTGGATTTAACAGATATATATAGAACATTTCATCCTAAAGCTAAAGAATATACCTTTTTCTCAGCACCGCATGGTACCTTCTCCAAAATAGACCATATAATCGGTCACAAGACAGATGTCAACAAATACAAGAAGATCGAGCTAATCCCATGCCTCCTATCAGATCACCATGGAGTAAGAGTGGTCTTCAATAACAACAAAAACAACAGAAAGCCCACATACACATGGAAACTGAACAATACTCTACTCAATGACACCTTGGTCAAGGAAGAAATAAAAAAAGAAATCAAAGACTTTTTAGAATTCAATGAAAATGAAGGTACAACCTACCCAAATCTATGGGACACAATGAAAGCAGTGCTAAGAGGAAAACTCATAGCTCTAAGTGCATCCAAAAAGAAACTGGAGAGAGCATACACTAGCAGCTTAACAGCACACCTTAAAGTGCTAGAAGAAAAACAAGTTAACTCACCCAGGAGGAGTAGAAAACAAGAAATCATCAAACTCAGGGCTGAAATCAATCAAATAGAAACAAAGAGAACCATACAAAGAATCAACAAGACCAGGAGCTGGTTCTTTGAGAAAATCAACAAGATAGATAAACCCTTAGCCAGACTAACCAAAGGACACAGAGACAGTATACAAATTAACAAAATTAGAAATGAAAAGGGAGACATAACAACAGAAACTGAGGAAATTCAAAAGATCATCAGATCCTACTACAAAGGTCTATACTCAAAACAACTGGAGAATCTGGAGGAAATGGACGATTTCCTAGACAGATATCAAATACCAAAATTAAATCACCATCAAGTAGACCAGCTAAATAGTCCCATAACCCCTAAAGAAATAGAAGGGGTTATAGAAAGCCTCCCAACCAAAAAAAGTACGGGACCAGATGGTTTTAGTGCAGAATTCTACCAGACCTTCAAAGAAGACTTAACACCAATACTCTTCAAACTATTCCACAAAATAGAGACAGAAGGGACACTGCCCAACTCATTCTTCGAAGCCACAATTACGCTAATACCTAAACCACAAAAAGATCCAACAAAGAAAGAGAACTTCAGGCCAATTTCTCTTATGAATATAGATGCAAAAATACTAAATAAAATTCTTGCTAACCGAATCCAAGAGCACATCAAAACGATCATCCCCCATGATCAAGTAGGCTTCATCCCAGGGATGCAGGGATGGTTCAATATACGGAAATCCATCAATGTAATCCACTACATAAACAAACTGAAAGAAAAAAACCACATGGTCATCTCATTAGATGCTGAAAAAGCATTCGACAAAATTCAGCATCCTTTCATGCTAAAAGTCTTGGAAAGAGCAGGAATTCAAGGCCCATACCTAAACATAGTAAAAGCAATCTACAGCAAACCAGTAGCCAACATCAAAATAAATGGAGAGAAACTTGAAGCATTCCCACTAAAATCAGGGACTAGACAAGGCTGCCCTCTCTCTCCATATCTTTTCAATATAGTACTTGAAGTTCTAGCAAGAGCAATTAGACAACATAAGGAAGTCAAAGGGATACACATTGGAAAGGAAGAAGTGAAACTATCATTATTTGCAGACGATATGATAGTTTACCTAAGCGACCCAAAAAACTCCACCAGAGAACTTCTACAGCTGATAAACAACTTCAGCAAAGTGGCAGGTTATAAAATTAACTCAAGCAAGTCAGTGGCCTTCTTGTACTCAAAGGACAAGCAGGCTGAGAAAGAAATTAGGGAAATAACACCCTTCACAATAGCCACAAACAACATAAAGTATCTTGGCGTAACTCTAACCAAACAAGCGAAAGATCTGTACAACAGGAACTTCAAGTCCTTGAAGAAAGAAATCGAAGAAGACCTCAGAAGATGGAAAAATATTTCTTGCTCCTGGATTGGCAGGATCAATATAGTAAAAATGGCCATCTTGCCAAAAGCAATATACAGATTCAATGCAATCCCCATCAAAATCCCAACTCAATTCTTCATAGATCTAGAAAGAGCAATTCTCAAATTCATCTGGAGCAACAAAAAACCCAGGATAGCTAAAACTATTCTCAACAATAAAAGGACTTCTGGGGGAATCAATATCCCTGATCTCAAGCAGTACTACAGAGCAATTGTGTTAAAAACTGCATGGTATTGGTACAGCAACAGGCAAGCAGATCAATGGAACAGGATTGAAGACCCAGAAATTAACCCACAGACTTATGGTCACTTGATCTTTGATAAAGGAGCCACAACCATCCGATGGAATAAAGATAGCCTTTTCAACAAATGGTGCTGGTTCAACTGGAGGTCAACATGCAGAAGAATGCGAATTGACCCACTCTTATCTCTTTGCACTAAGATCAACTCCAAGTGGATCAAGGACCTCCACATAAAACCAGACACACTGAAACTATTAGAAAAGAAACTTGGGAAGACCCTGGAGGACTTGGGCACAGGGGAAAAGTTCCTGAACAGAACACCAATAGCGTACGCACTAAGATCAAGGATCGACAAATGGGACCTCATAAAATTACAAAGTTTCTGCAAAGCAAAGGACACTGTCAGAAGGACAAAACGGCAACCAACAAAGTGGGAAAAGATCTTCACCAACCCCACATCCGACAGAGGGCTAATATCCAATATATACAAAGAACTCAAGAAGTTAGACCGCAAAGAACCAAATAACCCTATCAAAAAATGGGGCACAGAGCTAAACAAAGAATTTTCACCAGAAGAAATTCGGATGGCCGAGAAACACCTTAAAAGATGTTCAACATCATTAGTCATCAGGGAAATGCAAATCAAAACAACCCTGAGATTCCACCTCACACCAGTCAGAATGGCTAAGATTAAAAACTCAAGAGACAACAAGTGCTGGCGAGGATGTGGAGAAAGAGGAACACTCCTCCACTGTTGGTGGGATTGCAAAATGGTAAAACCGTTCTGGAAATCAGTTTGGCGGATTCTCAGAAAACTGGGCATGTCACTCCCAGAGGACCCTGGCATACCACTCCTGGGCATATACCCAGAGGATTCCCCTGCATGCAATAAGGACACATGCTCCACTATGTTTATAGCAGCCTTGTTTATAATAGCCAGAAATTGGAAGGAGCCCAAATATCCCTCAAAGAAGGAATGGATACAGAAAATGTGGTATATTTATACAATGGAATACTACTCAGCAATTAAAAATAATGAATTCATGCAATTTGTAGGTAAATGGTTAGACCTGGAAAATATCATCCTGAGTGAGCTAACCCAATCACAAAAGAATGCACATGAAATGCAATCACTGATAAGTGGATATTAATGAGCCCAGAAGCACTAAATACTCAAGACACAAATAGCAAGTCAAAAGATTCCCAAGAAGAAGAAAGGAGAGGACCCTGGGCATGTAAAGATTGCATCCAGTTTAGTAAAGAAACTGAGGGGGGAGGGGGAATGATTGGGGAATAGTTGGGGGGGAGAGGAACTATGGGAACTATGGTGGGTGGGAACTGGGAAAGGGGAAAGCCCTTGGAATGTAAACATAGAATATAGAAAATAAAAATTTAAAAAAATTAAAAAAAAAAGAGAGAAGAGCCTATGCCAGCATATTGATAGGTGAAAACAAATTTCAAAGGTTCAATTAGATGATAGAGGTCAATGGTGGGGAGCTGGACAGAGTCTGCCATGTTCTGTATCATCCTACAAGGCAATTCAGCTATGATGCTTTGTGAGCTATGCATATATGACCTTGATGTAAAATGCAATAGGCCCAACTGAGGCGATTAAATCAATGACGTATACTGATATATTTCTCATACTAAGGATGCATTGACTATTTAAATCCTTATATCCATTCATTACAATGATTTTTGTTTTCATGATTTAAGATCAGGTTCATGCAAGATAAACTATCCAATGAGCATTTTCTTTCACGGCCTTTTCCCTTAAAAGTTAAGAATGCAGACCAAAGTTATTGCAACTACCTGAAATATTTTTGGAGCTGTCTTCAGAATTTCAAAGCCTGTGGCAAATTTCTTTAAATAACTTCAAAGGTGTCAATTCATGGATTTAATATTTAAAAGAACCAGAAATTGTTTGGAAACACATCCGATTTGAGCAGTCACAAGCTAGATAAAACTATTTTAGGTGAAAATCAAGGTATGACTAATGCAGCTGATTTTTTGGATGGTTTATGAATTAGCTACTAAGCAGATTTTATAAAGGGACATGATTCCAAAATCATGTTGTCTTTGAAGCACAATTATCACAATATGTGTGTGAAAAGGCCAGTTCTACAGAAACATTAAGGAAATTCTGTATAAAGCCTGCAAACAATACTTATAATAGGTAATTTCAGGAGTGATATTAAGGAAAAAAACATGCCAGAGTAAACAATATAGACTGTGCATGATGATAATATTGCCTGTGTAGCTCCTCTCTGTTCTAAATCCAAGTAGGATTAACCCTCTCGAGCTGGAACAGATCTTCCTTCAGTGTAAATGACACATCAAGTAAACGTTGATTTGGACCTGTTTTGATTGGACCTGCTATTAGTGGTTGGGGACATTTTTCATCAAAACTCTTAACATTCCATGGCTGTAGAGATGGCTCCATGGTTTATGGCACTTGCTGCTCTTACAAAGGACCAGAGTTTGGTTCCTAGCACTCAGGTCAGAAAGTCCACAATCAACTGTAACTCAAACTCAAGGGTAGAGTGAATGTCCACCCTTTTCACTTCTTAGGAGAGAGAGAGAGAGAGAGAGAGGGGGGGAGGGAGAGAGAGGGAGGGAGAGAGAGACTACTTTTCTACAGATACATTAGTGGACAATGATTGGAAAGAATATGTTCCTATGTTCCTTTCTCTTGTTTGGTCAAAATTTCAAGTAACCACTTTGCCACATGCCGGTTAAATACAGAGTCAAGGGTGGTGCAACCAGCAGCTGAATGATTGTCCATAGCACCAGTACATTAAAAAATGTATTTTACAAACTATTTCAAAGCTGTATTTGTTGATGTAGTCTAGATTGCAAAAACTAATTCACTGGAGTTTTATCCCAATTAGAGGAACAAATTTCTGACACTTAAGAATGAATAGATGGCAGATGGTAGGTGATAGATAGGTGGATAGATAGATGATAGATAGATAGATAGATAGATAGATAGATAGAGATAGAAAGAATTATTTATAGATGATAGAGATGAATGGATAGATGGATGGATGAATGAATAGATAGATAGATAGATAGATAGATAGATAGATAGATAAAAACAGATGATAGATAGTTAATAGATACATGGTATGTACAGATAGATTAGATACATAGACAGGCAGGCAGGCAGACAGACATAGATGATAGATACTTTTGAATAGTAGACCTTTGCATGAAAACTTTACTTCTTCTGTTCCCAAGCTGGCTTCCCCTCGGTACCCTAGAACTCAACGTGCTTATACTTCCTGTCTCTACCCTCTTAAAGGCAGATTTTTTACCCAGCAGTCTTTTCTTTATTCCTTCTATGGAAAGTTGTAGCTTTATAGCTGAGAAAATGACTAGATATTGTGAATATTTCTCATGATTTAAACTTCAGGACAGGGCTGGAGAGATGGCTCAGCGCTTAAGAGCACTGACTTCTCTTCCAGAGGTCATGCGTTCAAATCCCAGCAACCACATGGTGGCTCACAACCATTTGTAATTTGTAATGAGATCTGATGCCCTCTTCTGGGGTCTCTGAAGATAGCTACAGTGTACTTATATATAATAAATAAATAGGCTAGAGTGGGCTGGGGGGAAAAGAACAAATTTAAAACAAAAATAAAACTTCAGGACAAAGCTTGTGTTAAAATTAGCATAGAATTTCCTCAAAATATAAAAAATAAGAAAAGCAAGAAATTGAACTGTTACATTACCCATCTAGCTCACTACTCTATATGTATCCAGTGGAAAAATACCAGTGGCTTGAGGTGCTCGTCATACTCTCATACTTATCTCAGTATTGTTCACAGTCACTAAGATATGTAATTTCATTGTCTTTGTAATATGAGTGGTTACAGAAAATATGCAATTATATGAATAAATAAATTCTTCCTATTTATTAAAAATATAATTAGCATATATTAGTAAATTTTTATATAAATAAAATATTTAATATACATATTGGGACAACATTTGGTCATGAAAAGTTATGAAAATTCTGCCATTAAAGGTAGTGAGGACAGAACTGAGAGAAGCGCTTTCTAACCTGGGCACAGGTAGTTGAAAACTGCATGTTTTGCCATGCAGAGGCTACTAAATTAATCTCAAAGCCGCAGAGAATGCTACAGTTATTTCCAGATGCCTTCGGATTGTGGTGCTGGATGGGCACACTGTTCAGATGGACAGTAGGAATTAGATCTAATATTCTGTTCACTACAATAAGACAGCCAGTCTAAAGAGGCTGTTGACAAGTTACAGGCTAATGAGAAACCTTAACTCAAAAAGCAAGGTGAGGCCAGCAATATGGCTCACTGGACACAGGTGCTTGCTGCCAAGTGTGGAGACCTAAGGTCGACACTCAGTATCCACATGGTGGAAGGAAAGAACCAATTCCTGTAAACTGTTCTCTAACTTCCACATATGAATACCATGCCATGTGCTTGTGTGTGGGAGTGTGCATGCAAGATTACGGAATCAAATCAATTATACTAAGAGCACATGCCTGTAATCCCAGCTTTTAGGAGGCTGAGGCTGAGGCAGGAGAACTGGGAATTTGAGGACAGCCTTGGCTCCAGACTCTCTCAGAACAAAAACAAAACCAATTAATGTTAAATACTCAGACTCACTTCGGATCCCACTGCAGATGTAGCCCTTGTGGTGCGAGTCTTAGGTGCACAAGGGCCATACCATGGACTGCTACACAGCTTAGGTCTTTGCACACCCTGGTTCAAGTTTTTCATGTTCTTAGTAGCTTGTAAAAAATCTGGTCTGGTGGATTTCAGTGAACACTACACAAGGACTGTTTGTGCTGTTTGTTTTGTTCTTTTAGATCCTGTTTCCTGTTATCAAACCTTTGGTAGCACATCAGTAGTGGTAGAGGAAAAAAAAATAACGAATAGGATTTCTGTAATCCAGAAATGAAGGACCCCTTCTTAAACTCGACGTTCTTATTTAAGCTAGACAAAACACATTGGTGTGTTTGTTTTTGTTTCTGTTATTGTAACTTTGCCACCTCGTGAATTATTTCAAAATTATTTAGAATTTTATTTTAATGAAAAGCAAACCGTTCCATTCAGTGCATTGCTCTTTAGGTGCTGAAGATATAATCCCAAGAAGGTACGCCTGGAATGTAAGTAATACTAAAGAAGTGCACAGTAAAATGCTGATTATTTTTGAAAGTGTATTAACAGAGAGGATTAGGTGGAGGTAGCAAAACAGGAAAGACTTCCAGGGTAGCATGATATTTCCTCTGACCAGTGTGCTGTTTTTACTTGGTACTGAGATCTTGAAGTCAAAGATTAGCATACAGAGAAGAAAAGGGCTTTAATAACAAACTGCTTTTGCTTAATAAAACAGCAGGGATTTGTGAATTAGAGACAGCACAGGAAGGGGGGAAAGAAGAGAATATGGAGAAGCCATGAACAGTAGGAACATCAATGTGAAGCAATCACTGTTGCTCAGTCCTCAGGCTTCCTGGTCCAAAATAATGAGCCATTTGAATGGACCTTATTCCTTTTTATTTACTTACTTATTTATTTACAAATCCATGTTCCAGAGCTGAAGAGATGGCTTAGTGGTTAAAGAGGTTCAATGCCCAGTAACCACAGGGCAATTCACAACTGTTTGTAAACTCAGCTCCAAGGATCTGGCATCCTTATTCAGATATGCATGCGAAATAAAAATAAATCATTAAAATTTAAAAAGAATTCATGTTTCTTTCATATATAAAGTTTTGAGTGTGGGCATTATCTTTAGATTTACAAAATTATCCTTCAGTCTTTGTACCCAGTTTTCTCGCCGGTGTCTTGTACCAGGATAACATATTCTACACCAGTAACAGCAAATGGTGATAGAGTATTATTAACCCAACTCTGGGCCCCATTGAGATTTCTTTAGCTACCTAATGTCATCTTCATTCAGGATTCACTCCAGGATATCTCCTTCATCCTGGAATCTCCTTAGGCCTATCTAGACTGAGATAGTTTTCAGACTTTCCTCTTTTTTGATGACATTGGAGGTTTTCTGTAGTTACTCGTATTTTGTAGAAGTAGTACATCTTTAGACTTCTATTATAAAGTTGGGAAAGAAACAGAAGCAAAGTATCATTGCACACCCTTTATAAGACAGATTGTAGGCCACAGCTAAGGAAAGAGTAGGGCATCTCTTACAGGGAAGTGTAAGTCAATTAATTTGATTCTTACATACAGGAGATTTGGATATTTAGATATGTAGCCATCTTATGTTAGCGTAGAGTCATGTTTGCTGATCTGAGACACTTTTGATTAACTGCTTTGTCCTTTTGACATGCGTCCACTATGGTTTGTTTTGATATGAGTTGTTTGTGCATGGCTTAAATTCTGGAACTACAGGATGTTCTGGGGTCATCATGGGTTTTTCCTGCCCTAATCCAGGAGTTGGCCATTTCTCTAAGTAGCTCTTCCTCCCCTATTTGGAAAATGATATTAAAAGATCTGGACACTGGGAGCCCTAGTGACTGTTGGAGCTTCCAATTTCAGATGTGTGTGTCGTTTTCATTTGCATTGTGACTAAGGATGTTGAACATCTCTTTGCTTCTTAGTCATTTGTGTTTTCTTTTTAGAGGATTCTCTGTTTAGATCTACATGTT
Source organism: Apodemus agrarius (assembly GCA_964023405.1). Lineage (NCBI taxonomy): Eukaryota > Metazoa > Chordata > Mammalia > Rodentia > Muridae > Apodemus > Apodemus agrarius. Next base: position 72,995,116 of record OZ030020.1, on the reverse strand, counting down.
TGGTTTCAGACCCTGGGATAAGGGATTGAGGTGTACATTTTATATATCAAAGCAGACCTGGCCTCCAGGTTCTCCCAGCACCCCTCAATCACTAGCTGGCATACCCTACCCCCAACCCTGAACTTTCCAGTCCAGGAACTGGGATTCTCTCTCTGTGTGTCTCTCTGTCCCTGTCTCTGTCTCTGTCTCTGTCTCTCGCTCTTTCCTCCTCCTTCTTTTTCTTCTTCTTCTCTCTTCTCTCCCTCTGTGTGCATGTTCTTTCTTTCTCCACATCTCCCTTTTCAAGTCTATTTCCCTGGTCTACTTTCTTGGGGCTAGTGAACATGCCCACCTGAGAACCACTTCCCAATAAGCCTGCTTTTAATATAGTCTAATCTGCCTTGAATTGGCTCATTTCACTGACAGAGAAATAACATCACTATAACTTGTTTTTAAATTGTATTTTTTGTTGTTTTGTTTTGTTTTAGTTCTTTAAATATCTTAGCTATTATCCCTCTATCAGACTTAACTTTTCCCATTCTGTAGCCTGATGTTTTGTCATAAGGATGATGTCCTTACAAAAGCTTCATGAGTTTCCATTTATTAATTGATCTTGGTGCATATGCTATTGGTGTTCAGTTCAGAAAGTCTTTACTTGTGCCAGTGATCTCCAGACTATTTCTCACTTTCTCTATTTTCAGATTCAATATATCTGGCCTTATGCTGAGGTCTTTGATCCATTTGGAGTTGAGTTTTGAGAAGTATGAATCTATTTGTATTCTTCTACATGTAGCATCCAGTTTGAACAGCACCATTTGTCTTTTCCCACTGAATATTTCAGGCTTCTTTATTGAAAAGCCAGTTGTCCATAGGTGTATGGACTTATTGCTGGATCTTCAATTCTATTTCATGGATTAATATGTCTGTTTTTACATCAACATCATGCTGTTTTTATTTATTTATTTTAATTAGGTATATTCTTTATTTACACTCCAAATGTCCCCTGGTTCCCCCCTCCCCTGAAATTCCCATAAGCCATCTCCCCTTCCCCCAATCAACCCACACCCACTTCCCTGTCCTGGTATTCCACTATACTACAGTATCAAGTCTTTCCGGGACCAAGGGCCTCTCTCCCATTTGGTGTCCTAGCAGATCATCCACTGCTGCTGATGTGTCTAGGGCCATGGGTAACTCCAAGTGTACTCTTTGGTTGATGGTTTTGTCCCTGGGAGCTCTGGGAGTACTTGGGGGCTCATATTGTTCCTCCTATGGTGCTGCAAACCCCTTCAGCTCTTTTGGACCTTTATCTCACCCATTGGGGACCCTCTCCTCAGTTCAATGGCTTGCTGAGAGTTTCCCCCTCTGTATTTGTCATGCACTAGCACAGCCTTCCAGGTGACAGCTATATCTGCCTCCTATCAGCAAGCACTTGTGGGCATCCACAATAGTGTCTGGGTTTTGTAATTGTATATGGAATGGATTCCTAGGTAGGGTAGTATCTGGATGGTCATTTCTTCAGACTCTGCTCCACACTTTGTCTCTGTATCTCCTGTATGTATTTTGTTCCTCCTTCTAAGAAGGACTAGAGTATCCATACTTTTCTCTTTCTCTTTCTTCAGTATCATTTGAAATGTGAATTGTGTCTTGGGATTCCAAGCTTCTAGGCTAATATCTGAATGCATACCATGTGTGTTCTTTTGTGATTGGGTTACCTCATTCCGGATGATATTCTCTAGTTCCATCCATTTGTCTAACAATTTCATGAATTCATTGTTTTTAATGGCTGAATAGTACTCCATTGTGTATATATACCACATTTTCTGTATCCATTCCTCTGTTGAGGAACATCTGGGTTCTTTCCAGCTTCTGGCTATTATAAATAGGGCTGCTATGAACATAGTGGAGCATGTATCCTTATTACATGCTGGAGAATCCTCTGGGTATATGCCTAGAGGAGTGGAATAACAGGATCTTCTGGTAGTGTCATGCCCAGTTTTCTGAGGAACCACCAGACTGATTTCCAGAGTGGTTTTACCAGCTTGCAATCCCACCAGCAGTGGAGGAGCATTACTCTTTCTCCATACCCTCTTCAGCACTTGCTGTCTCCTGATTTCTTTATCTTAACCATTCTGACCGGTGTGAGGTAAAATCTCAGGGTTGTTTTAATTTGCATTTCCCTGATGACTAAGGATGTTGAACATTTCCTTAGGTGCTTCTCAGTCATTTGATATTCCTCAGGTGAAAATTCTTTGTTTAGTTCTGTACCCCATTTTTAATAGGGTTATTTGGTTCTCTCGAGTCTACTTTCATGAGTTCTTTGTATATTTTGGATATTAGCCCTCTGTCAGATGTAGAGTTGGTAAAGATCTTTTCCCAATTTGTTGGTTGCCATTTTGTTCTATTGGCAGTATTCTTTGCTTTACAGAAACTTTGTAATTTTATGAGGTCCCATTTGTCAATTCTTGATCTTAGGGCATAGGCTATTGGGGTTCTGTTCAGGAAATTTTCCTGTGCCTATGTGTTCAAGGCTCTTTCCCAAGTTTTTTTTTTTCTTTCTTCTATTAGTTTCAGTGTGTCTGGTTTTATGTGGAGGTCCTTGATCCACTTGGACTTGAGGTTAGTACAAGGGGATAGGAGTGGATCAATTTGCATTCTTTTGCATGTTAGCCACCAGTTGAGCCAGCACCATTTGTTGAAGAGGATATCTTTTTTCCACTGGATGGTTTTTAGCTCCTTTGTCAAAGATCAAATGACCATAAGTGTGTGGGTTCATTTTTGGATCTTCAATTCTATTCTACTAATCTACCTGCCTGTCACTGTACCAGTACCTTGCAGTTCTGTTTTTATAACTGTAGCTGTTAGCATGTTTGCATTCCTTTTAGGCTCCTCTCAACAGTTCATTAGCAACAGCCAGGTAGGAGCCTGGATTGCTATTCTCTCTCTCTCTCTCTCTCTCTCTCTCTCTCTCTCTCTCTCTCTCTCTCTCTCTCCTTCTCTGTCTCCTTTCTAAAAAATAGAGAAATAAAAAGTTTCCTTGGTGAGGGATGAAAGCTATACTTATTTATGTGTATAAGGATAAATATTTACAGTGAGGTTAGGGATTATATCCGCTGGCTCTCCTCCTGTATCCAGAACTCCTCAGCCTTGGGTAGTTGGCTACTATTTCCAGGCATGATTTACCTGTTGTTGAAAGATCTTAAATACACTGTGGCTTTTTTGTCTTCCATTTTTTCTTTACATTTGTGCCTGGTCTAGACTGTTACAAAGATGAAATTATATAATAAATATCCTTTTTAGAATGACTTCTTTCAGTTAATGACATGCATTTACTTGCTATCTTTGTATTTTCAAGGCTTAGTAGCTCATTCTTGTCTGCTGGTAATTAGTATTAAGTTGTACAGATACACAATAGTTTGTTCATTATCAGAAGAGACTTTTTGGTAATATTAGGTATTAAACCTAGGACACTATGCAAGTGCTAAGCAAGCACTCTACCATTGAGATATATTCACCATCTTCATTTTTAAGTTACAAAACAAAACAGCAACAACAAAAACCATTAAAGTAGCTGTGGAGATAAATCAGCATTTAAGAGGACTTGCTGCTTTTCCAGAGGCCCTAAGTTGGCACCCACATGTTGACTCAAAATCAAATGTAACTCTAGCTCCAAAAGGTCTAAGGTCTTCTTCTGTCCTCTGACCATATACACTTTAATAAATAAAAATTAAAATAAATAAATAAATAAAAGAAGCTCCATGAATTTACATGCAAATTTTATCACTGTACTTTGTTTATAGCTGAAGAATTTGCAAGTAAATGGTATCTTGAGGAAGGTAACCTAGACCAAGAAATAAAAACATTTCATATTCTCATTCATATGTACTTGTTAGGCTTAAATCTTTAGATTATTGTGTCTAATTTGGAGTACCTATAGAATCCAGGAAACTAGAAAGAAACTTTTTGTAAGAAGAGGGGAAAAGATCTTAAAGGAAGTGGATAGTAAATAAGGAGATATGGTGGAAAAAAGGAAAGTAATGTGGATAAAGACTTAAGTTAGGAGGAGGATAGTAGAGTGAGGCAGAGGAGAGAATTGGAGAAGGGTATTTGAAAAAGCCATGTGAAAACTTAATTATATGTAGTTATGCATTATACATATGTATTATATATATGTGTGTGTACACATGTAGATATACATTATGCATATATGAATTTTATAGGAGTCATCCTACCCATAGGTTTATGCTCATCCCAGAAGCCACAGGTCTTCAAATAAAAAGCTTAGTGCTTGATTTAGGTTACCTTCCCTCAAATTGTTTGTCTGATACATCTGACACCCCCAAAACAATGCAGGTTATTACCACTGTTCTTAGTTGTCCATCCAAATCTAAAGATGAGAATGAATTGTTGAGAACACCACAACATTGTTCACAGGATGTGAAGAGCTTAAGTATTTATTAAGCTTCTTCCATATTGGCAGACCCTCAAAGTGGGGCAACATGCTATGCACACTGCTAGAGAGCAGCCAATCACCAATATTCTTAGCAAACTCTATGGCTGTGAACTGCAGTAAGAACTAGTGTGGCACTAAGTGTCCACAGGTTCCATGGTAGGATAAATGTTAGGGTGAGGACAACCAATTGCTTTGTTATTGGATTTAACACTGGCTGTACAGGCCTTCTGGTTTACAGAGGAAGTAAACTGTAAATATGGTACTGGTACTGTAAATCTAACCCAGAATCTATGAAAAGGAGCACATAGGTTCCAGGAATGAACCTACAATATTATTTTGTGAAATGGCACATCTTCCAGTTTCTAGTGCTGTGATAAAAACACAATAACCAAAATAAACATGGGGAAGGAAGGGTTTATTTCATTTTACTACTTGGAGTCTATCATCCAGAGATATTAGAACAGAAAATTAAGGCATAAAACTAGAGGCAGGAATTCTTGTTGTTTTCAGGCAATCTACTCTCATTTGCTCAGCTGGGGCTCCCCCTTTTCAAATGCCTCCATCTTTTATCAAGTTGACATAAAACTTGGCAGAATGTTGCTATAATATCAAGCTGCCCTAAGCATTTGTAGAGCCCTACCTGTAGATTACAGCAGCTCTCAGACCTAATCAGAGAAATTTTCCTGTGTTGTAGATGACAGTAAAAGCCGGAACTCACGAGCAGTAAATAATTATAGAGTAAATGACTGTGTGTTCAGGTCTACTGTAAAAGGAAGAGAATTGATTGTAAGAGACAGAGATTATGAAAGACTCCAACTAAACAGTATCTTCTGGTCATGGCAGGATTGTTACACTAATGAGCTCACTTCAGCTGTGGCTATCTGCACAAAACTGATAAAAGATCAAGCCATTTGAAGATGGAATTAGTAATGATCATGAACCCTGTCTCAGTTATGGTTTCTATTCCTGTGAAGAAACACCATGAGCAAAAGCATGTTCTGGAGGTGTATTTGACTTACACAGAGCAAAAGTTCATTGTGGAAGGAAGTCAGGACAGGAACTCAAGCAGTGTAGGAACCTGGAGGCAGGAACTGGTATATAGGATGTGGAAGAGTACGGCTTGCTCAGCCTGCTTTCTCCCAGAGCCACCATCCCAGGGATGGCACCACCCATAATGTTCTGGACTCTCCCCCATTCATCACTAATTAAGAAAATTGCCCAGAGCCAGATCTGATAGAAGCATTTTCTCAGTTGGAATTCTCTCTTTTCAGAAAACTCAAGTTTGTGGGTCAAAATGACAAACCTCCACCCCTAATTGAAAGAAGCTAGAGATATTTGATGCCTTTTAGGGAAGGGAGAGATTTTTCTTGAAGGGTTGTGGCTTCTGGCAGGTTCCCCACAGTTGCAGTGGATGCTACTATACACAGAATATATACACAGCACTAATTAAAGTCAATGATGTATTAAATTGGAGGGAGGGAAGGAGGGAGAGAAAGAGAGAAAGAAAGAGAGAGAAAATTAGAAGTTGGGTGGGGTAGGGAGGTGCAGTACATCTCAGATAAGTTGAGGATGGATATGGCCTAAATACATTGTAAAATGTCTTTCAATGAATTAAGAAATGTTTACTTAACCTAAAAATCAAATAAAGAAAATCACTTCTAATTTCTTTAAAATTTGGTGTTGTGCTTTTTAAATTTTGTTTTGTCTTTGAGGTTATAATACAACTGCCTCTTTTTCTCCTTCCTTTCTGCCTTCCATCCTCTTGTATAACTCCATCTTTGCTCCTGTTCCGGCCTTCTTTTCTTTAATTGTTCTTACGTGGATATACATACATACAACCCGATTAGTCTGTATTATGTTACTCATATTTGTGATTTCACAGATGACCAGTTGATATTGAAAATCCAATTTGTGTGCTTTTCCCCAGGGAAGACCCTTTCTTTGCAGTCAGCATTCCTTAGTTGTGTGTAGTAACTTGGGTAAGCCTGAGGTCTTTTCAACTGTGTATATTGGTGTCATCCTTGTTTGTAAACCATATTAGTGACACTTCCTGGATGGACCCTGTCTTGGAGATACTATTTCATTGCAAACTTCCTCTTCTGATAGCTTATAAAATCTTTCTACTTTCCTTTTTGATAATGATCCTTAACCTTAGATGTAGGAGTTGTTGTGTAGATGAATCAGCTGGGACAAGAACCTCCAACTGTTCATTCTGGTACATTGTGGTATTTTGTAACAGTCTTTATCTGATGCAAAGAGAAGTTCCTTTAATGAGATTGAAGAATTATACTTATCTGTAAGTATAAAGATAACAGCCTAGAATGTAATTGGGGGTTATGCTGGTTTAATAAAGTGGTGGTTATAGATGGATTCTCCTCTAAGATCTACTACTTCCCTAGCTCTGAGGAGTTGGCTAGGTTTTCTGTACCAGGCATGATCTTCCTCTTGTAGAGTGGACCTAATTCCATTTAGAGAGCTGTCGGTTACTAAAGGTATGTGTGGCACTATTGTACTCTTAGGGTTACCACACCATGCTGGTCATTGTGGTTTAAAGTCACCATAGATAGGTAGGACTGTTGTTCGTTTCTGTCCCCGGAAGCTTGCGTGGTACCTTCTGGTACCATAAAAGCTAGTCTTTAGAAGGGAGTCTTATGTATCAGGTACAGATCATTTGGATCCTGTCTCTGAAATGCAAAGCGCCTTCAGCAGTACAGACATACTTTCAACTTCTGCAGGGCAATCATGGACAATAGAAATAGCTTATAATGTTTTAGAAGTCTCTGGGACAACTGTTAACAACAACTCAAAGATGACTTCTCAAACTTTGTGTTGGGCTTGTTTATCTTTTGTTTGTTTGTTTGGTTGGTTGGTTTTGATAGTCTATGACTTAGGGGCACAGCCATTAGGAAAAACTCATTTAAACTATGTGTATTCATGTATATGCAGACTTAAATATATTATATGTATTTTCAAGTATAGAGTTAATACTGTGATTTTCGTATAACTCTTTCAGACATCCTTTCTATTGTTATCTTCTTTCCCTGTCTGTATTTATCTCCTTCTCCCTAATTAGAGCCCACCCCTTTCCACTTACCCTCAGATCACTTGAACCTCAACATCACACATTCCCTTTCATCTGAGATGCTTAGCTCCAAATCTTTAAATGTGAGAATATAACCTTGAGTAAGTGTACATTTCTTTTTAACACAGTCTTTTCATAGGAAGGGCAAAATGTGTCAGCTGGATTCTTTTTTGCTCCATTTCTTTCATAGTTGTAGTCATATATTGGCTCTATTATATACTGTTGGCTATTTTCATAATCCCTCAATACTCTGTCTCACCTTTATACGTACTACTATAGATTGCTTCCAAGGGCCTACTTGCCTTAACTGCAAATTAATTTAAATATCATAAGGCAATTTCATTCTTATATTTTTAATGTGAGAAATAAAATAGCAACTTCATTGTTGCTTCATGAGAGTCCACACAGAGGTAGGATTTCCTCCTTTTCTTTCTTTAAAAACATTATTCTATTTAACTTTAGCTATACTTCAAATATTTTAGAGCTGCTTGACCTATTTCCTAGGGTCCCATTTATTATCCTGATATTCTCTTTTAAGGTTTTGTTTAGAAAAGTGATTCCCAAACTTTGGTATATATCAGAATCTCAGATAAAGAACATAGTGGCCTGGATTCATTAAATTAGATAGGACCCGGGCCTTGGTATTTTTATCAAGATCCCCAGATATCTTTGGTTACAGTAAAGTTTGAGAACCACTGGGTTGGTATTTGGAGAAAAGGTGAAAGTGAGGCAATGCTTTCCAGCTGAGGGCTGCTCTAACCCTGGATAGGGAACACATCAGTCTGTCTAGACACTGACAATAGCTTTAGAGGTCAGAGCTGCTTGCTTGCTAAGTTCCCAACCTAATACTTTCCTGGGGTTTGTGTGCAAGATTTTTGCCTAGAGCTGAAGTCAAACATCAGTAGAATATTTTTACGACACAAGATATAATTTTTTTTAAAATTGGCATATTCTACGGAGCTCACTAATGGAACATTTTTAAGCCACCTGGACTCATTGAATCAGGTTAAATTAAAACTGCTAAAAGATGTGCCTCAGAATTTGCATTTAAAAAGTACACTATAACATACAGAGCAGACAATCCATACATCTTTTCTTATGCTGGTTCACTACTTTTCTATAAAATAAAAATTAAATGGCAGTTATTTATTTTTTTCTACAACAAAGCATCAACCTAAATTGAGAAGACCAGGTTCAGCAGCACCAATGCTTTTTGTAACTAGAAAGCAAAACACAAGTGTTCATATGCTTTGTGTCCTAAGCTATGGCTAATATTCAATATAACTCAAGAAGGTACTGCATCCTTCCAAAGAGAAACTTCTTCACATCAAAACATTATTTGCATATTCATAAGATTCCACCTTCAGGCCGAGACATGAGCTCTTTTTCTTGCAAACTATTACATCAATAGAAATCTACAAATAAGCATCAAGAAAAATATGAATAAGAATATTAAACGAAAAAGTGTTCTCTCACCAGTACATGGTTTCATTTCAGGTAAAGAGTATGCTTGCTTGATTACAAAGTAAAATTTGAATGGAAATAGTTGCATTCATTGTTCATATAAATATTTAATTGACATTATTACCAATAATTTGTATAGTAATGAAAGAACTTTAGAGTAATTGTTGGAACTTCAGAAAAAAATATACTAGCATTGCTTTTTTTAAAAGAAAAAACCTTAAATTTTATCAAAAGAGCTGTTTTTTTTAAATAAAAATAACACATGAAAACACAGTTCAAGGCATGTTACTTTTTCAAAGGTCTCTCTAAACCCAATTGTATTCCAGAAATAAGTATTTTTTCTGAGAAAATAAAACTATGAAGTATTTGAGCCTCCAGTGCCAGAAACCACTTATGCTATTCATTTAACCAGTAACAAGTAGGGACTGTAGGACACAGTTCCTTAAATTTTTGCTTTGAGCATAATTTTATAATCACCATGAGGCAAATCTTTTTTTAAAAACTTAAATTCTACCTCTTAATTTCATTTCCTATATATTTGAACATAAATATGCCTTGTCTTCAGCCAGATCATTTTAGTGCAAGAAATGTGTCAAGACCACCAAAATAAATGATTTAACAGTACTCCTATTTGAATATACACAAAAGCCCTAACTCTTACAGTTGGTCTAAGCTAAGCATTGGACATCTGTAGATCCCAAATCCTACTAGAGAGGGACCTCTTTCCTTGAACATCTATAGGGCACAGATCTGTAGTGAGCAAGAACTTTCCCTGAACATCTGTTGCATACAGATCCTATTAGGGAGGTTTTAAGAGCATCCCTTGGACATCTGTAGTATCAGGATGGTGCTAGTAATGGAGAGTCTTCCTGAATCATTTTTGGATATAACATTGATACTAATTTGCTGATTAAGAAAAAAATATGTTCCCCATTGTTATACAAAACAAATTCACTCCCTTAAATACGTTTGTACTATCCCACGTTAATATTTTAAGATGCCAATTTGAGGTGAGGCTAACATGTTGTTTTCAACTAAGGCTGCTTGAAGTCCTAAGTAGCTTAAGAATCTAGAACTAACTAGGTATGACGGTGCCTGCCTTTAATCCCAGCATTTGGGAAGTAGAGGCAAATGGATCTCTATTGCAATAAACATTTAATCTCAAGCAGAGGTTTCTACCCTGGATTGATCATTCGGTTCTCAGATAAAAGATGCAAATCTTTTATATTTATAATAAGCCTTTAAAGCACTCGAGCTTGAGAAATATTTACCCTATATGCTATTGTGTTTATGTCCCTGTAAATATTACTTGCCATGTTCCATCTAGAATGTTCTTAACTCCAATTGGCCAGCCTTCATGGCCATGATTTCAAGATTCACCTACCCCATGTGTCTTCTCCTTTCTTCCTCCACCTTCTATCTCTCCCCATCATTGTCCTCCCTCTAACCCCCAGCCTGGAAACCAAAACTCCATCTATCTCTCTTCTGCCCTGCTATAAGCTGTAGGCATCTTTATCAGCAATAAAGTTATCAGCAATAACTTCGGGGCAAAGGTTACATAGAAGCCTTTGGTATACCCTGAGGATCTCCTCCTTCCTATGGCCATCAAGGCCAGCAGTTAGCATAACAATAGATAGCAACAGACCAAGCCTCAACAGATCTCTTTTAGTTCAAGGCTAGCCTTGCTCACAAAGTGAATTTCAGGCCCAACCAGGACCACAAATCAATACCTTGTCTCAAAACAAAAGAAAACAAAATTAGAGACAGCCTTTGGTAGCCAGGGTCAATGTTGACTTATCATGCTGTCTTTGGTTGTTTGGAATTAGAGGTTTTTTAACCCTATACTTTAACACATGAGCTTAAGGAAACAAGTTTCAGAGTCAGCAAAGTACTTGTGTTTCCATGTTTGACATCCAACCGTGGGAAAGCCTTGAGAGAGAGCATCTCTCTTAAGTTTTGAAGGTAACGCCCTCAGATTGTTAACATGCTACTCTGATGAACTACTTTTACTTTAGTATTTATGTGGGTTCTTTGAAGCACTGACATAGTTTTAAATTCCATTTCAGAACCAAAGAACCTTTGTGATCCTGTCCTTAGATGCATAAACTACCGCATTTGTGTGCTCAGGTACAAGTCTACCGTTTTATCTATTAAAGACACAATGCAAAAGAAGTAACATTTTCTCTATTAATGCTAAATTCTTATTTCCATGCTAAGACTTTTATACATGCCAGCCATAAGTGAGAAAATAGGCGCTACATAAATAGGCTACATAGTTAAGCTCTTACTGTCATTCTTGAATGTCAAGTTTAAAGTATTGGAATATATCTTAACCATGTATTTTTGAAATAAGATAACCAACTCAAGTTATATATGAAGAAAATATGAAAATATTTTATTTGTATTTTGACAAAACTAAGAGCATACCAATTAGTTATCTAACACAAAATTGTCAGTCTTAAAAACATACATATACATAACTTCACATAGACTGAGAAGGTTGTATTTGTATATTTTTGAATATATTCATGTGTATATACATATACATATATACATATATGTATATATATAACAAAAATGAAAAATAGCATGAATTTGAAAAACAGCAAGTAAGGATCTACGAAGGGCTTGGAAGGAGGAAAGGGAAGGGGAAAATGAGGGAACTATATTATAATCTCAAAAATAAAAGAAAATTTTAAAATTTTCTAATTTAAATTATTATTGAAATTATGTTAGTGTTTAGTCATTAAACTAAATCATAATATACTATAGGTCTTCTATATATTATACAGAAATATTATTCAGCAAGAAATCACTTTTTAAAGACTTATTTATTTTATATATATGAGTACTCTATCTGCATGTACACTTGCATGTCTGAGAGGGCATTGAATCACATTATAAATGCTTGTGAGCCACCATGTGATTGCTGGGAATTGAACCCAGGACCTCTGGAAGAACAGACAGTACTCATAACTACTGAGCCATACCTCTAGCCCCCCAAATTCACTTTTTATCCCAAAATTTTATTCTTAATTCTCAGAAGAAATGAGGGTCTTTACCATTGATAAATAAATTTAAAGTTAGTTTTCAAGTAACAGACCCCATTTCACAAATTAAATAAAGAGAGAAATTTTCATGCTTGGATATCAAAAAAGAAGTCTCATGTCTGGTATTTAATTATGTAAATATAAAGTTATTTTATGACTATTCTTAGATAAGATTGCTACACCTCTAAATGCTAAGTTCTTTACCCTCAAGATTTGAAAGATTATCAAATTATTTGGTACTAAGAACTATTTAGAAAGTTTTTGCTGAAATATAAAATATAAAAGATTAGTTGAAGATGAAGATTATTCTAGAGACAAATTTTGTATATGTATATGTGAATGTTAACATGTGGTTATCTGTAATTTAAATAAACTACAGTAAACATTATTTATTGACATTACATGCCAGTGTGGTTGAAAAGCTTTTTGAGTGTTTTGCTTATGGTTGGGGCTCTTTCATGAATCCCATTGCTCTACTGTTAGCCTCTGTCTAGCACACAGGTGTGTCCCAACCACTTATAATAGTATCCCAGGGGGACCAGACTAGCAGAGACCTAAATATATTCTTCCTCTTGCCTTACATGGGCACACTGAGACCATTTGGTTTGTGTGGTCAGCATTGCTGCAAACTTTTTATATTGTTTCCCTCTAGACATGAAGAAACTCTTTAGTTTACAAATTAAAGGGCTAAGAAGATTGTTTAAATTACTTTTACTAACAGAGTAGTGTCTCTGTTACCTTTGGTCACTGTAATAAAATGCCATGACCAGAGCAACTTGTGGGAAAGTTTGAACTCTCAAAGTCTACTCTCAGCAAAATACTTTCTTCAGCAAGGCTCTGCCTGCTAATGGTTCCACAGCATCACAAAAGTGCACCCATAGAGCAAGGACCCATTCCTCAAGCACACAAGCCTATGGGAGACTTTTCTCATTCAAACCACCATAGTGGGGGAGAATTTCATAGAAATGATCACTCAAAACTCACCAAGGGACAATAAGGCAGAGAAGAAACGGGAGGATTTGATGGGGATAATTTAATGATGCTGGTTTCAGTCTGCCATTCAAATGTAAACAACCTGGCACACCAACGAAGTCTGTATACTGTCGATGAGTAAGACAATGGTAGGAAAGGCATTAGATAATTCTTTTAAATAAATGTCCTACTTAAGTTACTTTTACTAATGTCAAATTCCAAAGGAAAACTAAATATTAATATATTTTACATAAATGTATCCTCTATTTTACTATAGTTACAATAGTCACTCATAGTTTAATACTATGTAATGAGCTTCTATAAAGGCACCAGTTAAAACAGATGTTAGTATCATTTTGTAAACCTACAACTAACTTGAGATAGCATCATGTCCAACCACACAACCCATTTCATGACTTGCTGGTTTTCTTATTTAGATAGTCTCATATACCTATAAATATGAAAGGATGCTTTAATTTTTTTATTCTTTATTGGATATATTCTATATTTACATTTCATTTTCCTTTATCTTGTTCCCCAACCCCCAAAGGTCCCACATGCCCTTTTCCCTCCCCCTGTTCCCCCATCCACCCCTTCCCACTTCCCTGTTCCGGTATTCACCTACACTGATGTTTTGATCCTTTCCAGCACCAGTGTCCACTCCTTCCTTCTTGTTGGACATCATTTGATATGTGGGTTGTGTCTTTGGTGGCCCAAGAATCTAGGCTAATATCCACTTATCAGTGAGTGCATACCATGGGTATTCTTTTGAGACTGGGTTATCTCACTTAGTATAATGTCCTCCAGCTCTATCCATTTCTCTAAGAATTTCATGAATTCATTGTTTCTAATGGCCAAATAGTAATCCATTGTGTATATATACCACATTTTTTGTTTCCATTCCTTTGCTGAGGGACATCTGGGTTCTTTCCAGCTTCTGGTTATTATAAATAAGACTGCTGTGAACATAGTGGAGCATGTATCCTTATTGCATGCTGGAGAATCTTCTGGGTATATACCCAGGAGTGGTATGGCTGGGTCATCCAGAAGTATCATGTCCAGTTTTCTGAGGAACCGCCAGAATGATTTCCAGAGTGGTTGTACCAACTTGCAGTCCCACCAGCAGTAGAGGAGTGTTCCTCTTTCTCCACATCCTCGCCTACACCTGATGTCTCCTGAGTTTTTAATCTTAGCCATTCTGACTGGTGTGAGGTGAAATCTCAGGGTTGTTTTGATTTGCATTTCCCTAATGATTAATGATGTTGTTTTTAACTTTATATAACAGAATATTGTATTACACATCTCCTCTAACGTTTACATAAACATGCAATGAACTCTCCTTTGTTGTGCCTTTTTGAGAAATGATTAATGCAGTCAGAATTTGCAGCTTGAGTTTCTGGCTGTCCTGACATTATTTCTTCAAGCATGGTTATCTCCTGATGCATCGTCAGCCACGTGCAACCTGATGCCAACATCATATGACACCCAAATACAAAGGAAGACAGTTAAATAAGAAATGTGTTGAAAATTATCTCATTTGCCAATGGTTTACAGAATTTTTTTTAAAGTAAATTTCAAGTGCATCGTATTCTGTCTGTATTTTTTTCTGTGTACCACATTAGTGTCTGTACTGACAGAGGTGAAAAAACTGTGTAGGATCCACTAGCTAGAGTTACAGATAGTCATCAGCTGGCATGTGGGTGCTAGTTCTCTTAACCAGAGTCATCTCCCCAATGCCGGATTTACAAAATCTTTATTGTAGCAGTCGACCTTAATGTCCATCTATAACAGCAAAATGCCATAGCAATTTTGAGAGTGCTATCAAAACACTTATGTTATAAGTAATGGAAATGCATCTGAGGCAGCTGAAATAACAAAGAGGACTTACTGGTTCAATTGATTTTCAACTAATATACGGAAAACGTCAAGGCATGGAAATGTTTCACTGACTTGAAGACATCAAAATAAAGTTGATTTTTTTCTTGGTCTCTGTGCTTTGTAGTCTACACTACCACCACCACCACCACCATCATCATCATTATCATGACATGGATGATATTTCCTCTCCTGCCAAAGGACATAAGACAGCTAGAGTCATGTATCATGGCACACACCTGTAGTCCCTCCACTTGGGAAATAAGATCAAGGTTGCAGCCTGGGCTAAACAACATGAGTCTGACACAAAAGGAAGGAAAAACGAATTATAGAACAGGGCTATGAAAACAAAAAGATGGAAGGCAGAAAGGAGAGGTGGGAGAGAGGAAGGGAGAGGAAAGAGGTAAAAGAGAGGGAAATAGTCTTTGAAAGTTACCATTGAAACCTGTGGAAACTTATGTCTTAAAATTTCTCCCAGATAAAACCAGGCAGGGTGTGGTGCATGCCCCTGGCAGGTGGATGTCTAGGTTTGGGACTAGCCTGGGCTACAAAATGAGTTCCAGGATAAGTCTCTTTTAACTTATATGACTCTGAAACTTTTCTATTAAAACTATACTCAGTGATATATCAAAATGGTTTCATCAACTGTAATACATTGACCATCAGAATGCAGGATGCTAATAGGAAGGCAGAGCCAGAAGGAAGGCGCATTGGCATGTTTCTATAAGCCATAAAGAGTTCTTAAACAGAAAGTCCACTTTTGGAGATTTATTTAATTTTAGGTGTATGAATGAAGTCTATTGTCTTAAGTCTAATCAGCATCTTCAGGATACTGAGGTTTTCTTTACAGTAACATTCCAGAATTGAATTTTCCATTGTATCATCTAAAGCATAAATTTCTAATTTTATTCCTAGGTGATTTCTTCATTCTTCCTTTAACAGAAATGATGGTATTGTGATATGAACACCATGGCACTCCAAATTGACTAGCCTTCTATGACACTTCCGTGCAGGATAAAGTATATTTATTACCTCTTCATTTCCACGTCAATATTATTCAATTTTGCTTTTCATGAACTTGGACAAATGCATGTAATATAATAAGGGTTG
Organism: Apodemus agrarius; assembly: GCA_964023405.1. NCBI lineage: Eukaryota > Metazoa > Chordata > Mammalia > Rodentia > Muridae > Apodemus > Apodemus agrarius. The sequence continues at coordinate 72,979,134 of OZ030020.1, read as the reverse complement.
TGTTGAATTATGTATCTTCTGACATGTTCTGACTGTAATTGGTCAAAAATTAAAGACATGAGGAGAATGAAAGAAGAATGAGGGCTACATCCAAAATGTTGATAAGCAATTCTCTATCACTTTTTTATTTGTTTTGGCTTTGCATACAAAAAGAACGTGTGTTTATTTTCACTTGTAATATTTTTTGATTAAGTAGAAGAATATCAATATCCTGTGGTATAAATAGCCCTAGCTGAGTGCAAACAAAGGCTTCGGGATGCTGTGCAGTGCAGAGCCAATACAGTTACACATTTCACTTCTAACAAAAGACATCAGGGCTAACAAAATTGTTTAATTTGCTTAGGCAGGATGAACCTTGGGCCTCTGTGAATTATTTCATGAGTTTTATGTTGAATAATGCTCTAGAGAGATACTTTTTTCTCCATTTACACTGGAGTAGGAGTTAGTGTCTAGTTTATTCCAAGTGCATAATATATGTGAAAATGTGCTCACAAATTAGAGGAATTATTGTAGTACAAGTCTGCCTTAAGACATACAGGCTCTCAAGTTAAACAGGAATTACATTCTTTAGCTAACAGATTTATGGGACGTAATGAAATTTTGCTACCAGGTCATAAGAATAGACTGTGTAGTCTATTTCAGTGGAGAATCTGAAAAGGCAAGTAGCAGCGCGTGCTGAGGAAGAGCAGTGAGGGAGTTACACGTCCTGCCTGACCCAGAGCCACGGATCTCCTCTAAAGCTTCAGTTTGTTGATCTGTCAAGTAGTAATTCAAGACTCTGCTATTACTAGGATAAAGTTACAAAATAGATGTGAATATGTTTATGCTTTTCAGCTCTAACTACGTTAATTTATAATGAGGTAAGGGCTGTCCTAACCAGACACATATAATAGGCTGAAGTGGATATTCTAGGATATAGGGTATGTATGGGTAAAGAAAGTCTTTATTCAAATCTTTCTGCACCCAGGCAAGTGTTCTAGGAATTGGCATAAAGAAGGCTTGATGAGCTTCTCCATCACTGTATACATGAAAGTCATCCTTCAAAATATCAATGCCAAGTCCAAGGTAAAGGATTTTCAATATTACAAATAGCAATTTAAATAACAACTTAGAGGAATACCCTCACCCTCTGAGAATCTCTGGTCCAGAAAGGGACAGACTAATTTTTTTTCTTTGCGATAGCCAGGACACTCTTTGCACTCCTGTTGGCTGAGTGATGCACTAACCTTATCATCCCAGCTTTCCTGTGTCTTCAAATCTTCTTCAGAAATGCAAAGAACAATGTTAATCTCCCACCTGTACGGAAACGTAGATGGAACACAAATCTAGATAAGTGGCAGAATTGCTATCTCTGTTTGTATATTAGCTTATGATGCATGTATAATAGAATACATATAGGTGGGTGCTTGTGTATTTGGAGGTCAAAGGACAACTTAAGAGAGTTGGTTCTCTCCTTCAACACATACGTTCTTTGGATCGATGTCTGGTCATCAAGTACTTTTATCCACTGAGCCATCTCACTGATCAATTTAGTAGTAGTAGTAGCAGCAGCAGCAGCAGCAGCAGCAGCAGCAGTAGTGGTAGTAGCAGCAGCAGCAGCAGCAGTAGTAGTAGTATAGTACTAGTACTACTAGTAGTAGTAGTAATAGTAGTAGTAGGAGGAGGAGGAGGAGGAGGAGGAGGAGGAGGAGGAGGAGGAAATTTTTGTTTTTCTTTCCCTTACAATAAAGTCTTAAACAACAGCATCTTGTCTTATGGATCTTTTATCTTCCTGGCACTAAGTATATGCCCTGGCATATTATACTTACTCTAATAACCATTTGTTACATGTAGTTTAAGATGTGTGTTTCCTCCTAAAATCTTTGATGCCTTTGGAGATGATGCCTTCAAAGGGAATTAGTGTCCTTCTCTTGAGACTCAATTATTACACTTTATAAGGTGAGTTAGTATGAAACAAGATCCCCACTTTGTATCTTTTTTGTATGTTCATGTTTGCTCTTTCATTTGCTTCCTCGCGGATCTTCTCTGAAACTGCAGTTTGTTTATCTGTCAGTAGTAATTCAAAACTCTACTATTGGGTTCTAGTGTCCTTCTCTTGAGACTCTTGAGGATCCAAGAAAATGCTCACACCATGCTTTTGGACTTCTAGGAACATAAATCAAAATGTACCTATTTCTTTCATATTTTACCCTACCTCCAATATTGTGTTATAAGAAGAGAAAATATATAGCTATCTTAGCTATATTTTCCTTGTTATAGTAATACAACTTTAAAAAGAAAGGTTTAAAAAGAAAGGTTCCAGTTTCAAAGGATACAGTCTTTCATGACAGAGAAGACTCACCAGCAGGCAAGGAAGCCATGTGGCCAGATCAGGAGGCTGACTCAGGAGGATGACACCCATCCATAGAAAGCAGGGTGTAAGCAGGAAGTGCAACCAGATTAGGAAACTTTAAGGCCCGCTTCCACGGGTCTACTTCTTCCCACTGAGGATCCCCTTTGTGTAAGTACCACAACCTTCCAAAACAACAACACTAGCTGGGGCTCAGGTGTTCAAATGTGAGCCTTTGAGAGATATTTCACATTTAAACCACAGTAGAAGCTATGTGGAAGTACAATTTTGGAGGCTATTTTATTGGGTTCTTACATTTACCACCCTTCCAACCGCTATTCCACCCTTTATAAGTCCCAAACATGAGGTAGGAGAGAAAGATTAAAGGGAAATAGGGACTTCGATTTACTTGGGGGAAAATCCAATCTTTGTCTTCAGGATATCTCCAATTTCTTTTTCTTTTCTTTTCTTTTCTTTCTTTTCTTTTTTTTTTTTTTTTGCAAGTTCTTTTTTTATTGGATATATTCTATATTTACAATTCATTTCCCTTTTTCTGGTTCCCCACCCCCAAAGATCCCTCGTACCCTTTTCCCTCCCCCTGCTCCCTCATCCACCCCCTCCCACCTCCCTGTTCTTGTACTCCCCCACAATGATGCTTTGGTCCATTCTAGCACCAGTGTCCACTCCTTTCTTCTTATCAGACATCACTTGGCATGTGATTTATGTCTTTGGTGTTCCAAGATTCTAGGCTAATATCCACTTATCAGTGAGAGCATACCATGGGTATTCTTTTGAGACTGGGTTACCTCACTTAGTATGATGTTCTCCAGCTCCATCCATTTCTCTAAGAATTTCATGAATTCATTGTTTCTAATGGCTGAATAGTACTCCATTGTGTATATATACCACATTTTTTGTATCCATTCCTCCATTGAGGGACATCTGGTTTCTTTCCAGCTTCTGGCTATTATATATAAGGCTGCTATGAACATAGTGGAGCATGTATTCTTATTGCATGCTGGGGAATCTTCTGGGTATATTCCCAGGAGTGGTATGGCTGGGTCCTCTGGAAGTATCACGTCCAGTTTTCTGAGGAACCGCCAGACTGATTTCCAGAGTGGTTGTACCAGCTTGCATTCCCACCAGCAGTGGAGGAGTGCACCTCTTCCTGAACAGAACACCAATTGCTTATGCTCTAAGAACAAGAATAGACAAATGGGACCTCATAAAATTACAAAGTTTCTGTAAGGCAAAAGACGCTGTCAAAAGGATAAATCGGCAACCAACAAATTTGGAAAAGATCTTCACCAACCCCACATCCGACAGAGGGCTAATATCCAATGTATACAAAGAACTCAAGAGGTCAGACCCCAGAAAACCAAATAACCCTATCCAAAAATGGGGTACAGAGCTAAACAGACTTTTCACGTGAAGAAATTCGGATGGCTGAGAAACACCTTAAAAAAATGTTCAAAATCATTAGTCATTAGGGAAATGCAAATCAAAACAACCCTGAGATTTCACCTCACACCAGTCAGAATGGCTAAAATTAAAAACTCAGAAGACATCAGGTGTTGGCAAGGATGTGGAGAAAGAGGATCACTCCTCCAATTTCTTATCATCTCTTTGCTCATGACCAATTGACAAAGAAGGGTAGAGTGAATAGGGTGTGTAGATTTATTTTGACTACTTTAGACTAGCAAAAGGAACCACCAGCAGGAGGAGTAGCAACAGGAACCACCAGCAGCAGGAGTAGCAACTGGAACCACCAGCAGCAGGAGTAGCTAGTAGCAACAGACTCCTCAGAGAGTGGCTTGCCTCTCTTGGGACTCTGGAATTTATACCCTCTGAAAAGTTCCCAGAATTCCAAATGTCACACACTTGCAGAAACTATCTGCAGCTCATAAAACCATGCCCCTGCAAGAGCATGAGACAAAAATCATAGTCACCTGCTTCTCATTTGACACCTGGGATTAAAACAAAAGCATATTCACATAACATAATTGGGATTTTTAAGAAACCCAAATTCTTACTATATTTCCCCCTTTTAGTCCAATAAATGGCTTTCTCTTTAACATCAATCAACTATATACAATAAAGAAAAATTATGAGAACTATCAGGCAAGAATTATATTATAATGTCTAGTACATTTCTATTTGGCACCCTTGGAGAAAGTACTACACTATCTATCCTATCTTGATGAGTCCAAAATTGTATACCTAAATCACTTTATCAGAACTTCCATTTATTATTATTTTTTAGACACTAAAACATTTTCTTAGATCCTGCACAACTTAAGCTTTAATCTTTACAACGTTGAACATCTTTTCTGAGTTTTCTTTTTGTATCTGATAACAAGAAAAACTGTAAAATTATAATTATCTAGTCTTTAACCATATCAGAGGCCTGAGAAGGATAAATATTACTGGAGTAAACAGGAAGTGTAGGGCAACCAGTTCCAAAATTATAGAAATGACAGATTGCTAGCTATCTGGACAGGTTCCTCTGTTGAAAGATCATCCCATCTTTGGCCAGAAGCCCAAAATATCTGACAGGCTTTTGTGTGAAGCACGAGTTTTGAAGGACTGTCCTTCCTTATTTCAGGAAAGCTGGGCAGTTGACTTCCCAGTGTCCCACTTGTCCAAAATTTGGATAGCATATTGTCAGCAGATGAGTTAAGGGCAGTACTTTGCCCAGTGGCTACCAAGCAGTGTTTCTTTAGGACCCAACATCTTCTTTGAGGTACATTGGGGGTGCTCCCAGGAGCTGATAGGTCTCTCTATTCGAAAAGCCTTTTATTATTAAGGTGCCTTAAATGCCATATTGTTCAGATTTCTGAAGTATTTGAGGACCACCTATCTAAATGATGTCTGAATGGACAAATTTTGCTTGTTTCTAGATATTTACTTTCAGCTTAACTTTGTAAACATCTACAGAAGGCTAAAAAAAGCTTTATTCTGTAATTAACTAAACTAGTTCCTAACATGACTACAAGTAAGATTTTATAGGTGACCAACTACTAACTTGCTTTTCTTAATTATCCCAGTCAGTTTACACTGGCAGCTCTCAGGGACTAGAACTTTACACCAAATATTTACATGATTTACATTAAAGTTATGTGTACATGTGTCACAAACAAGAGCTGAAATACAGTGTTGTACCAAATATAACCTTAAATTCATACTAATATACAATAACCCATGCCAATGTAAAATATTTGAGACTTGCCATTGCTTTCTTAGTCTAAAAGACAATACAATAATCCATTCTTTTATCTTTTCATCCCTAGCTATGCTATCTCCAAATTATATCTGATGGTTATATATATGGCCATTTCCTAGTTATTTTCACCAAGGCAAATATTAAAAAATTCTAATGGCTTAATATTTAGAATTGTCAACATTATGCTAAGCATCCACCAATACATTTTATTGACACTTGTTTGAAAGAAATGTGGTCATGGTTTTCATTTTTAGGAATCTTTTTATTTTTCAATGCTAGGGACCAAGTCCAGGGCCTTGTGTGTGCTGCATAAGCCTTGTACTACTGAACCGCATTGCCAGCTGGGAAGCTCACTTCTTGCATGCAGTATGCAGGGAGGTCATTGTGAAGTTCATGTTAGGGGTTAGAATGGAAGCATACTTTTGAAAAAATTTTGAGGTTTTCCTCTAAGGGGAACTTGTTGGAGTGATATTTGATCTCCAAAATGAACAAGGAACTAAGGCTCTGGATTAGTACCAGATATACTTAGTTAAATCTTTAATCATAATCAGTTGTCTGAATGACTGTAAAATAGTGACCAAGTATTAAGTGGTCTTATACCCACCTATCTGGCTTGGGACCGTTTACTTCACTCTGCCTCTTGCCTTTCTGGATACAAGCACAATGATATGTTCTCTCAGGATAAACCAAGTGTCGACCTCTTACCTGAGCATTGCAGAGGTAAATTTGTTTTCTAGTCACCCTCTTTGGTAGTGCGATAGTGCATACTGCCTAGATTTCCCTTTAGAATAACTTTACTTCATCTCATAAAGCAATACTTACCTGTGTATTTGGCTACAGCATTTTGATCCAAGCAAATGTTGCTTTCTGATTTGTTGCATTAGCCTGACAGCTTACGACTCCTGGGATCAATTGCACTAATTTCTCATACTTCTTGAATTTGCCATGTTTATTCTACCTTATGGCTGGTCTCTTGTCTCAAATACCCCTTTATTTGTTTAATAGCATCATTTTAGATGTTGATAAAATTAAATTTCCTCTGATCCCTGTGCACCAGGAAAATAACTACAATTAACAATGTCCTACCTATCCCTGCATCATTTTGCATTTCTGAAAAAAGAGGGGGTGCTTATTACTAAGAACCACTGCTTAGGACTCACTGAGGCTTCCTCTAGTTCCTAATAACATGATCAGGGTGCTGTAATTTACATTTTTGTCTATATAATGTGAATTTAACTGAATCTTTGTGTCCATTGACCAATATAGGCAAATTGCAGAACACTATCAGATGTTTAACTACACTTGTCTCAGTTTCTGGAGCACTTTGAATTTTACCCAAGCCATGAATATTGAAATCACAATACTCTGTAATTCATATCCTTTCTAAATAAACAGAAGATTAGCCATATACTCATGGCATGAGCTAATTTCAACATTCCAAATCCAACTATTTCCAGTCCTTTTCTCAATCCTAATTTTTAAAAAATCATTTCTGATTTTTTATGAACTTTCAGATATCTCCAAATTTAGATAGTTTTGTTGTTTACATCAAGTACCATTCTAAAATTTCAAAAACAAGAAACAAAAAACAAAAAACAAAAACAAACCAAAAAGACAAACAAAAAGAACAACTTTTGAACAAAGTCTCCCTTTGCTCAATTGCAGATTTATTTTCCACTCTCAGTATCATTATCTAGCAGGTTTTCCAACCATCAGCCCTGCGATAGGACCATAGACTCCTCCAATGTCATTATTCCCACCACCATACCTAAAATATGGCTATATACTCCCCAGAGAGACTTTAATGCCTGTGGCTATCCTGGCTAGATGACTAATCATAGTGAGGAATAAGGCTATGCTTTTGCCTCAAATTTTCACTCAAATTGAAATTTCTGAGGGCAGGCTCTAAATTCTCTTTGCCTTATGATTCTAGGCACCAATGGACTTCGGGAGAGCCACAAAGTTCATTAAAATTTAATTAATAAAAGAAAAAGCACAACTACTTAATTATTAAATTAAAGTAACAGTGTTTCTTCCTATAGAGATGTAAACAAAAATTGTTAAAGAATAATTCTCTTTTCCCCTTTTCTCTGCTTTGGTGATTCCAGAATCAAACCCAGGATCTCATAGAGAACAACAGTTGGTTAAGTCCTCTACAACTGAGCTATACCCTGGGCCTGTAGGAACAAACTATGACCAGGAACTTCCATAAAAGAATGAAGAGGTGAAGAGGTGAGGAAGAGAGATCACATGGAGATTATTTTGTTTCTACTGCATAAGAATGACATTTGAGCCCAGAAGCGAACAATTTAGATTAGACAAGAGTCTGCCAGCAAGCACTGCCACCCTCCTATGTACCTTATAAAACTATGTGGGAAAGCAATCCTGATTATTACTATAGAAGCCATCAGTTCTAGAAAAATATCCTAGCAGAAAAATAGTTTTTCCCCTCCCTCTGGCTCAAAATAGTGGCTTATACACTTCTGGAAAGAGAAAGAATACCAGATTCAATTTATCAAACACATAAAATGTTAACTGTGTCATTTTACTGAACCTTTATGACATACATCAGCAGGATGTGATTTATACTGCATCAGAAATTCAGCTATCTTTTTCCCACTCTAGTTGAGAAGCCAGCCTAGCCTCTACCTCTAGCAAAAACATCCGTTTAGATAATGTATGCAAGAGATTAGTTCCTATGTTCATAAATAGTTTTCACCCTGAGTCAAAATGTCTCTGCTCTATGTCCTCTTTTGTTTACTTGTTATCCTCAGGGTAACCTAGTTCTATCTAGATTTTTTGTTTGTCCCTCCAGTCCATTTCTATTACTAACACCATTACCTAAATACCTCTGACTTTCTCATATGTAATCCCTTTGCTACCTCAATGCTTTATGGCTTGGTGGAAAATTCAAACTTGTGTTTTATGGGCTCTAAGACTATTAACAAGTGTCTAAGTACCTCTACACCTCCAGTCTGTAGATCTTCTTGGCTCTAATGATGTTTTTATTCCAGCCCAACCTGTCACAAGACATAATTCCACTCTCACAGAGTGTATGCCAACAGAGTCATCATGGTTCTTCATGGTAAGTGCTTTGTCTTACACTTTTGCATTCTTCACTCCACACTTGCATGAAAACACTACATAGTTCAGAAAAACAAGAACTACCTTCTCCAACATGTATTTATAACCATGTGGTGTTTAACAATGGAGATACATGAGTTTAGAATATTTAATTATTCTGTGAACACACATGGAACTGAATGGAATAGCCTAATACTGCAGGCCAGAAACCCATATGACTTTTTACTGTATTGATGTCCAGAGGCAACTGCAATAGTGTTAACCTTTGTGGTGTAAAGATAAATTATAGTACAATTGCATAAGGTATGTAGTATAAATGGAAGTTACAGGATTGAAGTCTCTGCTTTTGATGTGTAAATGAACAAGAAGACTTAGGAAATGGCTAGAGACTAGTGCAGACTCTATAAGTACTATGAATTTAGGCTGGACTACATGTACTGATGTTTACTTCTTGTTTGGCTTATTTTCAGGCAGAATCTTATTGGTCATCTCAGGCTAAATTCAAATGAATGATCCCCTTGTATCTGTTGTCCAAGTGCTGGGATTATATGTACTTATCACTACAAATGACTTTTTAAAAATTCAATTCTTTAATAATGAATTTATACTACTACTCATAATGATTAGTATAAATGTCAATACTAACTCATACATTACAAAAACAAAAGAAGTAAAAGAGATTAAGAAGGCCACAATATACTAATAAATGGAACAAATCTATCTTGAGAATAAGCAATTATAAATACGTATCTATTGAGTACTAGTGAATCAATTTAGTAAAACAAGAATTACTTAAAATAAAAGGACAAACAGGAGAGCTGGAGATGATGGCTGCATACCTCTAATCCCAGGGTTTTGGAGACCAGGATAGAAGCATTGTAAGCTCAAGGCCAGTTTACATAGTGAGTTCCAGGATAGTCTGAGATAGTAATACTCTATCTTTAGAGGAAAAAAGACAAAAAGATAGATGGATTAGGACATAATAATAGTGTGTGATTTCAATATCCCAACTTCATCTCTATTCATCCAGTGACCATCAAAGTGAAAGCACATCATAGAAGAAATAACAAATCTAAAGACTGTCATATCCAACAACTAAGTATGTTGTATTACATAAAACAAATATATTTTTCCAGAAGATCATAGAATTTCCTTCAAAATAGACAAAATTTTAGTCCTTAGAACTTTAAAATATATACCTTACATCTTATCAGACCATGAAAAAGTACAGAGAAAAGGATATTACAGAAACTTTGAGAGCACATGGGGCGTTGGACAATAAATCAGAAGATCACTAAAACAATCAAGGTAAGATTCTAAAATTTCTAGAATAAATATATATAAAGCAGTATATAAAACTTAGTAATATAGCCAACTTAAATCAGTGTATATATATAAATGAAGTCAAGATCAAAATCATAAGACAGTTGGTATAGAAAATCCTTTGACAAAAGTCACCCTCTCTTCATGATAAAGCTAGAAGAGACTAGAAAAAGGCTGTTGATGGAGCTTAGCGACGGAGCACCCTCCAAGCATGCAGCATCCCTAGGTTCAAGCTGTAATTCAGTCAGAAGGAAAGGAAAAGAAAGCAATGAACTCAAGGACAGAGGGAGAATAGAAGGAATGGAAGGAAGAAGGAAACTTGGAACAAAAACATCCTAACAACATTTTAAAAGGTCCCTATACATAATGTGAAACCATTGAGAAAACTCCTCTAAAAATTAGAAATAAAATAATAATATTCACCTTCTCCCCTCATATATATTTCAGTGTTTAAATTTTTAGCAAGAATAATATGAGAAAAAATATTGCAAATAGAAAATGAAATGAAATTGTACCTGATTGCATATGATATGACCTTAGACTGGGGTAAAAAGCAAAACAAACAAACAAATGAAAACAACAGTTAAAACTTCACCAGAAAAAAACAAACTTCACCAGATAGTTCTTAGATATAATAACCTACTACTTTCAATAAAGTAGCAGTATAAAAATCCAGCATACAATTCAGCCTTTCAGCATACAAAAAACAAACTTGCTTTAAAACCAAACCCAAAATACAAACCTACGGTGGTGGCGCTTGCCTTTAATCCCAGCACTTGGGAGGCAGAGGCAGGTGGATTTCTGAGTTCAGTCTGGTGTACAGAGTGAGATCCAGGACAGCCAAGGTTATACAGAGAAACCCTGTCTCAAAAAAACCAAAAAAAAAAAAAAAAAAACAAGTCAAGAAAGCCTGCAAGAAAAAGAGGGAGGAAGGAAGGAAGGAAGGAAGGAAGGAAGGAAGGAAGGAAGGAAGGAAAGAGGGAAGAATGGATGGAAGAAGAAAAGAAGGAAAAGCCAAAGGCCATTTACAGACTCAACACAATCTCATCAAAATTCCAATGGATTTTTTTTTTTAGTAAAAACAAAAACCCTAAAATTCATATGGAACTATAAATGTTCTTCATGCAGCCAAAACAATCCTGTGCTGGTATCACAGTATCTGGCTTCCAACTACACTGTAATGGCATAGTAACAAAAGCAGTTTGGTATTGCCACAGGTCATGTATGCAGACAGTAAAGGAGAACATGGCAGCTGGACAAATGGCTCAGCAATTAAGAGTATTTCATGATTTTCCAATGGACCCAAGTTTTTTCCAAGTACAACAACTGTTTATAACTCCAGCCTCAAGGGATTTAAAGCCTTTTTCTGGACTCTGTTAACATCCACGCACATGTAGCATATATTCACAGAAACACACAACAACAACAACAACAACAACAACAACCCCCCAAATTCATGCAATTAGAACTTTCTGATTCTTCATAAAGTTGCCAAAAATATGTTGTGGGTGGTGAGGGAACTCTTTAATAAGTGCTTCTGAAAAAAAGCAGGATATCTACTTGAAGAAAACAGAAACTTGATTCTTGAGTCCCTTCTTGTACAGAAATCAGCTCAAATTAGACAGGAGGCTCTAATGTATGATTGGAAACTATGAAAATGGCTGGATGAAGATTGAGGGAACATTTCACATATGGAGCATATGCAATAACTTTCTTAAAAGGCCTTCAACTACAGTAAGTAATCAACAAGAGGCTAGAGAAATGGCTCAGCAGTTGAGGGTGCATGCTTCTCTTGAAAAGACCTGGAGTTTACATTCCAGGCATCCACATCAGGCAGCTTACAGCTTTCCATCAGTACATTAAAGAACCAACTTGCTCTACTATTCTCCAAAGACACTCACACAAACACACAAAAACACAAGCAGACACATAAAGAAAAATAAAATAAATCTTTTTTAAATTAGTAAATTGGATGTGTCTACTTAAGAAAAATTTCCAACAGAAAAATTATGACCTTGGTGAAAGCCTACAGAATAGAAAGTCTTTGCCACCTCTTACTTTTGATCAAAGATTAATACTCAGAATACTGCAAAATGTCAAAAACTAATAAAAGGACAAATAATCCAATATTAAGTGGGAAAATAAACTTCTCAAAAGAAATTCAAGTGCTCAATAACTACATGAAAAACACGTTCACCTGCTTTAGCCATCTGGGAAATGAAAACCAAAACTACACAGAGATACTAGCTCTACTTGTGATGGCTATCACTTAAAAAACAAATCCATGCCTTCAATTACAGCACTTCAGAGGCATAGACAGGTGAATCTCCGTGAGTTTGAGTCCAGCCTTGTCTACAGAGTGAGTTCTGGGACAGTCACAGGTTACACAAAGAAACCCTGTCTCAAGAAATAAAACAAATAAAAAAGAAAAAGAAAAAGAAAAGGGAAGGGAAGGGAAGGGAAGGGAAGGGAAGGGAAGGGAAGGGAAGGAAAGGGAAGGAAAGGGAAGGGAAAGGAAAGGAAAGGAAAGGAAAGGAAAGGAAAGGAAAGGAAAGGAAAGGAAAGGAAAGGAAAGGAAAGGAAAGGAAAGGAAAGGAAAGGAAAGGAAAGGAATAGCAACAGGCTTAGAAGGAGGGGAAAATGCCCATTTGACTTCCTATGATGTCCAGCAAATATGGATATCTGTCTTAAAGTTTCTCAAAAAAAAAAAAAGCCAAAATATCCACATGGTCCAGCTGTTCCACTTCGGGACACTTACACCAAAGCACTAGTCAGCTCATCCAGAGATGCTTAGACATCTATAGTTGCTGTGGCAATAGTCACAAAAGCCATGTGATGGAACCAGCCCATTTGCTTGTCAATGTGTGAATGTGGCCAACATACACATGGAATTTTACTAGGTCATGAAGAAGAATGAAAGTATATCATTTTAATGGAAATATGGAATTTTGGATACCACCATGTTCAACAAATCAACCAGACTCAGACAAATAGTGTGCCTTTTGTCTAATATGAAATTCAAAAAGGAAAAATGACAGAATGATATGAAAATAAAACTGGGCTTATTGAGGATGTGGAGGGGACCAAAAGCATTGGAAAGGACACCAGAGAGGTCACTGTACAGACTAGATATGATCAAGGTACATTATTATACATGTGCATGGACATTACTTTGTCCAATTAATACATTCTGAAAATAAAAAGTGATCGAATTTAAAATAGACTGAAGATCTTAAAAATCACCTCACCCCCAGGTGTATATGTATGGAATATATAAGCAAATGAAAAGATAATCCATGGCATAGAGCAGCATCAGGAAAATGTAATGAGATGCATGGCCAATCTATAAGAATGCCCAAATCCCAGAATTCTGCCACACAACTGAAACTACTTTTGTGACCTAGCTGTTCTCCTCTTTGGTATTTATTCAAAGGGAATGAAACATATAACCTCTGCATGGGTGTTTATAACAGGTTCATTAATAATTGCCAAAATTTGGAACTATCCAAGATTTCCTTCAGTAGGCGAATGCTCAAGCTGTACATATCACAGGCAATAATCCAGAGCTATAAAGAAATGACATATCAAGTCATGAAGAGATGAGAGTTGATGTGTTTTAGTCCTGAAAGGCAGATAGTGTGAAAATTCAGATAACATGCAGCAGTAACAACCTCTAGCACAGGGCTGGAGAGATAACACAGTGGTTGAGAGCACGTGCCCTTCCACACAGCCTGGGTTAGATTCCCAACACCTACAGGCTAGCTCACAGCTGTCTGTATCTCCAGTTCCAGGGAACCTAATGCCCATTTCTGGCCTCCAAGAGCACTGGATAAACATGGTGCCCAAGCATACAAGAAAGCCAAACACTCATACACACAATTTTTAAATGCACAACGTATATTTCATGAAGTATATTGATCTTTTGTACATTTTTTATAAAATCAAATTGGAAAGTTAAGGAAGTATGTTCTATTATAAAAAGTTTGCTTGCTCATAGCTATTTTTGTTTTTCTTTACCTAGAACACTATTTCTAACATATGCAACAATGTTGTTTGAAAGGTTATATTATGAAAACAAAAAAGAATATTATAGAAAAATCACTTTTCTAGAGAATGTAGCAAATATGTTGATGTTAATTTTATAATAGAGTTTTATCTCTTTTTACTTCTCATAACAAAATATTTGATGTTCTTTTACGAAGTATATATTTCTCCTTTTTCAAAATGTTTACATTAACAAAGGACACTTCAGAAATTCTTTTCTCACTGGGCCACCAACCAGACAGCATACATCAGCTGATATGAGGCCCCCAACACACATATAGTAGAGGACTGCCGGGTCTGTGTTCATTCTGAGGTGATACACCTAACCCTCAAGAGACTGGAAGCCCCAGAGAGTAGGGAGGTCTGGTGGGGTAGGGTTGAGGGGAGGTTGAGACATCTCTGTAGAGACAGGGGTCAGGGGGATGGAGGCAGGGGAAGCAGAAGAGTCAGAGGGTGGACCAGGAGGGGGGGATAGAATCTGGACTGTTAAAGAGCAATTCTCAAATTCATCTGGAGCAACAAAAAACCCAGGATAGCTAAAACTATTCTCAACAATAAAAGGACTTCTGGGGGAATCAATATCCCTGACCTCAAGCAGTACTACAGAGCAATTGTGTTTAAAACTGCATGGTATTGGTACAGCAACAGGCAGGTAGATCAATGGAATAGGATTGAAGACCCAGAAATGAACCCACAGACTTATGGTCACTTGATCTTTGATAAAGGAGCCACAACCATCCAGTGGAAAAAAGATAGCCTTTTCAACAAATGGTGCTGGTTCAACTGGAGGTCAACATGCAGAAGAATGTGAATTGACCCACTCTTATCTCCTTGTACTAAGATCAACTCCAAGTGGATTAAGGACCTCCACATAAAACCAGACACACTGAAACTATTAGAAAAGAAACTTGGGAAGACCCTGGAGGACATGGGCACAGGGGAAAGTTCCTGAACAGAACACCAATAGCTTATGCTCTAAGATCAAGAATTGACAAATGGGACCTCATAAAATTACAAAGTTTCTGTAAGGCAAAGGACACTGTCAGAAGGACAAAACGGCAACCAACAAAGTGGAAAATCATCTTCACCAACCCCACATCCGACAGAGGGCTAATATCCGATATATACGATGAACTCAAGAAGTTAGACCCCAAAGAACCAAATAACCCTATCAAGAAATGGGGTACAGAGCTAAACAAGGAATTTTCACCAGTAGAAATTCAGATGGCCGAGAAACACCTTAAGAGATGTTCAGCATCATTAGTCATCAGCGAAATGCAAATCAAAACAACCCTGAGATTCCACCTCACACCAGTCAGAATGGCTAAGATTAAAAACTCAAGAGACAACACGTGCTGGCAAGGATGTGGAGAAAGAGGAACACTCCTCCACTGTTGGTGGGATTGCAAAATGGTAAAACTGCTCTGGAGATCAGTGTGGCGGTTACTCAGAAAATTGGGCATGTCACTTCCAGAGGACCCTGGCATACCACTCCTGGGCATATACCCAGAGGATTCCTCTGCATACAATAAAGACACATGCTCCACTATGTTTATAGCAGCCTTGTTTATAATAGCCAGAAATTGGAAGGAGCCCAGATATCCCTCAAAAGAGGAATGGATACAAAAAATGTGGTATATTTATACAATGGAGTACTACTCAGCAATTAAAAATAATGAACTCATGCAATTTGTAGGTAAATGGTTAGATCTGGAAAATATCATCCTAAGTGAGCTAACCCAATCACAAAAGAATACACATGAAATGCAATCACTCATAAGTGGATATTAATGAGCCCAGAAGCCCTAAATACTCAAGACACAATTAGCAAGTCAAATGACTTCCAAGAAGAAGAATGGAGAGGACCCTGGGCCTATAAAGATTGGATCCAGTATTGTAGACCCAGAACAGAGAAATCGTGGGGGGGGGGGGAATGAGTGGGGAACAGCAGGTGGGGGGAGAGGAATTATGGGACATATGGTGGGGGGTAATTGGGAAAGGGGA
Organism: Apodemus agrarius; assembly: GCA_964023405.1. NCBI lineage: Eukaryota > Metazoa > Chordata > Mammalia > Rodentia > Muridae > Apodemus > Apodemus agrarius. Next base: position 72,963,127 of record OZ030020.1, on the reverse strand, counting down.
AAACCTTTGGAATGTAAACATAGAATATAGAAAATAAAAAAAAATCAGATAATTAGTTCAATTACACACAGGTAAATGGCAAAAAAAAACTATAATCATGATAAATGCTGATATTTTGTTGCTATACTATGTTTAAAAATAATTATAAACTGTTGGTTCAGAATAAAAATCAGAGGCAAATTAAGGTGAATTTAGGAGACTGTATTACTGTACAATTCATCTTAAAAATCAGTGTAATGTTTCTGATGGTCGCTTTTTAATCTACAAAATATTAAAAGAATTTATTTGGGCATTAAAAAAAGTTAATAATAAAGAAAGAAAGAAATTCTATTCTTATTTTGGTGGATGAAGGTGGTAGATATATATTGACATTTAACTATTTTGCCAAATTAATTTAATGCCATTAATTAGTTTAATTTCATTCCTAGAGGCCAGAGTACTTTAACAGTGTAATACTCTGAGTACACAACTGAGAGTGCAAAGGTTGCAGTTTACAGATCTGTGTCGGAACTGCCAGACTTCATCACTTATGACAGAGCTAGATAAATGGCAAAGGACCCACAGAGCAACACTTACTAGTGAAAAAGCTCGATGTGCCCGTGATTAGCTTTCATTATCTTGATGTTATAAAGGAAATCACTGATTAAGCTTGTATTGATGATGAGCTTTCCAGAGTGCGTTTTTTAAAATTGCATACTCTGAGTGTAAATTTTGGGTTATAAGATGTAAATTGTCATATTTCCAGATTCTCAAAAAATAATGTTAAACGTTTCCCTACTCAACCATTTAAAAGCTTATTTTTTAAATTGTGTCAAGAATATGGGGATGTCAAGTAGGGAGTTAGGAAAGAAAGCTAAGGTGAGGAAGAAGTCAGTGAGGTGGCACCTGCTGTGGGGTGCAGGAGGCAGCAACTATCGAGGACTTGGAAATAGAATCGAACTATGTCGGCCAGGGTGTTTTTGAACTTGTGACCCTCCTGTCTCAGCTTCTGCTGGAATTATTAGGTCACTACTATGGACCACAATACATTTTAACACTGACCACCAGAAAAGATACAAACCTGGAAGTTCAAAAAGAAAAGTATTGGTTTATTGAATCACTAAATGATAACAAGGTACTATTTTGCTTTCTCATTTGATTTTGTGTGTGTGTGTGTGTGCGTTTGTGTGTGTGTGTTATTTGGTAAGTTGTTTGTTGTTGTTGTTGTTGTTGTTGTTGTTGATAACATAGAGTCTCATGTACTCATCATTGCTAAAACTAAGGAATCCCTGAAGGGAGATTGAACAACATTTTTAAAGGATGGGAACACTGCAGCTGGGAGGAGTTGCAGTGTTATCCAGTTGTATTTTGACATTATGGTTGCAAGGGAGTAGCTGTTGGAGATTACGCTGTATCCATGGCACCTGGCTTCGGGGTGCTTCATTCTTCCTCCTAGACATTAGGTCTGGAGCTCAGAGTGACAAGGGGGAGACAAAGCAGTGCCAGCTGCACTTAGTTAATTTGGATATAGTGGTCAATTGGTCATATATTTTTAATAACTTATGCACCTTGGTTTACATAACAGCAAGTCTATATTCTTTACCAGTTACAACAGAAGCTGTTCAGCTATAGGGAAGATCTTGAGTCCCCTATGGCCTGGGACCTTGAATTTAGTTTTTCCCTATGATAAACTGAATCTGAAAATGAAATGATACCACTTAGAATAAGTTTCTTTTGCTTATTGCCAACAATAGATTTACCATTTAATCTCATATCTGAAGGAGGAGGAGGGAGAAGGAGGAGGAGAACAGTCAAGTTGTCCTGATCTCTTGGGGCATTTAAATTCCTAGTTCTGAAAAGGCAGACGGTCTTCTGGGATAGACAGACCTACTGATTTAGATTTTAGTTCAGTCTTAAAGTAGACTATGACATTTTTCTTCCCATGGACCCCTGATCATACTGTACAAACTGTAGTTCACAAGGACTATCTGAGTGAAAACTTGGGCCTTTTTAATGTTTACTTATGGTTCAGAAAAGTACACTGTCACATGAGAGGATTACACCACCAGGCTTCAAATAAGCACATGAATAAACCTTATTATGGGGCTGTATTAAAGTACATAAATGCCCTGAATGGCCATATGCACTTGAAACTCTGACTTTGTGGGCACAAATTAGTTTAAAAAACAAATCTCCACGGTCGCTGCCAAGGGTGATTTCGAAGTATTTCGAAGTCTAGAATTCTCTCAGCTAATATTCAGCGTGGAAGCTGTTCTCATCATGGGATATGTCAAAGTTGCCTATGAAACACCTCCCCTTTCCAAGCACAGACACAATGAGAGGGCTCTAAGTGATGAAGTTCTCATTGTAGTCTCCAAACCCTTTGTTATGAAAGCCTCTAAATCTGGAGAAAAACTCAGAGTGGCATACTCACACTCTTCTTCTTTTTTCTATATTCTTTGTTTACATTCCAAAGGCTTTCCCCTTTCCCAGTTCCCCTCTCACCATATGTCCCATAAGTCCTCTTCCCTCCACCCATTCCCCAATCACACACACCCCACCACCATTTCTCTGTTCTGGTATGCTCCTACAAAGCTAGATCCAGTCTTTTCAGGACCAGGGTCCTCTCCTTCCTTCTTCTTGGGAATCTTTTGATTTGCTAATTGTACCTTGAGTATTCAGAGCTTCTGGGCTCATTAATATCCACTTATCAGTGATTGCATTTCATGTGTATTCTTTTGTGATTGGGTTAACTCGCTTAGGATGATATTTTCCAGATCCAACCATTTGCCTACAAATTGCATGAATTCATTATTTTTAATTGCTGAGTAGTATTCCATTGTATAAATATACCACATTTTCTGTATCCATTCCTACTTAGAGGAACATCTGGGCTCTTTCCAACTTCTGGCTATTATAAATAAGGCTGCTATGAACATAGTGGAGCATGTGTCTTTATTGCATGCAGGGGAATCCTCTGGGTATATGCCCAGGAGTGGTATGACAGGGTCCTCTGGAAGTGTCATGCCCAATTTTCTGAGGAACCACCAGACTGATTTCCAGAGCGGTTGTACCATCTTGCAATCCCACCAACAGTGGAGAAGTGTTCCTCTTTCTCCATATCCTCTCCAGCACATGTTGTCTCTTGAGTTTTAACCCTATTAAAAAAATGGGGTACAGAGCCAAACAAAGAATTTTTACTAGAAGAAATTTGGATGGCTGAGAAGAACCTTAAGAGATGTTCAGCATCATTAGTCATCAGCGAAATGCAAATCAAAACAACCCTGAGATTCCACCTCACACCAGTCAGAATGGCTAAGATTAAAAACTCAAGAGTCGCTCTTCTAAGAAATGTTTGTAACACATTTTCCCCCATTAAAATCTCTTCATAAGTTTTATGTATTTTTTAGTCTTTGAGAATTTCATAGAAGCATGCAATGTATTTTTTTATCATATCGATACATTTATAGTCTCAGTTGCCCATCTGTATCCTTTTAAAAACTAGGGAATTTCAGGTTTTTCTTTTTTCAAAAATATTAATTGAATGGATGATCCCTTCCCTGCTCTTTCTTTTGGTTGAGAGAGCCGAAGACAGAGAGACACACAGAGAAACAGTTTCCCTGTGCTCTCTGTTCTGTTCTACTGATTTGCAGGTCTATTTTAATGGCGCTACTATTTCCTCAGTTATGCTTTCTACATACCCAGATTAGATCTAATCTAGCAAACACCTTAAATATGTGAGCCCTTCCAGTTCCTTTGTAGGTCTTTCTAGAAAAAGAAAGTAGTAAAAGTTTAAGGAGAGCTGTGGGCAGACTAGAGTGGGAAGCTAGCAGGCCCGCTGCCTACGAAGGAGGTTTTGTTCTGTGTATAGTGACTCTCCTTCACTACAGCTGGCATGGGACCTTTTTCTTGGAAGGAGCAGAACACATTGTATGTGGAAGGATGGAAATACCCACCTTTATTTTTATTGGAGCCCCAAATTCCGATTTAGTATGCATCTTTGCATATTCTAGAAAATGAAACTTCCTTCTGATGTCTGAAATATCATAATACCATTGGAACAACACATATTCTTATTTTTTTATTTTAAAGAAAGTAATTTTAAAAATCAGGAAAAAAATCAAAAGAATAATTTTGAGGAAAATGACTCTTAAAATCTGAAGTTGAGTGATAGTAAAACACCAATAGTAAAACTCGAATTTAATAAAGATTAGTCCATACATAGGAAGTACTGACAATCGGGACACACTGTAGTATAGGATGCTCTATCTTTTATTCAGAGACAGAAGCAGGAGGGTGGACAGAATCAGTACTAGTATCACAACAAAGCTGTGCCTGAGAGCAGCTTTGCAGACTTCTCCCCTGTCGAGAGGTTGCTCACTACTAAAACAACGTAGCATGCTGAAGCTGTTTTTATTCTTTGGTATTTTCAATCATTCTTATTGAAGTTAAATTGCCTGATAAACTTTAATCTATTTTACAGTTAAAGCATTTTCTTTTGTGACCATTGCCAAATCTAAATGAAAAGAACTTAGGAGGTGTTTTCAATTAACCTAGCAGATCTGACTTATTCATGTCATCAAACCTCTCCGTGCCCTAGGAAGGCAGTTCCTGCAGACAGCTGCTTCTCTTAGAGACTGATGCCTAAATAAACTCTATTCCTATTTTCAACAAGTTTATATTGATGTTGCTTTTTATTTTCTGCCTTTAGGGATACCATTGCACCTAGAGGTCTTGCTTATAATGGGGTCAATTCTCTTCCCAGTGTTAGCTAATTCCTAGCTAATTGGAGAATGTAAACAACTCTTATCAGGGCCTCTTTCATATGGAAATGAAACAATCTGACTTCAAGCTCTAAGTGCCTGGTTTACCTGGCTCTGAAGTGAGTCACTGATTTTCTACCTAGAGATATTTGATTAGATATAGTAATTTGAATATACCCAAGTGCATTGAAGTTGTTCAAACTAACAAGTCCTGAGCTCTCCTACCTTGCTCTGCTCCTGTCTCTGTTTCCATGAGAGCTGGATGTAAATATCTTCTCCAAGAAGACTTCTCTAACACAAATACCAGATATTGTTACAACAAACCTTCCTTCTAATTCAAAATTCTGCTAAATCAATGCACTATGTCTATGGAAACACTCATCTAGAAAGGGTGAGAGAGGAACTTCCCAATTTGGTCAGGCCTGAAAATTACTGCCAGCGCTGTTTTAAGTTTTTCAATTGAAACGTTGTCTTAGCACATTAGTGTCTGTATTGGGCATGATAGTGCATATGCCAGCACTTCTGAAGCAGAAACAAGAGGTAAGAAATTCAAGACCATTTCTGAAAAGACCTCAAAAGATGGAAAGACCTCCCATGCTCATGGATTGACAGGAATAATATAGTAAAAATGATCATCTTGCCAAAAGAAATCTACAGATTCAATGCAATCCCCATCAAAATTCCTACTCAATTTTTCATAGAGTTTGAAAGAGCAATTCTCAGATTCACTGGGAATAACAAAAAACCCAGGATAGTTAAAACTATTCTCAACAATAAAGGAACTTCTTGGGGAGAATCAGTATCCCTGACCTCAAGCTATACTACAGAGCAAATTGTGTTAAAAACTGCATGAAATTGGTACAGTGGCAGGCAGGTAGATCAATGGAATTTGGAATTTCAACAAATTGTGTTGGTTCAACTGGTGGTCAACAGGTAGAAGAATGAAAATTGATCCATTTTTATTTCCCTGTACAAAGCTCAAGTCCATGTGGATCAAGGACCTCCACATAAAACCTGATACATTGGAACAAATAAAAGTGGCAAAGAGCCTCAAACACATGGGCACAGAAAAGTTCCTGAACAGAATATCAATGGCTTCTGCTCTAAGATCATGAATTAACAAATAGGATCTGATAAAATTGCAAGGACTCTGTAAAGCAAAGGACACTGTTAATAGGAGAAAACGGCAACCAACAGACTGGGAAAAAATCTTTACCAATCCTACATCCAATAGAGGGCTAAAATCCAATATATACAAAGAACTCAAGAAGTTAGATTCCAGAGAACCAAATAACCCTTTTTAAAAATGGGGGACAGAGGTAAACAGATAATTCTCAACTGATGAAACTCAAAGGGCTGAAAAGCACCTAAAGAAATGTTCAACATCCTTAGTCATTAGGGAAATGGAAATAAAAACAACCCTAAGATTCCACCTCACACCAGTCAGAATGGCTAAGATCAAACACTCAGGTGACAGCATTTGTTGGCAAGGATGTGGAGAAAGAGAAACACTCATAGCCCTGAGTACCTCCAAAAGGAAACGGAGAGAGCATATACTAGCAACTTAATGGCACACCTGAAAGCTCTGGATCAAAAAGAAACTATTTCACCCAGGAGGAGAAGACAGGAAATCGTCAAACTCAGGGCTGAAATCAATCAAGTTGAAACAAAGAGAACCATACAAAGAATCAATAAAACCAAGAGCTTGTTCTTTGAGAAAATCAACAAGATAGATAAACCTTTAGCCAGACTTACCAAAGGGCACAGAGACAGTATCCAAATTAACAAAATTAGAAATGAAAGGGGGGATATAACAACGGAAACTGAGGAAACCCAAAAAATCATCAGATCCTACTACAAAAATCTATAGTCAACACAACTGGAGAATCTGAAGGAAATGGACAATTTCCTAGACAGATAACAAATATCAAAATTAAATCAGGATCAAATAGATCGTCTAAACAGTCCCATAACCCACACAGAAAGAGAAGGGTTCATAGAAAGTCTTCCAACCAAAAAAAGCACAGGACCAGATGGTTTTAGTGCAGAATTCTATCAGACCTTCAAAGAAGACCTAATACCGAAACCACACAAAGATCCAACTATGAAAGAGAACTTCAGACCAATTTTCTTCATGAATATTGATGCAAAATACTCAATACAATTATTGCAAACCGAATCCAAGAACACATCAAAATGATCATTGCTAAAGCATTCGACAACATAAGGAAGTCAAAGGGATACAAATTGGAAAGGAAGAAGTCAAACTATCACTATTCGCAGATGATATGATAGTATACTTAAGTGACCCAAAAAACTCCACCAGAGAATGCCTACAGCTGATAAACAACTTCAGCAAAGTGGCTGGTTATAAAATCAACTCAAGCAAATCAGCAGCCTTCCTAAACTCAAAGGATAAGCAGGCTGAGAAAGAAATTAGGGAAATAACACCCTTCACAATAACCAATATAAAGTATCTTGGTGTGACTCTAACCAAACCCGTGACAGATTTGTATGACAAAAATTTCAGATCTCTGAAGAAAGAAATGTAAGAAGACCTCAGAAAATCGAAAAATGTTCCATGCTCGTGGGTTGGCAGGATTAATATAGTTGAAATGGCAATATTGCCAAAAGCAATCTAGAGATTCAATGCAATCCCCATCAAAATTCCAACTCAGTTCTTCATAGAGTTAGAAAGACCAATCCTCAAATTCATCTGGAATAACAAAAAACCCAGGATACCTAAAACTATTATCAACAGTAAAAGAACTTATGGGGGAATCAGTATCCCGGACCTCAAGCAATACTACAGAGCAGTAGTGTTGAAAAATGTATGGTATTGGTACAGTGACAGGGAGGTGGATCAAGAAATATGATTGAAGACCCAGAATTGAACCCACACATCTATGGCCAATTGATCTTCAACAAAGAAGCTGAAAACATATAGTGGGAAAAAAGATAGCCTTTTCAACAAATGGTGCTGGCTCAACTGGAGGTCAAAATGCAGAAGAATGAGAATTGGTCCATTCCTATCTCCTTGTAGTAAGCTCAACTCCAAGTGGATCAAGGACCTCTACATAAAACCAGACACACTAAAACTAATAGAAAAGAAACTGGGGAAGACCCTTGAGGACATTGGCTCAGAGGAAAGTTCCTGAACAGAACACCAATAGCTTATGCTCTAAGATCAAGAATAGACAAATGGGACCTCATAAAATTACAAAGTTTCTGTAAGGCAAAAGACACTGTCAAAAGGACAAATTGGCAACCAACAAATTGGGGAAAGAACTTCACCTACCCTACATCTGACAGAGGGCCAATATCCAATGTATACAAAGAACTCAAGAAGTTAGACCTCAGAAAACCAAATAACCCTATCCAAAAATGGGGTACAGAGCTAAACAAAGACTTTTCACCTGAAGAAATACGAGTGGCTGAGAAACACCTTAAAAAATGTTCAACAGATTGCAACCAGGACACAGCTGGAAAGGCCCAGGCTCTGTGGGACATCGCCGCCCTCGGGTGAGCACCTAAGCTGCGTTCTGCAACCAGCTCGCCGGCCCCTAGACCAGCGGTGTAGCAGCGGGCCTCCATATTGCAACCAGGACACAGCTGGAAAGGCCCAGGTAAACACCCCTTCCAGGGCTACACTCACGGGGGTATCTGCTAGGGTCTCGGAGCCAAGCAGGCGGAGTCCCGCCTAGGCTCTGTGGGACATCCCCGAGCCCTCTGGTGAGCACCAAGGCTGCTTCTGCAACCAGCTCGCCGGCCCCTGGACCAGCGGTGTAGCGGCGGGCCTCCATATTGCAACCAGGACACAGCTGGAAAGGCCCAGGCTCTGTGGGACATCCCCGCCCTCGGGTGAGCACCTAAGCTGCGTTCTGCAACCAGCTCGCCGGCCCCTAGACCAGCGGTGTAGCCGGCCCCTAGACCAGCGGTGTAGTGGCGGGCCTCCATATTGCAACCAGGACACAGCTGGAAAGGCCCAGGCTCTGTGGGACATCTCCGCCCTCTGGTGAGCACCTAAGCTGCGTTCTGCAACCAGCTCGCCGGCCCCTAGACCAGCTGTGTAGCAGCGGGCCTCCATATTGCAACCAGGACACAGCTGGAAAGGCCCAGGTAAACACCCCTTCCAGGGCTACACTCACGGGGGTATCTGCTAGGGTCTCGGAGCCAAGCAGGCGGAGTCCCGCCTAGGCTCTGTGAGACATCCCCGAGCCCTCTGGTGAGCACCAAGGCTGCTTCTGCAACCAGCTCGCCGGCCCCTGGACCAGCGGTGTAGCGGCGGGCCTCCATATTGCAACCAGGACACAGCTGGAAAGGCCCAGGCTCTGTGGGACATCCCCGCCCTCTGGTGAGCACCTAGGCTGCGTTCTGCAACCAGCTCGCTGGCCCCTAGACCAGCAGTGTAGCGGCGGGCCTCCATATCACAACCAGGACACAGCTGGAAAGGCCCAGGCTCTGTGGGACATCTCCGCCCTCTGGTGAGCACCTAAGCTGCGTTCTGCAACCAGCTCGCCGGCCCCTAGACCAGCGGTGTAGCGGCGGGCCTCCATATTGCAACCAGGACACAGCTGGAAAAGCCCAGGTAAACACCCATTCCAGGGCTACCCTCACGGGGGATCTGCTAGGCTCTCGGAGTTCCTTGCAACCAGGACACAGCTGGAGAAGCCCAGGTAGACAGACTCCAACAGGGGCTACAATCGCATGGGTGGCAGCCAGCTTATGATCCCTTAAAGCAGCAGTCACACATATTCACCAATAGAGAAACAACAGGTGAGCCCAGTCTCACAGGAGATTCAAACACCAGCCACTGACAACAAGGCCAACTAAAACCAGAAATAACCAGATGGCAAAAGGAAAACGAAGGAACGTTACTAACAAAAATCAAGGCAACATGACAGCATCTGAACCCAGTTCTCCAACAACAGGAATCCCTGGATACCCTAAAACACCAGAAAAACAAGACTTGGATATAAAATCACTGGTCAGGATGCTGGTAGCTGAACACATAGAAAAATCTCGTAAAGAAATAGAGGAGAAAATGGATCAAAAGTTAGAAGCCTTTACGAGGCAAATACAAAAATCACTTCAAGAAATGCAGGAGAAGATGGATCAAAGAGAAGAAGACAATAAGGAAGAAAGACAAAAGTCACTTAAAGAACTACAGAAGAACGTGGGCCAACAAGTAGAAGCTATGAAAGAGGAAGCACAAAAATCTATTAAAGAAATACATGAAAACACAATCAAGCAAGCGAAAGATCTGAGCACATCCATCCAGATACTAAAAACAGAAGTAGAAACAACTAAGAAATCACAGAGGGAGACAACATTGGAGATAGAAAACCTGGGGAAGAAATCAGGGGCCATAGACGCAAGTATCAACAATAGAATACAAGAGATAGAAGACAGAATCTCAGAAGCCGAAGATAACATAGGAACCATTGATTCAACAGTCAAAGAAAATACTAAATGCAAAAAAGTGGTAACCCAAAACATCCAGGAAATCCAAGACACTATGAGAAGACCAAACCTAAGGATTATAGGTATAGACGAGAGTGAAGATTTACAAGTTAAAGGGCCAGCTAATATCTTCTATAAAATTATGGAAGAAAACTTCCCCAACCTAAGGAGAGAGATGCCCATGAATATACAAGAAGCCTATAGAACCCCAAACAGACTGGACCAGAACAGAAATACATCCCGTCACATAATAATCAAAACTCCAAATGTAATAAACAAAGAAAGAATACTAAAGGCAGCAAGAGAAAAAGGCCAAGTAACATATAAAGGAAAACCTATCAGAATAACACCAGACTTCTCACCTGAGACCATGAAAGCTAGAAGATCCTGGGCAGATATCATGCAAACTCTAAGAGAACACAAACTTCAGCCAAAACTACTTTACCCAGCAAAACTCTCAATTGCCATTGATGGAGACATCAAGGTATTCCATGACAAAACCAAATTTGCAAGATATCTCTCCACAAATCCAGCCCTACAAAGGATAATAGGGGGAAAACACCAAGACAAGGACGGAAACTACACCCGGGAAGAAGCAAGATAGAAACCTCCTCTCATCAAACCCAAAAGAAGATAACCTCTCGAATATAAAAAATAAATAAGATAAATAAATATAATTTCAAAAATGTCTGGAGGTAATAATTACTATTCCTTAATATCTCTTAACGTCAATGGACTCAATTCCCCAATAAAAAGACATAGATTAACAGACTGGATACGGAAACAGGACCCTACATTTTGCTGCATACAGGAAACACATCTCAGTGTTAAAGACAAACACTACCTTAGAGTAAAAGGCTGGAGGACAATTTTACAAGCAAATGGTCTCAGGAAACAAGCTGGAGTAGCCATTCTAATATCAGATAAAATTGACTTTCAACCTAAAATCATCCAAAGAGACTCAGAAGGTCACTTCTTGCTGGCCAAAGGGAAAATCCACCAGGAAGAGCTCTCAATACTGAACATCTATGCTCCAAATGCAAGGGCACCCTCATTCGTAAAAGAAACCTTACTAAAGCTTAAAGCACACATTACACCTAACACAATAATTGTGGGTGACTTCAACACCCCACTCTCCTCAATGGACCGATCAGGAAAGCAGAAACTAAACAGGGACACAGTGAAACTAATTGAAACTCTGGACCAATTGGATTTAACAGATATATATAGAACATTTCATCCTAAAGCTAAAGAATATACCTTTTTCTCAGCACCGCATGGTACCTTCTCCAAAATAGACCATATAATCGGTCACAAGACAGATGTCAACAAATACAAGAAGATCGAGCTAATCCCATGCCTCCTATCAGATCACCATGGAGTAAGAGTGGTCTTCAATAGCAACAAAAACAACAGAAAGCCCACATACACATGGAAACTGAACAATACTCTACTCAATGACACCTTGGTCAAGGAAGAAATAAAAAAAGAAATCAAAGACTTTTTAGAATTCAATGAAAATGAAGGTACAACCTACCCAAATCTATGGGACACAATGAAAGCAGTGCTAAGAGGAAAACTCATAGCTCTAAGTGCATCCAAAAAGAAACTGGAGAGAGCATACACTAGCAGCTTAATGGCACACCTTAAAGCCCTGGAAGAAAAACAAGTTAATTCACCCAGGAGGAGTAGAAGACAAGAAATCATCAAACTCAGGGCTGAAATCAATCAAATAGAAACAAAGAGAACCATACAAAGAATCAACAAGACCAGGAGCTGGTTCTTTGAGAAAATCAACAAGATAGATAAACCCTTAGCCAGACTAACCAAAGGACACAGAGACAGTATACAAATTAACAAAATTAGAAATGAAAAGGGAGACATAACAACAGAAACTGAGGAAATTCAAAAGATCATCAGATCCTACTACAAAGGTCTATACTCAAAACAACTGGAGAATCTGGAGGAAATGGACGATTTCCTAGACAGATATCAAATACCAAAATTAAATCAGCATCAAGTAGACCAGCTAAATAGTCCCATAACCCCTAAAGAAATAGAAGGGGTTATAGAAAGCCTCCCAACCAAAAAAAGTACGGGACCAGATGGTTTTAGTGCAGAATTCTACCAGACCTTCAAAGAAGACTTAACACCAATACTCTCCAAACTATTCCACAAAATAGAGACAGAAGGGACACTGCCCAACTCATTCTTCGAAGCCACAATTACGCTAATACCTAAACCACAAAAAGATCCAACAAAGAAAGAGAACTTCAGGCCAATTTCTCTGATGAATATAGATGCAAAAATACTAAATAAAATTCTTGCTAACCGAATCCAAGAGCACATCAAAACGATCATCCACCATGATCAAGTAGGCTTCATCCCAGGGATGCAGGGATGGTTTAATATACGGAAATCCATCAATGTAATCCACTACATAAACAAACTGAAAGAAAAAAACCACATGGTCATCTCATTAGATGCTGAAAAAGCATTTGACAAAATTCACCATCCTTTCATGCTAAAAGTCTTGGAAAGAGCAGGAATTCAAGGCCCATACCTAAACATAGTAAAAGCAATCTACAGCAAACCAGTAGCCAACATCAAAATAAATGGAGAGAAACTTGAAGCATTCCCACTAAAATCAGGGACTAGACAAGGCTGCCCTCTCTCTCCATATCTTTTCAATATAGTACTTGAAGTTCTAGCAAGAGCAATTAGACAACATAAGGAAGTCAAAGGGATACAAATTGGAAAGGAAGAAGTGAAACTATCATTATTTGCAGACGATATGATAGTTTAACTAAGCGACCCAAAAAACTCCACCAGAGAACTTCTACAGCTGATAAACAACTTCAGCAAAGTGGCAGGTTATAAAATTAACTCAAGCAAGTCAGTGGCCTTCTTGTACTCAAAGGACAAGCAGGCTGAGAAAGAAATTAGGGAAATAACACCCTTCACAATAGCCACAAACAACATAAAGTATCTTGGCGTAACTCTAACCAAACAAGCGAAAGATCTGTACAACAGGAACTTCAAGTCCTTGAAGAAAGAAATCAAAGAAGACCTCAGAAGATGGAAAAATATTTCTTGCTCCTGGATTGGCAGGATCAATATAGTAAAAATGGCCATCTTGCCAAAAGCAATATACAGATTCAATGCAATCCCCATCAAAATCCCAACTCAATTCTTCATAGATCTAGAAAGAGCAATTCTCAAATTCATCTGGAGCAACAAAAAACCCAGGATAGCTAAAACTATTCTCAACAATAAAAGGACTTCTGGGGGAATCAATATCCCTGACTTCAAGCAGTACTACAGAGCAATTGTGTTAAAAACTGCATGGTATTGGTATAGCAATAGGCAAACAGATCAATGGAACAGGATTGAAGACCCTGAAATTAACCCACAGACTTATGGTCACTTGATCTTTGATAAAGGAGCCACAACCATCCGATGGAATAAAGATAGCCTTTTCAACAAATGGTGCTGGTTCAACTGGAGGTCAACATGCAGAAGAATGCGAATTGACCCACTCTTATCTCTTTGCTCTAAGATCAACTCCAAGTGGATCAAGGACCTCCACATAAAACCAGACACACTGAAACTATTAGAAAAGAAACTTGGGAAGACCCTGGAGGACTTGGGCACAGGGGAAAAGTTCCTGAACAGAACACCAATAGCGTACGCACTAAGATCAAGAATGGACAAATGGGACCTCATAAAATTACAAAGTTTCTGCAAAGCAAAGGACACTGTCCGAAGGACAAAACGGCAACCAACAAAGTGGGAAAAGATCTTTACCAACCCCACATCCGACAGAGGGCTAATATCCAATATATACAAAGAACTCAAGAAGTTAGACCGCAAAGAACCAAATAACCCTATCAAAAAATGGGGCACAGAGCTAAACAAAGAATTTTCACCAGAAGAAATTCGGATGGCCGAGAAACACCTTAAGAGATGTTCAACATCATTAGTCATCAGGGAAATGCAAATCAAAACAACCCTGAGATTCCACCTCACACCAGTCAGAATGGCTAAGATTAAAAACTCAAGAGACAACAAGTGCTGGCAAGGATGTGGAGAAAGAGGAACACTCCTCCACTGTTGGTGGGATTGCAAAATGGTAAAACCACTCTGGAAATCAGTTTGGCGGTTCCTCAGAAAATTGGGCATGGCTCTTCCAGAGGACCCTGGCATACCACTCCTGGGCATATACCCAGAGGATTCCCCTACATGCAATAAAGACACATGCTCCACTATGTTTATAGCAGCCTTGTTTATAATAGCCAGAAATTGGAAGGAGCCCAAATATCCCTCAAAGGAGGAATGGATACAGAAAATGTGGTATATTTATACAATGGAATACTACTCAGCAATTAAAAATAATGAATTCATGCAATTTGTAGGTAAATGGTTAGACCTGGAAAATATCATCCTGAGTGAGCTAACCCAATCACAAAAGAATGCACATGAAATGCAATCACTGATAAGTGGATATTAATGAGCCCAGAAGCACTAAATACTCAAGACACAAATAGCAAGTCAAATGATTCCCAAGAAGAAGAAAGGAGAGGACCCTGGGCATGTAAAGATTGCATCCAGTTTAGTAAAGAAACCGAGGGGGGAGGGGGAATGATTGGGGAATAGTTGGGGGGGAGAAGAACTATGGGAACTATGGTGGGTGGGAACTGGGAAAGGGGAAAGCCTCTGAAATGTAAACATAGAATATAGAAAATAAAAATAACTAAAAAAAAAAATGTTCAACATCATTAGTCATTAGAGAAATGCAAATCAAAACAACCCTGAGATTTCACCTCACACCAGTCAGAATGGCTAAGATTAAAAACTCAGGAAACAGCAGGTGTTGGCAAGGATGTGGAGAAAGAGGAACACTCCTCCACTGCTGGTGGGACTGCAAGCTGGTACAACCACTCTGGAAATCAGTCTGGCGATTCCTCAGAAAACAAGACATGATACTTCCAGAGGACCCAGCCATACCACTCCTGGGCATATACCCAGAAGATTCCCCAGCATGCTCCGCTATGTTCATAGCAGCCTTATGTATAATAGCCAGAAGCTGGAAAGAACCCAAATGTCCCTCAACAGAAGAATGGATACAAAAAATGTGGTATATATACACAATGGAGTACTATTCAGCCATTAGAAACAATGAATTCATGAACTTCTTAGACAAATGGATGGAGCTGGAGAACATCATACTAAGTGAGGTAACCCAGTCTCAAAAGAATACCCATGGTATGCACTCACTGATAAGTGGATATTAGCCTAGAATCTTGGGACACCAAAGACACAATCCACATACCAAATGATGTCAAACAAGAAGGAAGGAGTGGACCCTGGTGCTGGAAAGGCTCAAAGCATCAGTGTAGGGGAATACTAGAACAGGGAAGTGGGAAGGGGTGGATGGGGGAATGGGAGGGGGGGAAGGGCATGTTGGACCTTTGGGGGACAGGGAACCAGGAAAAGGGAAATGAAATGTAAATATAGAATATAGCCAATAAAAATTTAAAAAACATAATGAATTTATGAAATTCTTAGGCAAATGGATGGACCTAGAAAATATCATCCTGAGTGAGGTAACCTAATCCCAAAAGAACACACATGATATGCACTCACTTATAAGTAGAAAATAGCCCAAAATCTCCAAACACCCAAGATACAATTCATAGACCACATGAAGCTCAAGAAAAAGGAACACCGTGTGGGTGCTTCATTCCTTCTTAGAAAGTGGAGCAAAATACTCACAGGAGCAAACATGGAGACAAAGTGCAGTGGAAAGACTGAAGGAAAGGTAGTCCAGAGACTGCCCCACCTGGAGATTCATCCCAGATATAGTCACCAAACATCAACACTATTGTGGATGCAAAGAATGTCTTGCTGAAAGGAGCCTGATTTAGCTATCTCCTGAGAAGCCCTGCCAAAGCCTTACAAATACAGAGCTGGATGCTCACAGCCAACCATTGCACTGAGTGCAAGGTTTCCAGTGGAAGAATTAGAGAAAGAACTGAAGGAGTTGAAAGTATTTGCAAACCCACAGGAAGAACAATAATATCAACCAACCATATTCCCCAGAGTTTCCAGAGACTAAGCCAACAACCAAGGAGTAAACATGGCTCAGGCTACATATATAGGAGAGGACAGTGTAGTGGCTATTCCTGGTTGTCAACTTGACTATATGTGGAATGAACTACAATCTAGAATTGGAAGGCTCACCTATGATCCTAATGTGGAGGCTCAGAGATATGTTTCTGACCTGGACTTAGCATGGAGATCTTGAAGCATGGATTCCAGTCAAGGTCATCTGGGATTAAAGGTGTGGAGACATACACCTTTAATCCCAGACTTCAAGTTCATCTGGAATTAAAGGTGTACACCTTTAATCTGGGCTACACCTTCTACTGGAGACATATATAAGGACATTGAAAGAAGGAAGACTGATTCTTCCTTGCCGGCTTGCTTCGTGGGACTGAGCAACTGCAAGATCCTTGGACTTCCATCCACAGCTGCTGCTGACTACTGTTGGGGAGTTGGACTACAGACTGTAAGTCATCGACAAATTCCCTAACTACATAGAGACTGCCCATACGATCTGTGACTCTAGAGAACCCAGACTAATACAGAAGTGGTACCGGGAGTGGTTCTAGAGGAGCAGAAGTATAAGGATGAATGTTTCAAAATTTTGGAGTTGGTTGGTTGACCCACCAGCACTCTCAATTACTGAAACCTCTCCAAATTCTCTCCCTCCTGGGAGCTCGGGGGATATTGAAAACCCATGGATGAAACTATATTCCAAGCTTAAAGAAGCCAAAGCCTTTGATTATCTTGATGAATTAGGTGATTCGGTGGTATACAATACGTTCTACAAGTTGGGGAAAAAAACCGGAAAATGATTTTGCTGGCTTGTTACTCTTAGCATCTCGGGAGAAAGCAATGAAGGAAAGGAAGGAGTTGTGTGATAAAATCGAACAGCTCCAGACTCAAGTAAACAATCTAAAAGTTTCCAAGTGTGCCCTTGAAGAGAGTCTTCTTTCCAGCAGCCATAGAGCTCAAGTAGCAGAAAATCAAACTGAAGCACTCATTATAAGGTTGGCTGAAATACAGCGAAAATTCAAGTCTCAACCTCAGAGGGTGTCAGCAGTTAAAGTAAGGGCATTAATTGGCAAAGAATGGGATCCTATAACTTGGGATGGGGATGTGTGGGAAGACCCTGTTGAATCTTCAGATTTTCAAGGATTTGCTCCACCTGAAGAAGTAGTACCCTCAGCCCCACCCCTTGAATTAATGCCTTCTCCACTTGAGGAAAGTAATCCCTCAGAGCCTGATAGACCAGCAGTGACTTTTACTGACAATATTGATGTTTCTCCGGGCCCACCAATAGTTTCTTCTAGACCTATAACCAGACTCAAGGCAAAACAGGCCCCTAAAGGGGAGGTAGAAAGTGTAGTCCATGAGGAAATACACTATACTACTAAGGAGCTTAATGAGTTTGCTAACTCATTCAAGCAGAAGTCTGGGGAATATGCATGGGAATGGATTTTAAGGGTGTGGGATAATGGTGGAAGGAACATAAAATTAGAGCAGGCTGAGTTTATCGGCATGGGTCCTCTGAGTGAAGATTCTAGGTTTAATATAGAAGCTCGCACAGTTAAAAAAGGTGTCAAAAGTTTGTTTGATTGGTTGGCTGAAGTATTTATTAAAAGATGGCCTACTGAAAAGGAGTTGGAGATGCCTGATATCCCTTGGCTTAGTGTTGATGAAGGGATTTTAAGGCTTAGGGAAATTGCAATGCTAGAGTGGATACGTTGTATAAAACCTATTCCCCCACAATGGGAAGGTCCAGAAGACATGCCTTTCACCAGTCCTATAAGACGCAAACTGGTGAGAGGGGCACCGGCACATTTAAAGAGTTTTGTTCTTGCCCTTTTCCTTGTGCCAGACCTTAGGGTTGGAGATGCTGCTGCTCAATTAGATGAATTAAATTCAATGGGTTTAATCGGGCCCCGAGTTAACAAGGGCCAGGTGGCAGCATTGAATCGCCAGAGACAAGGTGATCGTAGTTTTTATAATGGACAGCGTAGACAAAACAATGTTTATAATGACGTACCCAGTAATGGGCAGAGAGGTGGAATTTATAATGGTATGACTCGTTTGGACCTTTGGTACTGGCTAATCAATCATGGTGTTTCCAGGGATGAAATGCATAGGAAACCTACTGCATATCTGTTTGAGCTGTATAAGCAGAAAAATCCTCAAACAAATGATAGAAAGGCTGCATTGAATCATGGCAAAAGGCAATCTCGGCCAGTGAATCAATTTCCAGACTTGAGCCAGTTTGCAGATCCAGAGCCCCTTGAATGAAGGGGTGGCCAGGTTCCCCTGAGGAAGGATTTTGATAAGACACCTAAAAGTTTTGCTGTTACTCTTTCTCCAATTCTTCCCCAGAGGGACCTAAGGCCTTTTACAAGGGTAACTGTACACTGGGGGAAAGGAAATAATCAGACTTTCAAGGGCCTATTGGATACTGGTTCTGAATTGACACTGATCCCAGGAGATCCCAAGAAACATTGTGGCCCTCCAGTTAGAGTAGGGGCTTATGGAGGACAGGTGATTAATGGAGTTTTGACGGATGTCCGACTCACAGTAGGTCCAGTGGGTCCCCGAACACATCCTGTGGTCATTTCCCCAGTTCTAGAATGTATAATTGGGATAGATATACTCAGAAATTGGCAGAATTCTCACATTGGTTCCCTGACCTGTAGAGTGAGGGCTATTATGGTTGGAAAGGCAAAATGGAAGCCTTTAGAGTTGCCTCTGCCAAAGAAAATAGTGAATCAAAAACAGTATCGTATTCCTGGAGGAATTGCAGAAATTACTGCCACGATCAAGGACTTGAAAGATGCAGGGGTGGTGGTTCCCACCACATCTCCCTTTAACTCTCCCATCTGGCCAGTGCAGAAGACAGATGGATCATGGAGGATGACAGTTGACTATAGAAAATTAAATCAGGTAGTAACTCCAATTGCAGCTGCTGTACCAGATGTAGTTTCGTTACTTGAGCAAATTAACACATCTCCTGGAACCTGGTATGCAGCTATTGACCTGGCAAATGCCTTCTTCTCAGTACCGGTCCATAAGGACCACCAGAAGCAATTTGCTTTCAGTTGGCAAGGCCAGCAGTATACCTTTACAGTTTTGCCTCAAGGATATATTAACTCTCCTGCCCTGTGTCATAACTTAGTTAGAAGGGATCTTGATCGTTTGTCTCTTCCACAAAATATCACATTGGTGCACTATATAGATGACATTATGCTGATTGGAACAAGTGAGCAGGAAGTAGCAACCACTTTGGATTCATTGGTAACACATATGCGTATCAGAGGATGGGAAATAAATCCAACCAAAATTCAAGGACCATCTACCTCAGTGAAATTCTTAGGAGTACAATGGTGTGGGGCATGCAGAGATATTCCTTCTAAGGTGAAAGATAAGTTATTGCACCTGGCCCCTCCCACCACCAAGAAAGAAGCACAACGTTTAGTGGGTCTATTTGGATTTTGGAGACAGCACATTCCTCATTTGGGTGTGTTACTCAGGCCTATTTACCAAGTGACAAGGAAAGCTGCTAGCTTTGTGTGGGGCCCAGAACAGGAGAAGGCTCTTCAACAGGTCCAGGCTGCTGTGCAGGCTACATTACCACTTGGACCATATGATCCAGCAGACCCAATGGTACTTGAGGTGTCAGTGGCAGATAGAGATGCTGTTTGGAGCCTCTGGCAGGCCCCTGTAGGTGAATCACAGAAGAGACCTTTGGGATTTTGGAGCAAAGCTTTACCGTCATCCGCAGACAACTACTCTCCCTTTGAAAAACAACTCTTGGCCTGCTATTGGGCCTTAGTGGAAACTGAACGTTTGACAATAGGACACCAAGTTACTATGCGACCTGAACTCCCCATCATGAGTTGGGTGTTATCAGACCCTCCAAATCATAAAGTAGGGCGTGCACAACAGCAGTCTATTGTCAAATGGAAGTGGTATATACGTGATCGGGCCAGAGCAGGTCCTGAAGGCACAAGCAAGTTACATGAAGAAGTTGCTCAGATGCCTATGGTTTCTACTCCTGTTACATTGCCATCTGCTGCCAAGCATGCACCTATAGCCTCATGGGGTGTTCCCTATGACCAGCTGACTGAAGAAGAGAAGACTAGGGCCTGGTTTACTGACGGCTCTGCACGTTATGCAGGCGCCACCCAGAAGTGGACAGCTGCAGCATTACAACCCCTTTCTGGGACAACCCTGAAAGATACAGGTGAAGGAAAATCTTCACAGTGGGCAGAACTTCGGGCAGTGCACATGGTATTACAGTTTGTTTGGAAGAAGAAATGGCCAGATGTACGATTGTTCACTGACTCATGGGCTGTAGCCAATGGATTGGCTGGATGGTCAGGGACGTGGAAAGATCACGATTGGAAAATTGGTGTGAAAGACATTTGGGGAAGAAGTATGTGGATAGATCTTTCCAAGTGGGCAAAGGATGTGAAGATATTTGTGTCCCATGTAAATGCTCACCAAAAGGTGACTTCAGCTGAGGAGGAGTTCAACAATCAAGTGGATAAGATGACGCGTTCTGTGGACAGTCAGCCTCTTTCCCCAGCCACCCCAGTTATTGCCCAGTGGGCACATGAACAAAGTGGTCATGGTGGCCGAGACGGAGGTTATGCTTGGGCTCAGCAACATGGACTTCCACTCACCAAGGCTGACCTGGCTACAGCTGCTGCTGAATGCCAGATCTGCCAACAGCAGAAACCAACACTGAGCCCCAGATACGGCACCATTCCTCGAGGTGACCAGCCTGCAACCTGGTGGCAGGTTGATTACATTGGACCACTTCCCCCATGGAAAGGACAACGTTTTGTTCTTACTGGAGTAGATACTTATTCTGGTTATGGATTTGCCTTTCCTGCACGTAATGCTTCTACCAAAACCACCATCCGTGGACTCACAGAATGCCTTATCTATCGTCATGGTATTCCACACAGTATTGCTTCTGACCAAGGAACTCATTTCACAGCCAGAGAAGTGCGACAGTGGGCCCACGATCATGGAATTTACTGGTCTTACCATGTTCCCCATCATCCTGAAGCAGCTGGTCTGATAGAAAGATGGAATGGCCTTTTGAAGACACAGTTACAGCGCCAATTAGGTGGCAACAGCATGGAGGGCTGGGGCAGAGTTCTTCAGAAGGCAGTATATGCTTTGAATCAGCGTTCAATATATGGTACAGTTTCTCCCATAGCCAGGATTCATGGGTCCAGGAATCAAGGGGTGGAAAAGGGAATAGTTCCACTCACTATCACTCCTAGTGACCCGCTAGGAAAATTTTTGCTTCCTGTCCCCACAACTTTAGGTTCTGCTGGCCTAGAAGTTTTGGTTCCAGAGGGGGGAGTGCTCCTACCTGGAGCCACAACAAACATTCCACTGAACTGGAAGCTCAGATTTCCCCCTGGCCATTTTGGGCTTCTAATGCCCTTAAACCATCAGGCTAAGAAAGGAATAACTGTGTTAGGAGGGGTGATAGATCCAGATTACAGTGGGGAAATTGGATTGCCTCTCCACAATGGAGGTAAGCAGGATTATGTCTGGAGAGCAGGAGATCCCCTAGGGCGTCTCTTAGTACTACCCTGTCCTGTGATTAAAGTCAATGGGAAACTACAACAGCATAATCCAAGCAGGATGAGGAAGGATGACCCATCAGGAATGAAGGTATGGGTCAATCCTCCAGGAAAAGAGCCCTGCTGAGGTGCTTGCTGAAGGTGAAGGAAATACAGAATGGGTAGCAGAGGATGGTAGTTATAAATACCAGCTAAGGCCACGTAACCAGTTGCAGAAACGAGGATTATAAGTAATATGAATTCTTCTATCTTATTTTGTTAAGGATACATTTGTCTTCCAATTCCTTTAAAATCAATTGGTATTGAGACACTAAAGGAATGTTCCCAAGGGACATTGCCCCATTGTAAATTTACAAATGCGTTTGCGATTGTACGAGGAATAGTTATATCATGTTAGGCGTATTCACGACCTTGTTATTGTTTCATGTGGACATGAGATATTATCTGTGTCAAGTTGACAAGGGGTGGATTGTAGTGGCTATTCCTGGTTGTCAACTTGACTATATGTGGAATGAACTACAATCTAGAATTGGAAGGCTCACCTATGATCCTAATGTGGAGGCTCAGAGATATGTTTCTGACCTGGACTTAGCATGGAGATCTTGAAGCATGGATTCCAGTCAAGGTCATCTGGGATTAAAGGTGTGGAGACATACACCTTTAATCCCAGACTTCAAGTTCATCTGGAATTAAAGGTGTACACCTTTAATCTGGGCTACACCTTCTACTGGAGACATATATAAGGACATTGAAAGAAGGAAGACTGATTCTTCCTTGCCGGCTTGCTTCGTGGGACTGAGCAACTGCAAGATCCTTGGACTTCCATCCACAGCTGCTGCTGACTACTGTTGGGGAGTTGGACTACAGACTGTAAGTCATCGACAAATTCCCTAACTACATAGAGACTGCCCATACGATCTGTGACTCTAGAGAACCCAGACTAATACAGACAGCCTTCTCAGGCATCAATGGGAGGAGAGATCCTTGGTCCTATGAAGGTTTGATAGATGCCCCTATGTAGATGAATGGAGGGCGGGGAAGTGGGAGTGGGTGGCTGTGGAGAACACCCTCATAGAAGCAAGGGGAGGAGGATAGGATAGGGGGTTTCTGGGAAGACGGAAATCAGGTACGGGGATAACACTTGAAATGTAAATAAATTAAATATAAATAAATTAATTGATTAATTAAAATCAAAGAAAAAAGCAACAAAAGCAATCGGCCCCAGTATGCACAAACACACAATAAGGGGTACTATAAATAGCTCTCCAAACATAAATATGACAGTTCCTGAAAGAACACATATTAGCACAAATCACACAAAGTTAATCAGGTGATATGAATAGAACTCTCTATAGAATTGAACTGATGAACTACCCAAAGTGTAGTACCAGCACATACTCTGGGATTTCAGGCTAATAAGAAAGAGAAGAACGAGACACAAGCCAATGACCTTACCATGTGAAAGGTTGAGGCCAAAGGATCAGAGTTTGGGATTATGGTTAACTACATAACAAGTTTGAGGCAAACCTCCGCTAAGTCACATAGGCCCTTAAAAATAGGAAGAAGAAGAAAAAACACAAGATCACTCTTGAAGAAAGAGATACTACTTAATAGCAGCACAGCAGAAAGGAAAAGGAGATTTTACCACAGTAGTTTTACAAAGACAGGTTGAAGAGAGAACCAGTTAGATACAGGGGAAGACAGAATGAGCCAGTGAATGAGGATGAGTCAGGAGATTAGAAGAGACTGCCAAAGTTAGTATGAGGCCAAACACAGCAAGTCACTGAGAAAACATCACAAGCTGATTTGAATTGGTCATCTTGAAGAGGAGTTTGGTCCAGAACAGCTGAGTTGAACCAGCAGTCTTAGTTTAGAAAAGACACCTTTGATTATCTTTTCTTTCTTTTATTTCTTTTTTGGTGGAAAGGTTTCTAACATATCTTCATTTTTCCAATCAACCTTTTAATGCAAAATGCAAAAAGCTTGTAACCCAAAACATCCAGGAAATCTAGAATACAATGAGAAGACCAAACCTAAGGATTATAGGTATAGATGAGAGTGAAGATTTACAATGTAAAGGGCCAGTAAATATCTTCAACAAAATTATGGAAGAAACTTCCCTAACCTAAAGAGAGAAATGCCCATGAATATACAAGAAGCCTATAGAACTCCAAACAGAATGGACCAGAACAGAAATACCTCCCATCACATAATAATCAAAACCCCAAATTACTAAGCAAAGAAAGAATTGTAAAGGCAGTAAGAGAAAAAGGTCAAGTAGCATATAAAAGAAGACCTATCAGAATTACACCAGACTTCTCACCAGACACTATGAAACCTAGAAGATACTGGGCAGATCTCATGCAGACTCTAAGAGAACACAAATGCCAATCAAAACTACTATACCCAGCAAAACCCTCAATCACCATAGATGGAGAAGCCAAAATATTTCATGACAAAACCAAATTTACACAATGCCTTTCCACAAACCCAGCCCTACAGCAAAAGAATATACCTTTTTCTCAGCATCTCATTCTCAAAACTCGATCATATAATTGGTCACAAGAAAGACCTCAACAGATATAAGAAGATCAAAATAATAGCAGGCCTCCTATCAGATCACTATGCAGTAAGAGTGGTAATCAATAAAAACAAAAACAACAGAGAGCCCACAAACACATGGAAGCTGAACAATACTCTACTTAATGATGTCGTAGTTAAGGAAGAAATAAAGGAAGAAATCAAAGACTTTTTAGAATTTAATGAAAATGAGGGCACAACTTACCCAAATCAATGGGACACAATGAAAGCAGTGCTAAGAAGAAAACTCATAGCCCTGAGTGCCTCCAAAAAGAAACTGGAGAGAGCATACACTATCAGCTTAATGGCACACCTGAAAGCCCTGGGGAAAAAAAGAAGCTAATTCACCCAGGAGGAGTAGAAGACAGGAAATCATCAAACTCAGTGCTAAAAACAATCAAGTAGAAACCAAGAGAACCATACAAAAATCAACAAAACCTTGAGCTGGTTCTTTGAGAAAATCAACAAGATAGACAAACCCTTAGCCAGACTAACCAAAGGGTTAGTCTGAAATTTACACAATACTGATTTGCTTGAGTTTATTTTATAACCAGCCACTTTGCTGAAGTTGTTTATCAGCTGTAGGAGTTCTCTGGTGGAGTTTTTTGGGTCACTTAAGTATACTATCATATCATCCACAAATAGTGATAGTTTGACTTCTTCCTTTCCAATTTGTATCCCTTTAACTTCCTTATGTTGTCAAATTGCTCTCGCTAGGACTTCAAGTACTATATTGAAAAGATATGGAGAGAGAGGGCACCCTTGTCTAGTCCCTGATTTTAGTGGAATTGCTTCAAGTTTCTCTCCATTTAGTTTGATGTTGGCTACCAGTTGACTGTATATTGCTTTTACTATGTTTAGGTATGGGCCTGAATTCCTGTTCTTTCCAAAACTTTTAGCATGAAAGGATGCTGGACAGTATCCAAAATAACAGAATTAGAAATGAAAGGGGAGATATAACAACAGAAACTGAGAAAATTCAAAAAATCATCAGATCCTATTACAAAAGTCTATACTCAACACAACTGGAGAATCTGGAGGAAATGGACAATTTCCTAGACAGACAACAATTACAAAAATTAAATCAGGATCAAATAGATCATCTAAATAGTCCCATAACCCCTAACAAAATAGAAGGGGTCATAGAAAGTCTTCCAACCAAAAAAAGTATGGGACCAGATGGTTTTAATGCAGAATTCTATCAGACCTTCCATGAAGACCTAACACCAATACGCTTCAAACTATTCCACAAAATAGAAACAGAAGGAACACTACCCAACTCATTCTATGAAGCCACAATTACGCTGATACCAAAAACCACACAAAGATCCAACAAAGAACGAGAACTTCAGGCCAATTTCCCTTATGAATATCAATGCAAAAATACTAAATAAAATTCTTGCCAACTGAATCCAAGAATACATCAAAACAATCATCCACCATGATCAAGTAGACGTCATCCCAGGGACGCAGGGATGGTTCAATATACGGAAATCCATCAATGCAATCCACTACATAAACAAACTGAAAGAAAAAAAACACATGGTCATTTCATTAGATGATGAAAAAGCATTTGACAAAGTCCAGCATCCTTTCATGCTAAAAGTTTTGGAAAGAACAGGAATTCAGGCCCATACCTAAACATAGTAAAAGCAATATACAGTAAACTGGTATTCAACATCAAACTAAATGGAGAGAAACTTGAAGCAATCCCACTAAAATCAGGGACTAGACAAGGCTGCCCTCTCTCTCCATATCTTTTCAATATAGTACTTGAAGTCCTAGCGAGAGCAATTTGACAACATAAGAAAGTCAAAGGGATACAAATTGGAAAGGAAGAAGTCAAACTATCACTATTTGTGGATGATATGATAGTATGCTTAAGTGACCCAAAAAACTCCACCAGAGAACTCCTACAGCTGATAAACAACTTCAGCAAAGTGGCTGGTTATAAAATAAACTCAAGCAAATCAGTAGCCTTCCTATACTCAAAGGATAGGCAAGCTGAAAAAGAAGTTAGGGAAATAACACCCATCACAATAGCCAAAAACAATATAAAGTATCTTGGTGTGACTCTACCCAAACAAGTGAAAGATCTGTATGACAGGAACTTCAAGTCTTTGAAGAAAGAAATCGAAGAAAACCTCAGGAGATGGAAAATATTCCATGCTCTTAGATTGGCGGGATTAATATAGTAAAAATGACCATCTTGCCAAAAGCAATCTACAGATTCAATGTAATCCCCATCAAAATCACAACTAAATTCTTCATAGACTTAGAAAGAGCAATTCTTAAATTCATCTGGAATAAGAAAAATCCTAGGATAGCTGAAACTATTCTCAATTGTAAAAGAACTTCTGCGGGAATCAATATCCCCAACCTCAAGCAATACTGCAGAGCAATTGTTTTAAAAATTGCATAGTATTGGTACAGTGACAGGCAAGTAGATCAATGGAATAGAATTGAAGATCTGAAAATGAACCCACAGAATTATGGTCACTTGATCTTTGATAAAGGAGCTACAACCATCCAGTGGAAAAAAGATAGCCTCTTCAACAAATTATGCTGGTTCAATTGGAAGTCAGCATGCAGAAGAATGCGAATTGATCCACTTTTATCTCCTAGTACTAAGCTGAATTCCAAGTGGATCAAGGACTTCCACATATACCAGACACACTGAAACTAATAGAAAAGAAACTGGGGAAGACCATGGAGGACATGGGCACAGGGGGAAAGTTCCTGAACTGAACACCAATAGCTTATGATCTGAGATCAATAATTGACAAATGGGACCTTATAAAATTACAAAGTTTCTGTAAGGCAAAGGACACTGTCAGAAGGACAAAACAGCAACCAACTAATTGGGAAAAGATCTTCACCAACCCCACATCTGACAGAGCGCTAATATCCAACATATTCAAAGAACTCAAGAAGTTAGACCCCAGAGAACAACAACAAACAAAAAAAAAAAACTATTAAAAACGGGGTATAGAGCTAAACAAAGACTTTTCACCTGAAGAAATTCGGGTGGGTGAGAAGCACCTTAAGAAATGTTCAACATCATTAGTCATCAGGGAAATGCAAATCAAAACAACCCTGAGATTTCACCACACACCAGTCAGAATGGCTAAGATTAAAAACTCAGGAGACAGCAGGTATTGGGGAGAATGTTGAGAAAAAGGAACATTCCTCCACTGCTGGTGGGATTGCAAGATGGTACAAACACTATGGAAATCAGTCTGGTGATTCCTCAGAAAATTGGGCATGACACTTCCTGAGGACCCTGTCATACCACTCCTAGGTGATGAATTCATGAAATTTGTAGGCAAATGGTTGGAACTGGAAAATATCCTAAGTGAGCTATCCCAATCACAAAAGAATACACATGAAGTGCAATCACTGATAAGTGGATATTAATTAGTCCAGAAGTTCTGAATATTCAAGACACAATTAGCAAATCATATGATTCCCAAGAAGGGAGGAAAGGGCCCTGGTGCTGAAAAGACTTGATCCAGTATCATAGGGGAGTACCAGAACAGAGAAATGGGAGGGGGTGATTGGGGAATGGGCAGAGGGAAGAGGACTTTGGGACATATAGTGAGGGGAAAGCATTTGGAATGTAAACAAATAGTATAGAAAATTTTTAAAAAAGGAAAGAAATTTTTAGGCAAATGGCTGGAACTGGAAAATATCATAAGTGAGGTAAACCAATCACAGAAGAATACACATGAAATGCAATCACTGATAAGTGGATACTAATCAGCCTAGAAGCTCTGAATACTCAAGGCACAATTAGCATATCAAATGGTTCCCATGAAGAAGGAAGGAAAAGGCCCTGGTCCTGAGAAGGCTTGATCCAGTATTGTAGGGGAATACCAGGACAGAGAAAGGGGAGGGGGTTGATTGGGGAATGGGCAGAGGGAAGAGGACTTATGGGACATATGGTGAGGGGGCAGCCGGGAAAGGGGAAAGCATTTGGAATGTAAACAAAAAATACAGAAAATTAAAGTAATAATAATAACAAAAAATTTCAAGGTCCGGAAGGCAACCAACAGCAATTGTAATAGCTTATAGTATTTTGGAAGTCCCTTTGATTCCTCTGTCCAATACACATACATACATACACACACACACACACACACACACACACACACCACAAGAATTATATATTTTAGGTTTTTTTTAAAGACTATATTTCTTTGTGGCTTTTTCCAATATGTTCTCAGTTTTATTTATCCCCTCTTCCTTCCTCTTTGTTTTCTTTGTTCTCCCTCCTCTGCCTTCTTTTACAGCTATAATAACTCCTCTTCTCTTCCTTCACAGCACCTTCCTTGTCTTACCATACACTTCTCTGGAGCTCATTCTCTCCCCTACCAACTCCATGATCTCTTTATGTTTTCTTGGTTTCTGTTGGTCATCCACATTTTATAATCACATCAAAAGATTCAGTGATGAGCACCCCAGCCAGGGAGCCCCGGGCCTGCAGGGAATCCTGTGGTTAGACAGAGTCCTGAGACCAGCCACCATCTTGGAGGGGATAACTGAGCAAGGTACAGTGGGCACCAGAGGGAAGGATTTCCAGGGTATAGCCTGCCTGGGTGCCTTCTGCACCAGGGAGCTGGGCAGCATTACGGCTGCCTAGGCAGGCTGGAGAACTTCTGATCTGCAGGAGGTCCCGTAGATAGACGAGACCCACAGACCGGGATCCTCACCATCTTGGACCCTGCAGCCCAACTGGGGGAAGCTCCAGATCCACAGAGAACCCACAGTGAGACAGAGCTCCTCAGTCCGACACTATCCTGGGGAGAACAGCTCAACCAGACAGAGCCCTGCCGACTGGGAGAGCCTCTGCCTAGGCTTCAGCAGCCCAGCCAGGAAACCCTGGAACTGCAGGGAATCCTGCAGTTAGACAGAGCCCCGCCACCTGCCACCATCTTGGAGCTGGTAGACTAACCAGGCAAACCAGGAGGAGACCACTGGAGGCCAGTTAAGTATCCAGAGGCAAGCAGGGAGGAGACTTGAATCCAGGGAGGAAGAGCTGAGGAGGTAATTCGAAGTCCAGTGGTGGAATCCTTCCAGTTTCTGCCCCGGGAGCACAGATGCCCTCTGAGACAGCAGCACCAAACGCCAGGCTCCCAGGAGCTTTAAACACCAACCAGTAATAACAAGACCAACTAAGTCCAGAAATAAACAAATGGCAAAACTCAAACGTAGGAATGTTACTAGCAGAAATCAAGACAATATGGCAATATGCGAACCCAGTTCCCCGACAGCAGAAAGCCCCGAATATCCCAACACACCAGAAAATCAAGATACAGATATAAAATCATTGGTGAGGATGCTGATAGCAGAACACATGGATAAATCTCTTCAAGAAATACAGGAGAAAATTGATCAAAATTTCGAAACACTTACAAGGCAAACACAAAAATCATTTAAAGAAATTCAGAAGAATATGGATCAAAAAGCAGAAGCCAAAAACGGGGAAATAAAAAATTCAATTAAAGAAATACAGGAGAACGTGGGTCAACAAGTAGTAGTCATGAAAGGGGAAACACAAAAATCTCTTAAAGAACTACATGAAATAACAAACAAGGAAGCGAAAGATCTGAGCAAAACCACCCAGGATCTACAAACAGAAATAGAAAAAAACTAAGAAATATAAAAAGGAGACAACTTTGGAGATAGAAAACCTTGGGAAGAAATCAGGGGCCATAGATGGAAGTATCAATAATAGAATACAAGAGATAGAAGAAAGAATCTCAGATGCTGAAGATACCATAGGAACCATGGACTCAACAAATCAAAGATAATGCAAAATGCATAAAGCTTGTAACCCAAAACATCCAAGAAATCCAGGACACAATGAGAAGACCAAACCTAAGGATTATAGGTATAGATGAGAGGGAAGATTTACAACTTAAAGGGCCAGCAAATATCTTCTACAAAATTATGCAAGAAAACTTTCCCAACCTAAAGAGAGAGATGCCCATGAATATACAAGTAGCCTACAGAACTCCAAACAGACGGGACCAGAACAGAAATACCTCCCGTCACATAATAATCAAAACCCCAAATGTATTAAACAAAGAAAGAATATTAAAGGTAGTAAAAGAAAAAGGCCAAGTAACATATAAAGGAAGATCTATCAGAATTACACCAGACTTCTCACCAGAGACCATGAAAGCTAGAAGATCCTGGGCAGATCTCATGCAGACTCTAAGAGAACACAAACTTCAGCCAAAACTACTATACCCAGCAAAACTCTCAATCACCATAGATGGGGAAACCAAGGTATTAAATGACAAAACTAAATTTGCATGATATCTTTCTACAAACCCAGCACTACAAAGGATAATAGGGGAAAAACACCAACACAAGGAGGAAAACTACACCCCAGAAGAAGCAAGATAGAAACCTCCTCTCAACAAACCCAAAAGAAGATAGCCACTCAAATATAAAAAATACTTTCAAAAATGTCAGGTAGTAATAGTTACTATTCCTTAATATCTCTTAACATCAATGGACTCAATTCCCCAATAAAAAGACATAGACTAACAGACTGGATACGGAAACAGGACCCTACAATTTGCTGCATACAGAAAACACATCTCAGTGTCAAAGACAAACACTACCTTAGAGTAAAAGGCTGGAAGACAATTTTACAAGCAAATTGTCTCAGGAAACAAGCCAGAGTAGCCACTCTAATATCAGATAAAATTGACTTTCAATCTAAAGTCATCAACAGAGACACTGAAGTTCACTACTTACTGGTCAAAGGGAAAATCCACCAAGAAGAACTCACAATACTGAACATCTATGCTTCAAATGCAAGGGCAACTTCATTCGTGAAAGAAACTTTACTAAAGCTTAAAGCACACATTGCACTTAACACAATAATTGTGGGTGACTTCAACACTCCACTATCCTCAATAGACCGATCAGGAAACCAGAAATTAAACAGGGACACAGTGAAACAAATTGAAGCTTTAGGCCAATTGGATTTAACAGATATATATATATATATATATATATATATATATATATATATATATAGAACATTTCATCCTAAAGCAAAATAATATACCTTTTTTCTCAGCACCACACGGTACCTTCTCCAAAATCGATCATATAATTGGTCACAAGACAGATGTCAACAAATACAAGAAGATCGAACTAATCCCTTGCCTCATATCAGATCACTATGGAGTAAAAGTGGTGTTCAACGGCAAGAAAAACAACAGAAAGCCCACATATACATGGAAACTGACCAATACTCTACTCAATGACACCTTGGTCAAGGAAGAAATAAAGAAAGAAATCAAAACTTTTAGAATTCAATGAAAATGAAGGTACAATCTACCCAAATCTTTGGGACACAATGAAAGCAGTGCTAAGAGAAAAACTCATAGCCCTGAGTGCCTCCAAAAAGAAACAGAAGAGAGCATACACTAGTAGATTGAAAGCACACCTGAAAGCCCTGGAACAAAAAGAAGCTAAATCACCCAGGAGGAGTAGAAGACAGGAAATCATCAAACTAAGGGCTGAAATCAATCAAATAGAAACAAAGAAAACCATACAAAGAATATGTATAAACCATACAAAACCAGGAGCTGGTTCTTTGAGAAAATCAACAAGATAGATTAAACCCTGAGCCAGACTAAAAAATGGGCACAGAGATAGTATTAAAATTAATAAAATTAGAAATAAAAAGGGGGATATAACAACAGAGACTGAAGAAATTCAAAAGATCATCACATCCTAGTAGAAAAGTCTATACTCAACACAACCGGAGAATCTGGAGGAAATGGACAATTTCTTAGACAGATACCAAATACCAAAATTAAATCAGGATCAATTAGATCCGCTAAACAGTCTCTTAACCCCTAGGGAAATAAAAGGCATTATTGAAAGCCACCCAACCAAAAAAGGACGTGACCATATGGTTTTAGTGCAGAATTCTCTCAGGCCTTCAAAGAAGACCTAATACCAATACTCTTCAAACTATTCCACAAAATAGAAACAGAAGAGACACTGCCCAACTCATTCTATAAAGCCACAATTACGCTGATACCAAAACCACGCAAAGATCCAACAAAGAAAGAGAACTACAGGCCAATTTCCCTTATGAATATCGATGCAAAAATACTAAATAAATTTATTGCCAACCGAATCCAAGAGCACATTAAAATGATCATTCACCATGATCAAGTAGGCTTCATCCCAGGGATGCAGGGATGGTTCAATATACGGAAATCCATCAAGGTAATCCACTACATAAACAAACTAAAAGAAAAAAACCACATGGTCATCTCATTAGATCCTGAAAAAGCATTTGACAAAATTAAGCATCCTTTCATGTTAAAAGTCCTGGAAAGAACAGGAATTCAAGGCCCATACCTAAACATAGTAAAAGCAATCTATAGCAAACCAGTAGCCAACATCAAACTAAATGGAGAGAAACTTGAAGCAATCCCAGTAAAATCAGGGACTAGACAAGGCTGCCCTCTCTCTCCATATCTTTTCAATATAGTACTTGAAGTTCTAGCGAGAGCAATTAGACAACATAAGGAAGTCAAAGGGATACAAATTGGAAAGGAAGAAGTCAAACTATCACTTCAAGTTCTTGAAGAAAGAAATCGAAGAAGACCTCAGGAAATGGAAAAATGTTTCATGCTCTTGGATTGGCAGGATCAATATAGTAAAGATGGCCATCTTGCCAAAAGCAATCTACAGATTCAATGCAATCCCCATCAAAATCTCAAATCAATTCTTCATAGATCTAGAATGAGCAATTCTCAAATTCATTTGGAGTAACAAAAACCCAGGATAGCTAAAACTATTCTCACTAATAAAGGACTTCTAGGAGAATCAATTTCCCTGACCTCAAAAAATGGGGTAGAGAGTTAAACAAAGATTTTTCACCAGAAAAAATTCGGATGGCTGAGAAACACCTTAAGAGATGTTCAACATCATTAGTCATCAGGGAAATGCAAATCAAAACAACCCTGAGATTCCACCTCACACCAGTCAGAATGGCTAAGATTAAAAACTCAGGAGACAGCAGGTGTTGGCAAGGATGTGGAGAAAGAGGAACACTCCTTCACTGTTGGTGGGATTGCAAGATGGTACAACCGCTCTGGAAATCAGTGTGGCGGTTCCTCAGAAAATTAAGCATGACACTTCCAGAAGACTCTGTCATACCACTCCTGGGCATATACCCAGAGGAATGCCCTGCATACAATAAAGACACATGCTCCACTATGTTGATAGCAGCCTGATTTATAATAACCAGAAGTTGGAAGGAGCCCAGATGTCCCTCAAAGGAGGAATGGATACAGAAAATGTGGTATATTTATACAATGGAATGCTACTCAGCAATGAAAAATGATGAATTCATGCAATTTGTAGGCAAATGGTTGGATCTGGAAAATATCATCCTAAGTGAGCTATCCCAATCACAAAAGACTACACATGAAGTGCAATCACTGATAAGTGTATATTAATGAGCCCAGAAGCTCTGAATACTCAAGGCACAATTAGCAAATCAAAAGATTCCCAAGAAGGAAGGAAAGGACCCTGGTCCTGAAAAGACTGGATCCAGTTTTGTAGGAGAGTATCAGAACAGAGAAATGGGGGTGGGGGTGTTTGGGGAACGGGTGGAGGGAAGAGGACTTATGGGACATATGGTGAGGGGGGAACTGGAAAAGGGGAAAGCCTTTAGAATGTAAACAAAGAATATAGAAAATAAAAAAAAATAAAAAAAACAGCCACTATCCTTGATGAACATAGATGTACAATCTTCAACAAAGAACTTGCAAACAGAATACAGATATACAGAAAAAAGATTACATAATTACATTCAGGAGATGAAAACATGATTCAACAATTTTCAATGAAAACCTTAAATCTCTGAAAAAGGAGACAAAGTCAATATAAAATGGAAAGACTCTCCATATCACTGATTGATAGATTAAATATTGTAAAAATGACCATTCTATCAAAAGTATTTTACAGAGTCGATAATATACAGCAAGAGAAGGAAATATTTTAAAACCCCGTATTTTACAAAAGGTAGGTCCAGAATACAAAATAACTCTCAAAACTCATACATTGGGAAAAAAAGCAAAAAATCCAATTAGAACAGAAGACTGGCAGTAATACAAAGAGACCTTTCACTAAAGAATATAGACAGCAGTCATTGGTCATTTGGGAAATGAAAACAAATAGAATAAAATAGAACAGAACAGAACAGAACAGAACAGAACAGAACAGAACAGAACAGAACAGAACAGAACAGAACAGGTTAAAAGAGCGTAGTGAACCTGTGGACACAATGCTCAGGGTTACAGCACTTGTCTAGTATGGAAACAGTTCTGGGTGTAATCGTGTGGATTGAGAAAAAAAATAAGAAAAAAAGAGGATGGAGAGATAAATATTGAGAGACTCTCCTGGATCCCATTATAGTTTAAATAAGATGTGAAACTTCTTTATGAGTAAAGCTTGGGTCTTTGCTGGGGCGGTCCCTCAGCTAATTTTTAAGTTATCCCAACCATTGCTGGCATCCAGCCCCCCCACACACACACACAAAATTTCCCTTCCATATATATCCCTTTTAAATCTCCCACTTCTGTTTTCATCCCCTGCATCACTCTCTCTGATTGAAAAACCCACCTCACAGAAAGTTTGTAATTTTAAGAGGTCCCATTTGTCAATTCTTGATCTTAGAGCATAAGCTATTATTGTTCTGTTCAGGAACTTTCCCCCTGTGCCCATGTCCTCCAGGGTCTTCCCCAGTTTCTTTTCTATTAGTTTCAGTGTGTCTGGTTTTATGTGGAGGTCCTTGATCCACTTGGAGTTGAGCTTAGTGCAAGGAGATAAGAGTGGGTCAATTCGCATTCTTCTGCATGTTGGACTCCAATTGAACCAGCACCATTTGTTGAAAAGGCTATCTTTTTTCCACTGGATGGTTGTAGCTCCTTTATCAAAGATCAAGTGACCATAACTCTGTGGGTTCATTTCTGGATCTTCAATTCTATTCCATTGATCTACTTGCCTGTCGCTGTACCAATACCATGCAGTTTTTAACACAATTGCTGTGTAGTACTGCTTGAGGTCGGGGATATTGATTCTCCTAGAAGTTCTTTTATTAGTGAGAATAGTTTTAGCTATCCTGGGTTTTTTGTTACTCCAAATGAATTTGAGAATTGCTCGTTCTAGATTATGAAGAATTGATTTGAGATTTTGATGGGGATTGCATTGAATCTGGAGATTGCTTTTGGCAAGATGGCCATTTTTACTATATTGATCCTGCCAATCCAAGAGCATGAAATATTTTTCCATTTCCTGAGGTCTTCTTCGATTTCTTTCTTCAAGGACTTGAAGTTCATGGCATACAGATCTTTCACTTGTTTGGTTAGAGTCACACCAATGTTTCTGTAAGACAAAAAACACTGTCAGAAGGACAAAACAGTAACCAACAAATTGGGAAAAGATCTTCACCAACCCCACATCCGACAGAGGGCTAATATCCGATATATAC
This sequence comes from Apodemus agrarius, assembly GCA_964023405.1. Classification (NCBI taxonomy): domain Eukaryota; kingdom Metazoa; phylum Chordata; class Mammalia; order Rodentia; family Muridae; genus Apodemus; species Apodemus agrarius. Next base: position 72,927,101 of record OZ030020.1, on the reverse strand, counting down.
AATGAACTCAAGAAGTTAGACCCCAAAGAACCAAATAACCCTATCAAGAAATGGGGTACAGAGCTAAACAAGGAATTTTCACCAGTAGAAATTCGCATGGCTGAGAAGCACCTTAAGACATCATTAGTCATCAGGGAAATGCAAATCAACACAACCCTGAGATTCCACCTCACACCAGTCAGAATGGCTAGGATTAAAAACTCAAGAGACAACAGGTGCTGGCAAGGATGTAGAGAAAGAGGAACACTCCTACACTGTTGGTGGGATTGCAAGATGGCACAACTGTTCTGGAAATCAGTATGGCGGTGACTCAGAAAATTGGGCATGACACTTCCAGAGGACCCTGTCATACCACTCCTGGGCATATACGCAGTGTTTTCCCCTGCATGCAATAAAGACACATGTTACACTATGTTCATAGCAACCTTATTTATAATAGCCAGAAGCTGGAAAGAACCCAGATGTCCCTCAACGGAGGAATGGATACAGAAAATGTGGTATATTTATACAATGGAATACTACTCAGCAATTAAAAATAATGAATTCATGCAATTTGTAGGCAAATGGTTGGATCTGGAAAATATCATCCTAAGTGAGTCAACCCAATCACAAAAGAATACACATGAAATGCAATCACTGATAAGTGGATATTAATGAGCCCAGAAGCTCTGAATACTCAAGACAAAATTAGCTAAGCAAAAGATTCCCAAGAAAAAGGATGGAGAGGACCGTGGTCTGGAAAAGACTAAATCCTGTTTTGTAGGAGAGTACCAGAACAGAGAAATTGTGGGGGGGGAGGGTGATTGGGAAATGGGCAGGGGAGGGGGGAAGAGGACTTATGGGACATATGGTGAGGGGGGAACTGGAAAGGGGAAAGCCTTTGGAATGTAAACAAAGGATATAGAAAATTTAAAAAATCAAAAAAAATCAAAAAAAAAATGAAAAAAGAAAAAAAAGAAAAAAGAAAATCCTACCTCCTTCCGGAATTTATTACAACCATTCAGGAGCAAGGGAACCTTTGATGTATCTGCATAGATTGCCTTAGGCAGGTGAGGAAGGGCAAAGATGATGGGCTATAGAAAAGTCAGTACCAGAACCTTGTCAGCATTTAGTTCTCTGCTGGTACAGAGTTAAAAATTGAAAATACAGAGACACATCTTCACACAATGTGGAGAAAAATTACCCCAAGAGATAAACGGAACAGAGGAAAAAATGAGGGGAGAGAGGGGGAGGGAAGGAAGGAGGGAGGGAGGGAGAGAGAGAGACAGAGAGAGAGAGAGAGAGAGGGAGGGAGGGAGGGAGGGAGGGAGGGAGGGAGATTTAGGTGATTCCAATATTGTTGGTGAAACATAAGTTGGTTCAGCCACTTTGAAGAAAAATTGTTTCCTTAAAAACTATATGTAAACATTGTCTAGACCCTAAGTTATGCTCTTGGTTATTTATTATTCGAAAATGTAGACATACATTCACTGAAATCCTGCTCATGGATATTTATAGCAGTTTAATTTATTATGGTAATTTCAGAACAGCCCCCTAGGAACATAGCTGGGCTCGCATGGAGTGGCACTGTTTGAAAGGATTGGGAGGCGTGGCCTTGCTGAAGGAAGTGTGCCACTGCGGTGGGCTTTGAGGGTTCCAAAGCCCATGTCAAGTTAGAGATTCTCTTTCACTTTCTCTGCTCACAAATCAGGATGCAGCCCTCAGGTACTGCTCCAGCATCTGCCCCGTGCCACCATGCTTTCTGACATAATGATAATGGACTAAAACCTCTGACACCGGAAGAAAGCCTCAAATAAATGTTTTCTTTTTGTAAGAATTGCCATGCCTGAGATGTTCTTCACAACAATAAAATGCTGACATTTGTAATAGTTAAATACCCAAAATAACCAGATAGCTTCCAAAACATTAGTAATTAACCATACTGCTTTGTTTATATTGTGGAATACTATTTAGCAACCAGAAGGAATCACTGATACACAAAACAACCACACTACCAAAAACTATTTCTGAGTAAAAGAAACCAATACCCTCTAATCTAGGTGATGTTAAGCAGCTGTAACAAAATATACTTTTCTGTAGTTATTCATATGGGTTAATTTTTTTAAAAAATCAGTGGATTTTTTCAAGAAACATCTGCTGTCTTTTTATATTTCACACTGGTAAATGATAACTCCATCATTAAACTGTACACAGTCTAATATGATACTGAATGCTAATCCTTCCTAACTGCTCAACACTAACCACAACAATACCAGATACTTTTTAAACATTCCACATTGTGCATTAATTCAATACATGCTGTTTATGTATATTAATATTTGTTAACTTAATTAACTAGTATTTATTGGTTTCTTATTGGTTCTATGGCCTTGATTCTGTCAAGCTTATCACCATTTTACAGGTTATGTACAAAAGGATATTTTATCTTTCTAACATGATATCTATGTTACTAAATAACAAAATCATAAAGCAAGTGCAATGAATTTTAACCGTGGGTCTCATGCTTTTAATTGCTGTAGTTTATTGTTCACAGAACTTTGAAATATAACACATGGGAGTTCTACAAAAACTATACCTTAAGGATAAAAATAAAGTCAATTTCAGTCAGCTGTGCTTGTGCTTGATACAGACAAATGGCGCATTTTGGCTAATACAATACATATCAACTTCAGAATTTTCTGCAGTGATAAACCTTCATTATCAACTTGACAAAACTGGGAAAAGGGAAGCTCGGTTGGGGGATTTCTTCCATCAGACTGTTATGTAAACATTTTTATAGGGGCATTTCTTGGCTGCTAATTTATGTAGGAGGGCCTAGCCTACTATGTGTGGTGCCAATTCTAGGCAGAGGGACATGGGCTGTATAAAAAAAGGGTGGTGAGCAAGTTCTCTGATGAACCTGACCAGGTGTTTTTGTGTGTTGTTGTTGTTGTTGTTGTTGTTGTTGTTGTTGTTGTTTTAAGAAATATAGAAGTGTTTGGAATGTTGAGATAGAAAAGTCATGAAATTTTCAAAACTTAGTAATTTGTTCTATAGAGTTTGGGAGATAAGATGCTTAAAGAAATGCAGGCAATGGAGGTCTTCCTTGTTAACTTACAGAGAGAAGTTTGAGAGTCCATCAAGGACTATCAAGACCCTATTGTGATATATTTAAATTATGAATCTATGGAAATGATACTTTTGCTTTAATGGAACAACTGATGCTGATTGACTAGGACTAAAGAATCAGCTGTGATATGAGATCAGGATCACTGAGATTAAATTTCTGGAAAGTATTTCCTTAGGGTCAACACACAGAATCTGTGGTCCCGAGGAGGCTAAGGCTATATATGAAATTAGATATGGGTAAAAATCTTCTATATGGCACTAGTTTTGTTTTATTTGATTGTAACTGTGCCCTTGTTTTTCCCTCTTGAAATAAGGAAGTATGTAAGTTCTTTTAATAGGATCCGACAGTTAAGAGACTTTGAATTTTTTTATTGGATATATTCTATATTTACATTTCATTTCCCTTTTTTTGTTTCCCCACCCCCCTAAGATCCCACATGCCCTTTTCCCTCCCCCTGCTCCCTCATCCACTCCTTCCCACTTCCTTGTTCTGGTATTTCCCTACATTGATACTTTGATCCCTTCCAGCATTAGTGTCCATTCCTTTCTTCTTGTCAGACATCATTTGGTATGTGAATTGTGTCTTTGGTGTCCCACAATTCTAGGCTAATATCCACTTATCAGTGACTGCATACCATGGGTATTCTTTTGAGACTGGGATACCTCACTTAGAATGATGTTCTCCAGCTCCATCCATTTCTCTAAGAATTTCATGAATTCATTGTTTCTAATGGCTGAATAGTATTCCATTGTGTATATATACCACATTTTTTGCATCCATTCCTCCGTTGAGGGACATCTGGGTTCTTTCCAGCTTCTGGCTATTATAAATAAGGCTGCTATGAACATAGTGGAGCATGTATCCTTATTGCATGCTGGGGAGTCTTCTGGGTATATTCCCAGGAGTGGTATGGCTGGGTCCTCCGGAAATATCATGTCCAGTTTTCTGAGGAACCGCCAGACTGATTTCCAGAGTGGTTGTACCAGCTTGCAGTCCCACCAGCAGTGGAGGAGTGTGGCTCTTTCTCCACATCCTTGCCAACACCTGATGTCTTCTGAGTTTTTAATCCTAGCCATTCTGACAGGTGTGAGGTGAAATCTCAGGGTTGTTTTGATTTGTATTTCTCTAATTACTAATGATGTTGAACATTTTTAAGGTGTTTCTCAGCCATCCGAATTTCTTCAGGTGAAAAGTCTTTGTTTAGCTCTGTACCCCATTTTTGGATAGGGTTATTTGGTTTTCTGGCGTCTAACTTCTTGATTTCTTTGTATACATTGGATATTAGCCCTCTGTCGGATGTGGGGTAGGTGATGTTCTTTTCCCAATTTGTTGGTTGCCGATTTGTCCTTTTGACAGTGTCTTTTGCCTTACAGAATCTTTGTAATTTTATGAGGTCCCATTTGTCTATTCTTGATCTTAGAGCATAAGCTATTGGTGTTCTGTTCAGGAATTTTCCCCCTGAGCCAATGTCCTCAAGGGTCTTCCCCAGTTTCTTTTCTATTAGTTTTAGTGTGTCTGGTTTTATGTGGAGGTCCTTGATCCACTTGGAGTTGAGCTTAGTGCAAGGAGATAAGAGTGGATCGATTCTCATTATTCTGCATGTTGACCTCCAGTTGAGCCAGCACCATCTGTTGAAAAGGCTATCTTTTTTCCACTGGATGTTTTCAGCTCCTTTGTTGAATATCAATTGGCTTTGAATTTTTAAAGAGATATTGAACTTTTGATGAGTTGAACTTTTTAAAGACCATGAGACTTGTAATGTGGTTTATACTTTATATTCTGATCTTAGTGATAGTTTTTGTTTTGACAACGATGTGTTTGTTTATCAAGGAGATAATGGATAGTCATATGATGAATAACTTGACAAGCTTGGGAAGAAGGAACTTCAGTTGAATAATAGACTCTATTAGATTGGCCTGTGGGCATGCAGTTAGGTCATTTCTCTATGCTAATTTCTGTAGGAGGGCTCAAATCACTGTTAGTAAGCCATCTAGGCAGATGGGCTTGAATATATATATATATCTTACATACATACATACATACACACATATACATATGCATATACTGGCAAGCCAGAAAGGGCAAGTCATTTTTTGATCCAATAATCTAATATCTTCCTTTTTATCCTGTTTGAAATTCAATGTATTTATTCTGTTTTTATTTCCTTTTCTTTTTATCTTTCTTGCAGGACTATGGGTATGCTTTGTTTTGTGAGACATGTTCTAAAGTAATCCAGGTTTACCTAAAATGCCTGCATAGCCAAGGCTAATGTTGGAATCCTGATCTTCCTGCTTCTGCCTCCTAAATGCTGGTTATAAGAGTGTGCCACCGTGTCTGAAATCAAAGTTGTAAGTATTGTATATCTATTTGAAGTATTTTCCTAGATTTAAAGTTTCTTGAAGGAAAGATCTGTGTGTATTGCTACTCATATACACCCCTCCTTCTCAGTGGATGGTCTATATCTAATAAGCAAAAGTAACCTGCCTTTGACTTTGAGTTGAAAAACTATTGTATTTTTTCCAGAGTTAACAATATCTCATGACAAAATTATTTTTATACAAAGCTGACATGAGGACCAATCTTATTTGTAAATTTCCCGAGAAGATCCATGTGTTTCTGTAGTAATCCAATACCCTATTTGGATTATCTCAATAATCACTCAATTCTATGCTGAGCCTTAACTCAGGGTGACATTGAATAAATCATGTGGAATTAACATAATGAATATATTCTCTTTGCCTGTTTCTTCATTAGCAAATTGCATATTCCTATTCTAGTCCACAAGAGAATTATGAGATTAAACAGGGTAGTCAACCACTTATTATACAGGTTATGACCATCCACAATTTCTTTTTTGCCCTCTCTAGATAGGCTGTCTAATTCTGTGTTATTTTTATTCATTAAGTCCCATTTTAAAGAGTGATACAAATGAAGAAAGAGGGCATGGTACTTAAATTATTTAGTAGGGTGGGGAGAAATGTGTGTCAATAAAATGTTTGGCAGGATAGAAATTAAAGCCATCACTAAAATGAAGATAACCTGTCCTTCATTAACATTAATGATAAAGACTTATCTGCAAAGCATTTGAATTCCATAGAGAAAGTCTTGTGGCTGTGTTTGCATATCTGAAAGTGTGCTTTTATCATGGAAAGCCTTAAGTTCTTAAAATGTATTATTTCACTGATTCAAGAACCTCATCATACCTTAAGTGGACATGTAGAATTGAAAACATCAGCTTTACAAAAGCATTCGCCATCTTTATGTGATTGTTTCCTAGGTTGAAAAATGAAATGGTGGATTGTGTGGCGTTTCTATTGTGCTTGTGCACACTTTGCAGTAAAATACTAAATCCAACAATAAAGCAAAAATAAGACTATAAAAAAGACTATGCTAAAGACTGTCAGATATACAGCCAACTAATCTTTGTCAAAAGCTCAGAGAATGAAGAATGTGAACATGATAACCTCTTCAATAATCAACATTGGAAAAACTAAATGTCTACATGCAAGGGGGTGGAGGGAGAGAGACAGAGAGACAATGGGGACCAGGAATTGAATCTCTATGTTACACTATACTCAAAAGTTAATTCAAATGTGTTAAAGATAAACACAAGGCTTAAAAGTATAAAACTTCTATAAGAATGCATAGGAGTTTATGACACTGGTTTTAGCAACAATTTCTTGGATATGACTACATAAGCACAGGCAATAAAACTATAAATTACCTATATAAAATAAAAATGTTCACAGGCTAAAGATTTGTTTCATACATTTTCAGTTGATTTTTTAGTTGGTGGTGGTGGTGATGGTTATTTAATTCTTTAAATAGTTGTTGATATTGGTTGTTTGCTTGGGTGGTTATTTGGTTTGTTGGTTTGAGGGTATTTTTGTTACTATTATTATGTTTTGTTATTATTGTCCAGTTGTTTAGTTGTTGGGTTAGTTATTATTGTTTGGTTGATTGGTTGTGGTTGTTTTGCTATTATTATCATTTGGTTGTTGGGTGACTTATCATTGGCTGGTTGATTGATTGGTTTGGGATTTTTTTGGTAATTACTGTTTATTTGATTTCTATTTAGTTTCTTTTTCTAGAAATTAATGTCCTCTCAGATATATAGTTTATAAATATTTTTCCTTTGGGTTGCTTCTTGTTCCTCTTTTTCTTAAGTCATGGGAACCTGTGCTTTCATGCATGTTACGCCCAAGCTCTATGAGAAGTAAGATCATGACCCTGCCCCATATCTACTTTTGAACCTTCTTTTTTTTTCTTTTTTTGGGGGGGGTGGTTTTTGGTTTTTTTGTTTTGTTTTGTTTTGGTTTTGTTTTGTTTTTGTTTTTGTTTTTGTTTTGTTTTGGTTTGGTTTTGGTTTTTCGAGACAGGGTTTCACTGTGTAGTTCCGGCTGTCCTGGAACTCACTCTGTAGACCAGGCTGGCCTTGAACTCAGAAATCTGCCTGCCTCTGCTTCCCAAGTCCTGGGATTAAAGGCGTGTGCCACCACCACCTGGCTTTGAACCTTCATTTTAAGATAGGGTCTCCTGTGTTTCCCAGATGGCTATAGACTTTCTCAAAAATAAAAATAGTCATAATACTATCATATGATACACCTATTTCACTTCTGCATGAGAAGAAAAAAGGAAGGAAATGGAAAATAATTTAGTCCTTGAATTTTCCTCTTGAATGGTTCATGTACTAAACCTGGGTCCTAGCCTATAGCACTATGAGATAGTGTTTTGTTTCAGTGATAAAAACCTGATGCAGGAATGAACATCATTTTGAAGAGGTATTTGCACTCTAATGTCCTTTGAAGCATTTACAGACATTAAGGTATCAAATCAATTTAATCATCTGTTGACTGATGAATACACATTATACAGATACTATAATACACATATACTGAAACATTATTCTGTCTTTAAAAGGAAGGAATCATCAAGAAAAGATGGAGAAATCCAAGGAACTGAATGGAATAAACCTGGCACAGAAAAACAAACGCTTTATTATCTCTCTTATATGTGGAATCTAAACAGGCAAACTCACTAGAACAGAGTATAAATGCATGCAGATTGGTGGGGCTAGTAATGGGAAACAGATATTGAACGGGTTGGTACAATCAGCTCTCAATGAATAAATTCCAGAGACAGTGATTACTGCTAATAATATACACTTGAAGTTTGCTGAGAATAGATCTTCACTAACCTCACCACAGAAGAGGATTACAGAAAGTAATGTGTGTATTAATTAACTTCATCAGAGGAATTACAATAAACACATACATCAAAATGTAATCCTTTCTTCTTTTTATTATTTTATTTATTTACAATCCAGTGATTGCCCTCTCTGTCCTCCTCCCACAGTTCCTCATCCCATACCCCCTCCCTGTCTCCAAGAAAATACTTTCTCCCTCCCCTGCCAGGCCTCTCCCCTTTCTGTGACCTTCCCCCTGTCCTACTGAGGCCAGACCAGGCATTCCTTTGCTACATACATGACAGTGAATTCAAACCAGCTCGTATTTACTGCCTGGTTGGTGGTTCAGTGTCTGAGAGATCTCAGGGGATTAGGTGAGTTGAGACTGCTGGTCTTCCTATGGGGTCACCCTCCTCTTCAGCTTCTATCCTTCCCCTAATACAACCATAGGGGTCCCTGACTTCAGTCCAATGGTATCTGCATTGGTTTCTGTCAGCTACTGGTTGGGTCTCTGAGAGGACAGGCATGCAAGAGGACAGCCATGCTCGTAGACTCCTGTCAATAAGCACACCATAGTATCAGGAAGTGTGAAACCTTGGTGCCTCCCAATGAGATGGATACCAAGTTGGGCTGATTACTGGACCACCTTTCTCTTGATCTCTTCTCCATTTTTGTCTCTGCAGTTCTTTTAAAGAGGAACAATTGTGGTTCATAAATTTTAACTGTAAATTGGCAACTGCATTTCATCTAAGGTCACTTCATCCTGACAGTCTCACATCTCCCAGGTTTCTGGCACTTTCTAGAGGGTTCCTGTACTTTCCCTCCCAGGGTGCATAATACATTTATTCTGCTGGCCCTCTCCACTCTCTCCTGCTTCTCCTCATACCCTATCCTCATCCTCCTTTCCCACATATATACCTTCCTCCCTCTGCCTTATGTGATTTCTTTCTTCCCCCTTCCAAGTGGCATTGAAGCATCCTCACTTGGGCCCTTTGGCTTGTTAACTTTCTTGAGTTCTGTGGGTTGTATCCTAGGTATTCTGTACTTTTTGACTAAAATCCACTTATTTGTGAGTACATACCATGTATGTCCTTTTGAGTCTGGATTACCTCACTCAGGGATGAGGATGATATTTTTTAGTTCCATCCATTTGCCTACAAAACTCATGATGTCCTCTTTCTTAATAGCTGAATGGTATTCCATTGTGTAAATGAACCATATTTCTTGTATCCATTCTTCATTTGAGGGACATCTGAGTTGTTTCCAGCATCTGGCTATTACAGATAAAACCACTATTAAGGTAGTGAAACATGTGCCTCTGTGGCATGGTGGAGCATCTTTTGGATATATGCCAAGAGTGGTATAACTGGATCTTCAGGTAGATCTATTTCCAATTTTCTGAGGGACATCTAGATCAATTTCCAGAGTGGCTGTACCAATTTGCAATCCCAACAGCAATGGAGTAGTGTTCCTCTTTCTCCATATCCTCACCAGCTTGTGTTGTCCCTTGAGATTTTTATATTAGCCATTCTGGTTGGTATAAGGTAGAATCTCGGGGTTGTTTGATTTGCATTTCCCTAATGACTAAGGAACACTTCTTGAACTGCTTCTCAGCCACTCAAGAGTCCTCTGTTATGAGCTCTCTGGTTAGCTTGGTGCCACATTTTTTAATTGGGTCATTTGGTTTTTTTTTAAGGTTAGCTTCTTGAACTCTTTATATATTTTAGACATTAGCACTCTATCAGATGTCAGGTTAGTGAAAATATTTTTTCCCAATCTGTAGATTGCCGATTGGTCCTATTGACTGTATCTTTTGTCTTACATAAGCTTTCCAGTTCCATGAGGTTCCATTTATCAATTCTTGACCTTAGAGCCTGAGCCATTGGAATTCTGTTTAAGAAATTTTCCCCTGTGCCAATGAGTTCAAGACTCTTTCCAACCTTCTCTTCTATTAGATTCAGTCTATCTAGTTTACTGTGGAGGCTCTTGATACACTTGGATTTGAGCTTTGTGTAAGGTGATAAATACGGATCTATTTTCATTTTTCTACATACAGATTACAACATAGACCAGCATCATTTATTGATGTTATGCTGTATCTTTTTTCCACTGTATGCTTTTGGCTTCTTTATCAAAGTTCAAATGTCCATAGGTGGGTGGGTTTATTTCTGGGTCTTCAATTCTATTACATTGATCAACCTATCTGTCTCTGTACCAATACCATCTGGTTTTTATCATTATTGCTCTGTAGTATAGCTTGAGATCAGGGAAGGTGATTCCCACAGAAGTTCTTTTATTTTTTGGAATTGTTTTTGCTATCCTGGGTTTTTTATTTTACTATATTGAGTTGAGGATTGCTCTTTCTATTTCTATTGACTTTTGATGGGGATTTCATTGAGTCTGTAGATTTCTTTTGGTATGATGGCCAGTTTTACTATGTTAATTCATCCAATCTATGAGCATGGGAGACCTTTCCATTTTTCTGAGGTCTTCTTCAATTTCTTTCTCCAGAGACTTGAAATTCTTGTCATACTGATAACCAAACATACTTGTTTGGTTAGAGTTACAACAAGATATTTTATATTGTTCATGACATCAAGATACAGTTACATCAAGATATTTTATATTGTTCATGTGAAGAGTGTTGTTTCCCTAATTTCTTTCTTAGTCCACCTATCATTTGTGTAACAGAAGGATACTGATTTGTGAGTTAATTTTATAGTCAGCCACTTTGCTGTTGTATATCAGCTGGAGGAGTTCTCTGGTAGAATTTTGGGGGTTGCTTATGTATATCATCTGGAAATAGTGATACATTGGCCAATTTTTTATTCAATTTGTATCCCTTTGATCTCCCTTTGTTGTCTTATTTCTCTAGCTAGGGCTTTGAGTACTATATTGAATAGATAGGAAGAGAGTGGACAGTCTTGTCTAGTCCCTGCTTTTAGTGAAATTTCTTCAAGTATAACTCCATTTAATTTGATATTGGCTGTTGGTTTGCTGTATATTACTTTTACTGTGTTTAGGTATGGGTCTTGAATTCCTGATCTCTTCAATACTTTTAACATGAAGGGGTGTTCTGTTTTTTTCAAATGCTGTTTCAGCATCTAGTAAGATGATCATGTAATTTTTTCTTTGAGTTTTTTTATGTGGTGGACCATGTTAATGGATTTTTGTATACTGAAGTATCCCTGCATTCCTGGGATGAAGCCTACTTGATCATGGTGAAGGAAGGTTTTGATGTGTTCTTGGATTATGTTTGCAAGAATTTAATTGAGTATTTTTCCATCGATATACATAAGAGAAATTGGTTTGAAGTTCTCTTTTTTCCTTGGGTCTTTGTATGGTTTGGGTATTAGAGTAACTGTACATTCATAGAATGAATTAGGTAGTGTTGCTTCTGTTTCTATTGTATGGAATAGATATTGGTATAACTATTATATTGGTATTAACTCTTCTTTGATCGGATAAGATGCATGGGATTATTTCATTCTTCTTGTATCTGTTGAGGCTTGTTTTGTAATTGATTATATGGTCAGTTTTGGAGAACATACCATGAGGTTCTGAGAAGAAGGTATATTCATTTGTTTTAGGATAAAATGTTCTGTATATATCTGAGAACTCTATTTGGTTCATAACATCTATTAATTTCACTGTCTCTGTTTAGTTTCTGTTTCCATAATCTGTCCATTGGTAAGAATGGGGTGTTGAAATCTCTCACTATTATCATGTGGGTTTTAATGTATATTTTGAGCATTAGTAATGCTTCTTTTATGAATGTGGGGTCTAGATGTCCAGAATTGTGACTTTGTATTAGTCAGGGTGCTCTACGGTCACAGAACTTATGAAATGCCTCTATATATTAAGGAAATTTATTTTGATGATTTATAGTCTGTAGTCCAACTGTAATGGTTTGTATATGCTCAGCAAGGGCAATGGCAATATTAGAAGGTGTAACCCTGTTGGAGTAGGTGTGGGTCTCCTGTGGGCCTGGGTTATAACATTCTTATCCTAGCTGCTAGGAAGTAAGTTATCTGCTAGCAGACTTCAGGAACTCTCAGCTCCTCCTGCATCGTGTCTGCCTAGATACTGCCATGCTCCCACTTTGATGATAATGGACTAAACCTCTGAACCTGTAAGTCAGCCCCAATTAAATGTTGTCCTTTATAAAATTTGCCTTCGTCATAGTGTCTGTTCATAGCAGTAAAACCCTTACGAGGACACCAACTAACCCAACAATGGGCAACTGTGGATGGGAAGTCCAAGAATCTAGTAGTAGCTCAGTCCTAAAAGGCTATTTGTTTCAGCTGCTCTTCTGTAGAAGTCGGTTCCAACAGATGTGCTGGCAAGTAAGTGCAAGCAGAGTGAATCTTCCTTCTTCCAATGTTCTTATGTAGGCCTCCAGCAGAAGGTGTGGCCCAGGTTAAAGGTGTGTAACCCCCAAACCTGGGTTTGGGACTTGCATTGCTCAAAGTTGACCTTGAACTCAGAGATCTCCTAGCCTCAGTCTCGTGTGTACTACCTTGCCTGACTCTAATCTTTTCATGGCCCCTGTGCCTCAAGATCTCCATGCCAAGACCCAGGTCAGAAATGTGTGTCTTCCATCCTCAAGATCTGGAAGGTGAGCCCTCCAATTCTGGATTGTAGCTCGTTTCAGAGATAGTCAAGTTGACGACCAGGCATAGCCATTACATTGGCATTAGCTCTTTCTTAAAAGTCTGGTAGAACTTTGCACTAAAACCATCTGGTTGGGAGACTTTTAATGACTGCTTCCTTAAGGTTTACATGACTATTCAGATAGTTTACCTGATCTTGTTTTAACTTTTGTAATTGTTATCTGTCTAGAAAATCATCTAGAGCCTTCAGATGTGCTTTTAATTCATTAGTATAAGAACTCTCCAATTTCTTTATGAGGGCTTTAATGCTATGAACTTTCCTCTCAGCACTGCTTTCATTGTGTCTCATAAACTTGGTTATGTTGTGCCCTCATCTTTAAAATCAAGTTAAAGACTAGAAAACCCTATTTCTAAACTTTCACATTTATGAAATGTACAAATTACTAGTTTACATCCATTCCAGAATCATATGATGGAATGAGGTTTTATTTGTACATTGTGAACTTGAGTTGTGATATGATTAATAGTTTTTACTTTATCAATAAAACTTTAAGAAAAATAATAAAAATCATTTATTAGTATCAGTGTTTTCTCCTTTAAATATGTATCTACTTTAAAGAACTATTCGTGATTAAAGTCATACACAATCAGTGAAAGTATAGTCATACTTCCTTTTAAAATGACTAAGGGAAAAAAAATCTTTTGGTCCAACCAGGGAACACTGATGTGGAAAAAATGGTAGTTTGACACTGTAGAAGAAATAAAATTGTCATGAACAAAGGTGAGGAGGGATTGTATTTGTCAAGAAGAAACTCCTTCAGGATGAACTGTCTGGGCTGTGGCATGTCACATCTCGTCACAGAGAGTTAATGACTAGTAATGTTGGAGGAATAGGCTTTTTGTCAGATCATTATACCTGTCCCAGTTACAACTGCCTCATGATGTAGCGACTGGTTCAGATAAGGGCCAAAATATTTCAGGTGAAACACGGCTCGACGAATCCGTCATGTTTTCCCTGATGAGGAGAGGGAACAAAGTTGGTTTTGCCTGGAAGGCACTGAAGGTGAAGCCCCTAAGGCAAGAACACGAAGCTGCCTTTGGTACCCAGCAAACGAGAACCGAGGATTTGCTTGGCCTCTGATTCAGTGCAACTAGTTGGCTATACTTTGCCTTGCTTTACTACCCTCTGAACACAATTAATTCTGAAATTTATTCTTCTTACTTAAGCACCCTGGAAGAAGAGAGAGAAAAAAATTGAGCTAGAAAATTGAATGGGGCTGAATGAATGATATCACTGCTCCAAAGTCCAATGAAATCTTACCTTGCTTCTCAGAAAAAGGAATCTGATCTTTAAGTTCCTCAGCAAAGCCAGGAAGGGAGTGGAAAATTTAAGCACTCACATGAGTCTTAGAGGTCAACATGTCTCAAAGCACTAGATGAACACTGACTGAGATTCTTGCTCATTATTATATTCTTATTTTTTATATAATAAGAAAATTTGTAGTGGGAAAGAAAATCAGTCTTCTCTATGGATAAGCTCCCTCCTAGGTCATCCAAGCCTAAGTGAGCAGCTCTAAAGAAGCGTTTACAAGAGTAATGCTAAACGGGCTCAGTAGACTGTGGATCTGTCTGTCTGTGTGCATATGTGCAATTATAACAGAAGAGATCAGAGATCTGAGGTGAAGTAAGTCCCATGGGAAGAGCTGAAGGAGTAGAGGGAGGTGTAGAATGGATGTAAATAGATTACTTGGGTGTGACATACTCGACAAAGAAAATTAAAAAAGAAAATTAAAGAAAAATAAAAACACTGACTTAGAAAAGCCTCTAACAAGTTTTATTAGAACAAATATTTTTCTTACGGTGTACATTAGTAATTTATTTAAAAAACTGTTTTTCTTTAAAGTACTTATATAAGTTTAACATAATAATGGCTAGTTTTCCATCCAGCTCATGGTAAGTTTTTAGTATATGTTGTCTTACTTATTTTTCCTGTTGCTGGGATAAATACCATGACAAAAGCAACTTAAGGGAGAAAAGGCTTATTTTGACTCACAGTTTGTAGTAACCGAACATCATGAAAATAAATCACAGTAGGATGCAGGTGGGGCAGGTGGTCACACTGTGTCCACAGCAGAAAGTAGAGCCATGAATGCTTGTTCCCAGTGCACTTTCTCCTCCTTACACAGTCCAGGATCCAGCACAGAGAAGACTCGTGTGCATAGTGAGTTGCTCCCAACACCTGTATTAACATAATCAAGATTGTCTTCTCAGCCATGTTCAGAGGCCTGTCCTTTACTCTAGATCTCTTTAAGTTGGCAATTGAGATTAACACAGGCATTAACACATTTCTATTTTTCTCATTCAAAACCTTGAATTTTCTGTTTTCTGTCATGGAATACTAAAAAGATGTTCTCTAAAAAATTCCAACTTCACTGAACCCATAATGACAAAAAAAACGTTCAAGTTAACCATATGGAGAAACCACAAAGAGAAGGATGCTCCTTACAAGTACTCTGATGTTCCATTAGGCCCTACACATGCCAGTAAACAACTCTTGGCTGGCCAGCTGGCATTTAATTCTAAATCTATGAGAGCCCACAAGAGAGACCAATTTACAGAACCATGAAAATTAGTAATGACTTGTTTTCAAGCTACATTTAGAGCAAGAAAAAATAGATAACTAGAACAGAGTATAAATGACAATTTTAATAAGACATGGATAGTTCTCTTATCAAACAAAATGAAGGGCAATAGGTTAAAGGGGAGAGAGATTTCTTCTCATCTAAGCAAAGAGTGGGGAGAGAGAAAAAGGCAGGGAAATCTCTCTAAAGGAAATGTCTGAGCTAA